>CM042064.1:48420000-48912500 GCA_023525745.1 Arctium lappa | reverse complement strand
TAATAACATTGGAGAAGAAAAACCGTAAAAAGTTATTTAGTCTTTCATTTTATAGTATTGCTTATTGTTTCTCTAAGTTTTTTTTATCTACTACTAATATCTAAAAACTATTTTTGCGTATAATCCTTAATATAAACTCAATTACTCATCTTCTACATACTCTTTTCATTATTCCATCCGCATGAATTTCATTATTGTGTTAGAATATAGTAGATTTTTTGTTATTAACTAAGAAAACTCCTACATTTTTTAAAACAATTACCAAACTATATGAGACGACCCAACATATCTATACTTAGGATTTCAAATATACTTTTTTTTCATACATTATTGACTCTTTATTATCTAATATTGGGTGCATGGACTTTTGATTCTAAAATTAATGGTTTTTAAAAAGTTTGTTTCATCCCTTAAAAGTTTAAAATGATGATGGAAAACATAACATCAGGTAATATGTGAAATATCTACTGATTTATTTAAACTGTTACTCCAAATGGTCAACATAGTGACGTCAAATGATTTCAATCTATATATTAAAGGTATATCATAAGATGTCTTTGATGGTGGAACTGATTGACGATGTTATGTAAAAATGATATAGTAGATAATATTAATTTAGAAATAATTATTGATTGATCTTGTGCTAGGAATACCGAAAAATCGGTTTTATATGAATTATTAGTATTTTTTGAATTCAATGTTATTTTGATGATATAAACAATATATTGAAAATAATTTTGTAGTTATCAAGGGCCCATTTTTACATCTCGACCAGGGCCTAAAAAATGTCAGGATCGGGCCTATATATATATATAGAGAGAGAGAGAGAGAAAGAGCCCACTTCTTTTGCAAACCGTCCAAAGGTTAAAACTATACAAACAAGGACATCTTTGTCATTTTAACATATTCATATGTTAGGATAATCATCTTCCTTAAATATCTCATAAAATACCATATTTATCAGATTTATCTTATTCCTTAAAAATCTCATTGTCATATGTAACCGATTTCCTCACCTTTTTTGCAACCATCTTCATTGTAGTCGTTCTTTTTCTGATATGAAACCAAACCAATTATTAGTTCTAATATGAAACAATAACAGTTTTTGTTACCATAGTTTCATACCAGTATTGTTTCATATGGTTTCATTAACGAAACAATACGTTAACTTCTTAATATGGACCGTTTTGTTTCTCATATGAACCTAACAGCTTTTGTGATCTATTTTCATACCCATATTGTTTCACTTACGAAATAACATAGATTGATTTTTTTAAATGATTTATGATTACGTTCATATGTGAAATATATATATAAAAAAAGGTAAGATATATACATCATAATGGAATGTAGAAAAATAACATGTTTGAATTTGAAGAAAAGATGTCAAATTTGACTTTTGTTTAAACAAATTAAAATATTAATAACAAATGAATGAATATCATTGTAGTACATGGTAAGAGTGGAAGAGATAATCATAGAAATATTTATAACCGAAAATAGATAATTATGTAATTATTGATTAAAATTGGAATTCAAAATATTTAAAATGTCTTCGAAACTACGTTTTATTTAATTTTTCATCATTTCAAATCCAATATTCCCTCAAAATTGCACCAATTGTTGATTAAAAACGGACAGTCTAGATGGTATTTATGGTTTGTAATATTTGAGCGATTTGCAAATGATTAACCGTCTATATATATGTATATATATCTTTATTCTTGTCAAACTAGTTCATAATGTTAATTCTTGAATTTCATCTTCATATGACGAGTTTCCATCGAAAGAAAAAAAAAGGGAAAAGTTCAAAATAGCCCAACGGATTTTAGGGTTTGGAGTGATTAAGTCCCTGGACATTTTTTTCGAACAAATAAGTCATTGGACATTTCAAAATCTGTTAAATAAATCCTTGGACTTTTGGTAACCTGTTGAATACATTCTTATTTCTTAAAAAAATGTAATTTGCAACCTACATAGCAGGTAAAACTACAAATTAAAAAGAAATGTCACATACTTTATCCGCCTATAAACTAAAAATAGGGAAATTAACTGAAATAAGTCAATTTCATCAACCAAGTTCATTTTTAACCACTTTTCAAAGTTTTTTTTTTCTTTCTAAAATAGTTAAAAGTTTGTTAATAATAATTTTTTTTTTGCGTAAGAATTGTTTTTTTCCAAAAAATAAAATAAAAAACATCTTTACATAAAAAATTTTACGTATAAAGATTCACTTTCTGCTTATAATTTTAGAAAAAAATTACACTTTGCATCTTTATAAAGTTATAATTAGTTATTTAATTTATTTTATATTCATTACCTTTTCATTTTTATTATATTAACACACATAATCATATATTAACTTAAATATATTAAAAAAATTAGTTTTATATTATTCAATATCATAAATACGTACGAATTATTTAATCTTATACTATTCAACATAATAAATACGTACGAATTATTTTTATAGTTTCACTTTATACCTTTATAGTTACAGATTAATCTTATATTATTAAATAAATAACCCTAAAAGGATAGAAAGTGTAAATATTAAATATAATTCGTACGTATTTATGGTACTTAATAATATGAGATTAAATCCAAAAAATTCAATATTAGGCTTATTTTAAAGATATTGACGAGACAATTACAATGATGTAATGTGAAAAAAAAGACATTATTTTTGATATATTTTAGTTAATATACGATTATGCGTGTTAATATAATAAAGGTTTAACTGAAATTAAAAAATCAGAAAATATAAAATAATTAAATAATTAAATAACAAAATTATAAAGATACTTTATAATATTTTTTTTGCCAAAAACAATTCTTAAGGGAAAAAAAATTATGCATAAACTTAGACTTTAAAAGGTGCTTAAAAAATAAATTTGTTGATGAGATTGACTATTTTAGTTCATTTTCCCATTTTTTTAATCTGTAAGAGGATAAAGTATGTGACTTTTTTTTTGTTTTTTTTTATAATTTATAGTTTTATCTGTTATGTAGGTTGCTAGTTACATTTTTAAGTAATAAGGATGTATTTAACAGGTTTCGAAAAGTTCAAGGATTTATCTAGTGTGTTTTGAAATGTCTAATGATTTATTTGTTCCAAAAAATTGTCTAAGGACTTAATCACTTCAAACACTAAAGTCCATTGGGTTTTTTGGACTTTACCCGAAAAAAAAATTATGTTTCAAAAGACGAAGAAGCGGTCGCAAGAATGAATATTTTGAATTTTGATTTAAGAGTTGGGTGTTTAATTAGTTTGGGACCTAGGCCTCGAGTGATCTCACTTCAACTTCTTGAATCCTTAAGAAAAGGTGTCCATCAACCCAAGTACTTGATAATTGACTAATCATAATCTATGAATGATTAGGAATTTTAAACTTCTATTATTGTCCACTCTTCCAACTAATCTAACCAGGCAATAAAAAAATCTATTAGGATTTTTTTTAACTAAATGTGTAACACCCTAAAATTTAGAGTAAATTTAAAATTCGAAAATTCGGCAATATGACATATATAAATGGAGTAAACTACCCAAATGGGTAAATGTGCAAAAGCGTATACAAAACTTGTGGAAGAATATTAAAATTGACAACAAACTAATCTAAACAAATTACATCTAGATTATATAGGTTGTCAACCCAAATTCCCAAAAACTATGATCTTTTGTACGCCAAGACACCCAAAAGTATCTATCGCCCAAAAATTGCCTCAATGACCCACGCTCATCCCTCAAACCTTGGGTGACCCACCGTTAAGGGAATCTGTTATACACGTCATTTGAGAAAAAGTGTTAGGCTTAACGCCTAGTGAGAAAAAATAGTTTATATCAATAATTTGGAAAATAATTTAAATATAAATAACAACTGTTCATTTAGTTTGCATTCATAAAGAGTAATGACAATCACACAAGGACCTCGCAGTCCAAAACATCTTGCGATGACGGGGGAGACCCGATTTCCAAGGATCGTGGCGGAACACAAAAGTAAGTCACTCTTCGAGTTGTGAGCTTAATACTTGGACCAATGGCCACGAACAACGCCGACTCGTACTCAGATGTGGGGAGGGCACCTGAGGATCCAAGTCATACTCATTCACTAGGATTACACTTACGGCCCATGGCTAGTATCCGGTCCCACATAGTCGTACCAAGTTGTCTCTGAGGACCCAATGTCTCAACTAATTACAAGGGAGAAAAACATTCCAAAATAAGTCGACTCAATACCTAATGGATCCACTAGCAATAGTCTAGGACTTGTCACATTTATATTAGTGACAAACTTTAATCACACATATAGGTTCTCATATTCATTTCCATGAAATCAAACATTTATATAAAATACTACCATATGAAACCAAGTCCATAAGAAGGCCAACATGGACCATTACCATTTTTAAATGTAAATCATTTCCCAAACATATAATTTTTCCATGTCATAAAAAATCTAAATTGCTCATTCTCAATACAAACATAAAACCCAAAGATGTCACCTTCTAAAAAAAATCCATTTTTAACAATTAAATCCCCAAAATGGTGTGAAGTCCACATATAGCCAAGAGGGCTTCATTTCAAGTATTTTAGCCATCAACACACACGGTTTAACACATTTTATATCACAACATATGAAGTTATTTAACATATCTCAAAATGGTAAAAATCCTAAAATCTCCAAAAATATCCAAGTTAGGTCAAATTCTTCAAATCAAGAAAATATAGTAAATGGGAGATCAAGAGTTCCAAATATAAGTTTTGACATGTATAAAGTTTAGAAAAAGTAGATTAGACTCACAATATGGGTTTTTGATCAAAACCCTAGAAACCTCAAACTTGGAATGAAGATGGAGATGATGAGATGATGACTTTTTTTTTGGAAAGGGTATTTTGGCCTATGACCCAGACTAATCCCTGTCAATTAGGGCTTTTGGCCCAGCTGCTAAAGCGTGCAGCCCTGAGTTTATCCTCAGTGGCCACAAGTGCTGCTAGTGGGGCTCGAACCCGGGTTGAGCGCTATGAACTCCCTAAGCCTTTACCACCACACCACAACCCTTGTGGTTATAGACTTCACAACCCTAGTTGATGATGATGAAATCCTTGAAGAATGGAAGAAATGAAGCAATCAATGCCCAAAAATCGAATTTAATGAAGAGGGGGTGGGAGAGAGTAAACCTAGAAATGTTGGTGGAATAATGAATGAGATTGAAGTGGAATTGCATTTAATAAACAACCTCCTGCCCCTTGATTGCGACAGTGACACTGGTCATTGTCGCGCAATCACCATGCCTCTCGGTGCCATTGTCGCGCGGTGGTCGCGACTACGACACACGACATTGACACTGGTCATAGTCGCTGGTCATTGTCGTGCGGTCACCATGTCTCTCGGAGTCTCAGTACCATGGTCGCGACTGTGACACGTGACACTGGTCATTGTCGCGCGGATGGTACCGCAAGGCCTCCTCCACCCGCGGTTGTACACCGTGACCTTGACGCTCTGTCATAGTCGCGGGCACAGTCGCATGACTGACCCGAGGCTCGTTTTCGATTTTCAACGATGATTTAACCACTCGAATTACCTTTGGTTACGACATAGAGGGTAAGAATTCTCTCGGAACCCAAACATAGATCTAATTCGAGTCCTAATGCACAAAAAAGGAAAGTAAGATTCCGAGAATTACTTACCAAATTTTCCGGGCGTTACAAAATGTCACTAAGAGGTTGTTTGGTTGGTTAAATTTTGTGTGGATAAAGTTGTTTATGTGGATTAATCTGTCTGTATAGATTGGAAAAGTTTTTGTTTGGGAGGGTTTTTTCATAGATGGAAAGAGCGTGTTTTTTAATTGGATGGAGCGGATTTGGGAAAAAAAAACTTAGCTTTCTGCATAGAGCTCACCCTAGAAATTTACTGAATAAGTCATTTCTAATATCATTAAGTCATTACCACTACTAAAAAACAAACTTCCACTGACAAATTTTTTCGATGGATTTTCCGCTGAAAAATTACTGACGGATATAAAAAAATCAACTTTTGTTGACTTCCCCCACTAATTTTTTTAAAATAAAATAAAAATAATAATTTCGATTACATTTTGTGACGGATTTATGATGAAATATTTTTTATTTATTATTTAGAATAATCCACCACATATCTGCCACCAAAATGAAAATGTTCTCTAATCTTAAAAAAAATTAACATGAATATGTTAAAAGTTGAACATGATTTTTTTTAAAAGTAATTTAAAAATAGAATTTAATTTTAAAATTTTAGTTAAATATCCGTTGGTAATTTAATCTTAATTATTAATTTAATTAATTAAGCCAAAAATTTTGAAAAAGTAAAAAAAAATAATCAATGGCAGATTTCTGGCGGCCGGATCCGCAGGAAAAAATCAATCCGTCAGATATTATGTTGGAGAAGGTTTTTCCAGCCAGAAATCCGCGAGAAGTCGTGTTTTCCGACGGATTTTCTCCGTCGGAAAAAGTCTCCTTTTTAATAGTGATACGAGGGTTGTTCATTGGTTGACATCTAATGGATGTGAGAGGAAGTGAACCAATCCAATCATCCATTAGATGTTGGCTTTTTTCAACCGAACCGATTGAATCATTCGTTGGATGTTGGATTTTTTCAATCCAATGTATGATTGGATCTGTTCGGTTCCATCCATCGGATATTCTTGGATATTTATAGGATCGGATTAGATCCATCCGACATCCAATGGATCATCAGATCGGATCATTAAATGTGTTAATTTAATCCAATTTTCTAACAATGAAACAAATTGATTGATCACTTTTAATATGTGTTAAAACCAACATAAATGAAACTAAAATTTCAAAAACCAACTCAAAACAAATTCAGATTTAAACTAATTGCAAACAAATTAATGGGATCAAGTTGGAAGAAAAACTGGAGGACAATTGGAAGGTTAATTGGATATTGGTCGGTTCGGTGGGTTCTGGACTGCCATCCAAGAACCGATCGATCCAAATTGGATGTTAAAATTTTCAATCTGATCCGATACAATTACAATTGGATATCTAATTATGGTTTGTCGGTTCTAATTGGATCGATCAGTTCCTATCACTACAAAAATAAATCGTATTACCGACGGCTGAAACAGTTGGTAAACCGTCGGAAAAAGGCTTTAGCGACGGTTTTGTGACGGGAATGATCGTTGGTAAAAAGCTGGTAGGTAATATTCAGCCACGGTTTTCCGACGACAACTACCGACAGCTTACCGACGGTTCCAGTTACCGACGGTTTTCCGACGGTATTTACTTATTAAAAATAAATATAAAATAAAATGAAAAAAACAACCGTCGGTAAGCCGTCGGTATTTCACTAATTTTTCCGACGGTTTTCCGACGACTTATTAAAAATAAATAAAAAATAAAATAAAAAAGATACCGTTGGTAGGCCGTCGGTTTGCCGTCGGTAAATACTGACTGTTTTTTGCCGTCGGTAATTGTCGTCGGTATTTCACATTTTTCTAGTAGTGTATTGGATCGGTTGACTTTCTGCACACCCCTAAATGATACTACACAATTATATATAGGTAACCAAATAAACTGTGAGTCCCATTAAACTTATTAAACTGCTAACAAACATGTCTTAAATAACACATAATTGTATGATTTTGATTGATTGTGTAAATTAGTTGAGTTAAATAAGGGGCCGTTTACCAAATGCTTACCCGGGTAAGCACTTACCAAATCATATTACCTTATCGATGAAGATGGCAATGTCCTAGAATCTTACCCGGTAAGAGCGAAGGCAAGAACCAAGAGTCTTACTCTGGTAAGTGATGACAAAGATTCTTACCACGGTTAGCACTTACCGGGAAAATTGTTGCATACGATACCGTTTTGGTAGATTAAAATCTTACCCGGTAAGCGCTTATCGGGAAATTTTTTGCATATGATACAGTTTTGGTGGACTAAAATCTTACCCGCTAAGTAAGTGATAGTGTTAAATTTTATTGGTAATCGCTTATCCGGGTAAGTGTTTGGTAAACGACCCCTAAGTTTTATTCATTTAAGTAATTAGCTTATATTGTCTAATGTTAGATATGACATTTTAACGTTTTAAGTATTGTTTTTTAGATTTGAGTGTACTCTATATAATGTGATACATCATATATATATATATATATATATATATATATGCATGTATCATACTTTATGGGAGATTTTTCAACCATTTTTTTGTCGTTGAATTTTCTTATATATTAATAAATATAGAAGTTTCTTGATGGGAATTCCAACTAAAATCTAATAATTAAGCAAGTATTAAATGGATCTTCTGTATAAAAAAATTTGCACACAAAAACACGTGTTTTAATCACAAGCATAAGTCGAATTTATGACCCATCAGCAATATCATTTAATAAAGTTGACACTAGTCAGAGCATCTCTATGTACTACGCATAAATGTAAACTTTTTTTTTTTCTCTAACGAATCGTGTGAAAATCAAGGTTATAAATGGTTTGAGACGTGGCGTGGTAGCGAAGCCAAGCCTCCAGCATTAGGAGCCACGGCGAAGCCATGACGTTTTCAAGGCATGACTTATGATGTCAAATTTATAATTAATATATAATATTATATATAAAAACGTATGTTTTGTAGTGTTACTCAATGAGTCAATAGTAATAAGCAAGTTAAATTAGGTTATATATTAAAAATTTGCAAATAAGAAATTAAAAATGTAAAGAAAAATCAACTATCTCATTACAATAATTGCGCATTAGGCTATGGCGTGTCATGGGCTTAACGTGGCGTGACACACAAGCCTTGGTGCCATGGTGCGCCATAACGGCTGTACGACGAGTTTTTTGGAACAGTGGTGAAAATAGGATTTAAAGTGAGAAGTATAAGAAGCGATTTGGACTCTTTATCACTTTTAATTACCGTTGATCTAATAGTTCAGATTAAGGGGTCGTTTACCAAATGTTTACCCGGATAAGCGTTTACCAATAAAATTTAACATTATCACTTACTTAGCGGGTAAGATTTTAGTCTACCAAAACGGTATCGTATGCAACAATTTTTCCGGTAATCACTGTTCTAAAAAACTCGCCGCACAGCCGCCATGGCGCGCCATGGTACCAAGGCTTGTGTCTCACGAGTCACGCCATGTTAAGCCCGTGGCACGCCATGGCCTAATGCGCAGTTTTTGCAATGCAATATTTGGTTTCTTTTTATGTTTTTAATGTCTAATTTGCAGGTTTTTAATATATACAACCTAATTTAACTTGCTTATTACTATTGACTCATTGAGTAACACATCAAAACATATGTTTTTATATATAATATTATATTTAAAATAGAAATTTGACGGCATAAGTCACGCCATTGAAAACGCCATGGCTCCTAAGGCTTGAGGCTTGGTCTCGCCACCACGCCACGTCTCACGCCATTTAGAACCTTGGCGCTAACCGTGGTAAGAGTTTTCGCCATCACTTACCAGGATAAGACTATTGGTCCTTACCTTAGCTCTTACCGGGTAAGTTTCTTGGTCATTGTCATCTTCATCCATAAGGTAATATGACTTGGTAAGCGCTTACCCGGGTAAACGTTTGGTAAACGGCCCCTAAGTCTCAAAATAATCTATGAATTAGCTTAGAATGGTATTTTTAGACAATCTTCAATTACGATTGATTCAAGATGAAGATCCATTCTTACCCTTCTCACAATAGATTATATTCTTACCGGAAACCAAAGTCCAAATAGGTGTGTGTATGTGACATTGTTATTTCTTATTCAAACAAGTTCATGACGTTAATTCTAGACTTTATCTCCACATGACAAATCTTTTTTTCATGAATCGAAAACATAATGGGGACTGAAACTGGATGGACAAGTTTTGGGCTTAAAGCGTTTCCAACAGGTTTTTTAAAATTTCTCTAACACTATGTTCTCGAAACTCTTTTTACGAAGGAAAGGAAAGGGAGGGAAAGAGGAGGAAAGTAAAAAAAACTCGTGATCTCGAAACTTTTTTATAAGAGAAAGGAAAGGAAATGGAAGGAAAACAATGATACGTTTCCTCCCAAAACTTTCCTCCCAAATGTGGGAGGAAAGGGAAGGAAAGGAAAGGAAAGAAATTAAAACCATTTAAAAAAATTACTGAAATTAATAAAATTACAAAACTACCCAATCTTCCATTATAAATAATATATTTTTATAATAGTATATTTGTAAAATTGACATCTTTCATTTCATTTCTCTCCTGTTCAAGAACATGAAAATTATTTTCTTTCATTTACTTTCCTTCATTTTCCTTCCCTTTCGAGAATTCTGATAACTCTCAAATCTTGAGAGTTATTTCCTCACTTTTCTTATTTATTTTTCCACTTTCTTGCCCATTTTGCCCTCTCCCTCCTTCATTTGGTCTAATATGTTCAAACATTGTGATGAAGTTTCAAGAATGCAAAATTTAGTTTTTCTAACTTTTTATGCAGCAAAGTGGCCACTTTGTCACCACAATGGTGACGTGGGCTGGAAGTTTGTGGATAAGCCTTGGACATTTATGGAAATGTGCTTTTTGAAATTGAAGAAAGAGGAACCTGAGCTTTAACAGGAATAATCAAGGAAAATGACAAAATTTGGAAGTCAAATGAAACTTCAACACTCCTCCAAAAAATGGATTTTTGAGTTTTGTCAAATCACACATTTTTCTTCAGTAGCACTATAAAAAGAGGCTTTGGGCATAATCACACATTTTTCTTCAGTAGCACTATAAAAAGAGGCTTTGGAAACCATTTGGAGATCATCAATTCTAGGATCAATCTCTATAACCTGGAGCTTTACATTTACTTCTCATTCTCTCACTTAAGTCTTTAGTGTAGTTGCATTTAATTTTCTTGTAATTTCAATTTCTTGTAACAGTTATCACCATTGTGGTGACAAAGTGGTGACAACTTTCTACTTTTATCTATGCAAGGTATGTTTATGTATTCTTCTTATTCTTCCATGTCTTTTACTTTTATTATGAACGAAACACCCCTTTGGGTGTGGGTATGAGCCAAGGCTAAGACTAGTAGGCAACACTTGGGTGTTGCCATCGTTGCTAACTCTTAGACTTGGTCACTTGAGTCGAGACGTCAACTCAACGTGAACAAGTCGATCACTTGTTAGTGTTAATATTAGATCTTAGACCCAGAGATGTGTGGATCCGGAAATACGGTTTGAGTGATGCAAAGAAGATTTGAGAAAGTCTTTTATAACCACGTAGAGATACGTGTTTTTGCATGATTTTAACTAAGGTTCAAAATGTTGGTCGATATAGGTGTCACAAAGAGATTTGGGTTTCTATATCCATACTGGTGGAACTAAAATCCTTAGAGGTTTACTTAGTTAAATCGGCAAGTCTTGAGTCAGCAATAGTGACAACTTTGTGGGTGCAAGTGGCCACTTTCTGTGGAAACTCACTTTCGAGAGAGAGGGGGTTTTGTAGATATTTTGTGTCACTTGTTTCTGACCATATTGTTACTACATCTGTCTTAGTTAATGCTTGTACCCACATCCTCTCTTTTAACTTGTTGATTACCTTAATCGTTGTTTAGCTTACTTAAAACTCATAAATATTGATATTGTTCTCAAAACTCAAACAAGCACTAGAAGTTCATGAATGTCTCTGATTCTTAGTTGACTAGTCCATGTGGAAACGATCTTGGTACTCTGCCACTTTATTACTTAATAGCGATCATAGTGTCCGGTGTGCACTTGCACCGCCACTATGGCAACACAGGTGGCCACTTTGTGGACCTATACGATTTTCCGCTATCAAGTTTTTGGCGCCGTTTCCGAAAATGGAAATGTGATATACTAAAACATGCCAAAGCACGAGCTCATTACAAAAAGGGAACAATAAATGCATTTTAATGACAAGTTTGTAATAACAACCATTAAGAGATAACAACCTCCTAATCTAAATTCTAGACAAGAAATAAGATTATAAACGGTTGTCATCTATTTCCAAAAATAGTCATTTCTAATATGGCATCCTAAAAGCTCCCAAGCTCACGTCTAAAATCCCGCTAATCCTTCTTGGTGGTCGCGCCGATAGAACCTGAGATACACATCAACCAATCGAGTGTTAGGCCAAACGAGCCTAGTGAGTCAAATAAATATCATGGCATAAACAATAAAATCATGTGTATACTATAAGACTATACGGGAATCAATGGGGGAGACCCATCACACTAATGAGTTCCACCTCAAGTCAATGTACCTTGATGTTCACTCGCTTGAGCAACATCCCGAAGGCCCGACACATTTAAAGATTACCTCTCAGGCATTACTTTAAATGGCAGAGGTCTAGGTGCTTATCGACATGGTGGCACCCTAGACTACATCCTCCTAGTGTTTACTCATAGTTCATCCGACATACATGACATTTCCATCTCTAAACATAACTCATGTCAATAAGATGCATGTACAAGACTTCATGTAGACCCAATCACATTTTAGGTACAGAACTCTAAAATATACGATTTCAAGAATGATATTTATGGTACCTAAGATAACACATATCCATAATCAAATAATATAAAAAAATGACATCATCAAGGTCCATATGAAAGACCATAACTAAAATCCCAATAATCTCAAAATAACAGTTAGGTCCAACTTATCAGGTGATCAGATTTATACATTTAGATGAAGTATTTGACAAGTAAACACACAAGATATGTATCTCATTTGAAAAATGGTTAGAAGAACTCACAAACTAGGTTTTATAGAAACCCTAGAAACTTAGATGATCTTATAGTTGAGGAGATGAGAGGTTGAGGTAAAATGTCTTCCCACTAGCAAGCACTTAATGGCCCCTTGAATGCTTCAACCCAAACCCACCAACTTCAAGAGATTGAAATGAATGTAACTAGGGTTTGGTGGAAGAAAATCCCCTTTCTTACTCTCCAATATTGGTTCCTAAGTGCAAGATGTGAAATAATTGAAACTAACCCGTCTAGAGGCTGTTTTATACCCTAATACCCCGTCGACGACAGTGCTCGACGACATTGCCCTTGGCACTGTCACGAGGGCATAGTCGCGTGCCCCAATCAACTCACGGTACAGGCCCCGCGATAGTGACCGACGACATTGCCCATGTCACTATCGTGTGGGCATTATGGCGCCACAACCCCAAGTCTCGGTACGTGGGCCGCGATTGTGACCAGCGACTGTGCCCAAAGGCACTCTCGCGTGGCACTTTTGCGCCACCCCCTCGAGGCCCGAAAATCTCGCTCGATCACAACGTGTTCTCGTAGACTAGACTTAGCAGCAAGTTTCTTATAAGACGAGTTCATTCAAAACAACTACGAAGCTATTAACATTTGTGACTATCCAATTAGCATAGAAATGATTTACGAATACTAAATACTCACCTGATTTTTCTCGGGTGTTACAATCCTCCCCACCTAATGAGGATTTAGTCCCCGAAATCTTATTTTCTAAACAAATGCGGATACCTCTTCTTCATGTCATCATCTGATTCCCATGTTACATTGGTACCCCCGGTGATGCTTCGATTGAACCTTCACCATAGTCACTTCCTTATGCCTCAATTGCTTCATCTTTTACTCTAATATGGCTTCCGGTTCTTCTATACATCTATTGTCGTTGTCCACTCGAATTTCCATCAAAGGGATAACGCTTTCCTCTTCGTTTAGACACTTGCGAAGGTAGCAAACATGAAACGTATGGTGGATTCCGTCCATCTCCGGTGGTAAGTCCAATCTATAAGCTTGAAGTACGACCTTCTCCAATATAGTGAAGGGTCCAAGGAAACGGGGACTAAGCTACCCGCGTTTCCCGAATCGGATGATTCCCTTCCACGGTGATACTTTCAACATGACCTGCTCACCCACTTGGAACTCGATCGATCTTCGCTTCTTATCCGCATAGCTCTTTTGGCGATCTTGAGCCGCCTTCAACCGCTCTCGAATCCCTTTCACCTTGTCCGTAGTCGCTTGTACGATTTCTGGTCCCACAAATTGCTTTTCTCCCGCCTCGAGCCAACACACCGGTGTCCTACATTTTCGTCCGTAAAGTGCTTCGAACGGTGCCATTCCGATACTCGAATGATAGCTATTATTGTAAGTGAATTCTACTAACGGTAAGTGCGAATCCCAATTTCCCCCAAAGTCTATTACACATTACCGGAGCATGTCTTCAAGTGTTTGGATCATCCTCTCGCTTTGCCCATCGGTTTGAGGATGATAGGCCATGCTCAACTTGACCTTCGTGCCCAACTCTCTTTGTAGGCCATCCCAAAACTTGGAAGTGAACCGACTATCCCTATCCGACACTATAGATAGCGGAACACCATAACGTGACACCACTTCATCAATGTAGAGCTTAGCAAGTTTGTCCATCGGTAATGTCTCCCGCATTGCCAAGAAATACGCACTCTTGGTAAGTCTATCCACCACCACCCAAATAGTGTCATATCCTCTCAAAGTCTTCGGTAGTTTGGTGATGAAGTCCATCGTGATGTGTTCCCACTTCCATTCCGGAATGGTTAACGGTTGCAAGCTCCCGTAGGGTCTTTGATGTTCCACTTTAACTTGAAGGCAAGTGACGCACCTCTTCACATAATTGGCCACATCGAGCTTCATCACCGGCCACAAGTAGTGCAATTTCAAATCCCTATACATTTTGGTGCTGTCGGGATGTATAGAGTACTTTGACTTGTGCGCCTCCGCCAAAAGTAACTCTCGGTTTCCCCCAATCTTCGGCACCCAAATCCGTCCTTGAATAGCTTAATGTCGCGACTATCTTCCGTTAGTAACTCTATTTGCTTCACTATGATCTCGACCTTGAGGTTCTCCTCCCGAAGTGCTTCGGCTTGACTCCTCTTGATGTCCTCCACTAGACTTGACACCACCTCGATTCTAGTAAGAGTTACTTTAACCTCACCCCCATAATTCTTTTGACTCAACATGTCCGCTACCATATTGGCCTTGTCGGGGTGGTAAAGCAATTCACAATCATAATCCTTTAAAAGTTCCAACCACCTCCTTTGCCGCATGTTGAGGTCCTTTTGGTCGAAAATGTATTTCAGGCTCTTGTGATCGGTGAACAACGTACACTTCATCCCGTAAAGGTAGTGTCTCCATAGCTTCAAAGAAAATACCACCGCTGCCAACTCCAAATCATGCGTAGGGTAGTTCTTCTCGTGATCTTTGAGTTGTCGTGATGCATACGCGATCACCTTTCCTCTTTGCAGCAGAACGCACCCGAGACCCAACTTAGAGGCGTCGCTATAAACCACGAAGTCTTCGGATCCTTCGGGTAAGGATAGGATCGGTGCTTCGTATAACTTCTTTTGGAGAGTCCGGAAGGCTTTCTCTTGCGTCTCGGTCCATAAGAACTTAACGTTCTTCCTTGCCAACAATGTGAGTGGAGAGGCGATCTTCGAAAAATCTTGAATAAACCGTCGGTAATAACCGGCTAAGCCCAAGAGACTTCTTATCTCCGTTGGACTCGTCGGTGGCTCCCAATTCATCATCGCTTCTATTTTCTCTGGATCCACTTTCACGCCATCCTTGGATACAACATGGCCCAATAATTGAACTTATTGGAGCCAAAATTCGCATTTTGAAAACTTCGCAAATAACTTCTCCTTCCGAAGAATCTCCAAGACCTCCCGCAAATGCTGTCGATGCTCCATCTCGTCCCGAGAGTAGATAAGAATATTGTCAATAAAGACTATAACCGATTTGTCCAAGAAGGGTCGACATACTCGGTTCATCAAGTCCATAAATACGGCTGGGGCATTAGTCAATCCAAATGGCATGACTATGAACTCATAATGGTTGTACCTTGTCTGAAATGTTGTCTTCGGTATATCTCTCTCCTTCACCCGCACTTGATGGTAGCCGGATCGTAAATCTATCTTAGAGAAACATCCCGTTCTTTGAAGTTGATCGAAGAGGTCGTCGATCCTGGGAAGTGGATACTTATTCTTCACCGTGACTTTGTTGAGTTCCCGATAGTCGATACACATTCGCATAGATCCGTCCTTCTTCTTCACAAATAACACCGGAGCTCCCTAAGGCGACGACCTCGATCATATAAATCCTTTCTCGAGAAGTTCTTGAAGTTGCATCATCATTTCTTGCATCTCCGTCGGGGCCAGACGATAGGAAGCACGAGCAATTAGAGCGGCTCCCGGAGTGAGGTCGATGTGGAACTCCACCTGGCGTTCTGGTGGTAGCCCGGGTAAGTCTTCAAGAAAGACGTTCGGGTAGTCATGCACCACATCCACATCTTCCACCTTATTCTTCTCGAGTTTCGATTCAATAACCTAGGCTAAGTACGATGCACACCCTTTGGCGAGGCTCTTACGTGCTTTGAGTGACGAAATAATCATGTTGGCCTTTCGGTTCTTCTCTACGTAGATTATTATTTCGTCACCCTTAGGCAAGGGTACTTGAATTAATTTCTTAGAGAAAAATATACCGGCGTCGTGCTTAGCTAGCCAATCCATCCCAACGATCACGTCATATCCTCCGATATCGGCCGGTAACAACTCTATAGCGAAGGATTCCCCATCCAATTCTAAGGTACACCCAACATAGCATTCCCGAACTACCATATGTTCCCCATTGGCTACCTCTACCACTAGAGTATCATCCAACAAACTAAAAGGAGTGGTGAAGTTCTTGCAAAACGAGATAGACACAAATGATCGGTTCGCACCGGAATCAAATAAAACATGGGTAGGTAGAGAGTTCACTAGAAACGTACCTGACACTACATCCGTCGTCTCTCTCGCTTCATCTGTCGTCATTTGGATGGCCCAACTTGGTGCTTTCGGGTGAATTTCTTTCTTCGACATTGCCTCGCTCGAAATTCCTTGGTTGCCCTTAGCTAACTTAGGACAATCTCTCTTGATGTGCCCCGGTTCCCGGCACTCATAGAAAACTCCTTGTGAGGGGCAATCCTGGCTCATGTGGTCCTTTCTCCTACACTTGAAACACTCCATCGTGCTAGAAAAGGGTTTCGGATTACAAGGTCCGAAATGATTACCCTTGCACTTGGGACACCATCTTGTCTCTCGTTGTGGCTCAATGTTCCTCCCCCCATTAAAGGGTTTGGACGGTCGTACGGTCCCGGTTGTCCCTTCCCATTTCCGTTTCTCGACTTGTTGCTTCTTCTCCTCTCTCTTTTGTACTATGTCGTCCTCTACTAGTTGAGAGGCCTCGATCACTTCTTGCAAGGTAACCTTTTGAGCGTTCCTTACGCCCGTCTTCATTTCCGCCGGCAAACCCTTCACGAAAGCCTTTATCTTTGACTCTTCATCGGTCGCTAAATGCTCAACCAGACTGAGCTTATCCATGAACTGCTTGGCATAGTCGGCGACCGATAAATTACCCTTTCTCAGACTTCGAAACTCCTCCTCTATCTTGTCAAGCGCCCTCTCGTTGCAATACTTTTCCATGATCTTCTTCTTGAAGGTTGGCCAAGTGAGCTTGGCCAGAACCTCCGGTGTAAGCGCCCTTCGGGTAACGTTCCACCAACTCAACGCATCCCCTCTAAGCAGTTGGGACGTAAATTTGACCTGCTGAGAGTCCGCGCATTCACTTGACTTGAACGCCATCTCCACGTCTTGAATCCATTTCATGCACGCCAGTGGTTCGGTCGTCCTGGAGAATTCCGGAGCCCGACTACATAAGAAAGTCTTGAAGGAGCAACCCCCATCCTTCTTCTTATCGATCCTAATTGCATGTTCCTCAGTTCTAACGACGGCCGGTCCACCACCCTACCAATTCACAGCATTCCCCGCCATTGCCTCTGTTCGTCGGTGACTGGCATCAAGATCTTCCAAAAGTTTCAAGAAGAATTCTTGTTGTTGTGCCATGGCCGAATTCATGGCTTGCATCATGTTGTCTCTTATCCTTGTTTTCTTGGTCACCTCCTCCACAATTGGTTGAGCGGATTCGAGATTTACCCTCGGTATGTGCTCGGGTCCTCCACCTAGGACATTGGTTATGGGTGGCCTTTCAGTAGCTACGACCAAGGGAGGTTGATCGGCGGTAGATTCGTCTTCAATTTGGCTCTCCCACGGGTTTTGGAGCATGTTTCGCGTGTTTACCATTGTGAACAGTCACACATGATAAATGTCATACCGGTTAATTCTTTGAAAGATAAACGGTTCACTCGACTTTAGTTAGTCTTTATGCAAGACTTTATTTGCTCGTTGATGGTTCAACCTACAAAATATTTCATTTATGGACTTGTAGTAAGAGATTTTATCCCTCTTTGAGGTGTTATTGAAAGTTTTAATTTAGTCGCTCTTTCCAATTTTGAGGGTGTTACAAGTTGGTATCAGAGCTTAAGTTTGAGAGAATTAGGTATTGATTTTGGATGCCTAGACTGTAACACCCTCAAAACTGGAGATAGCAACTTATTAAAATTTTTCTAAATATATCAATAATTACTTCGACCACAAACACAATTTAAGAATTAACCTCAAAAGGCACATTCATCCTATACATACAAACTATGAAAAGGACGGGTGTTACTAAACCCAAATAACAATTACTATCTTCACCCTGCGGAAGACTTCACCAACTACTCACTCTTGCCTAAAGCTAAGGCTCTACTCCTCATAGCACTGCTAGAACCGAACCCCAGAAAGGAACCTGATGCACATGCCGACAAATAAAAAGGTTAGGCTTAACGCCTAGTGAGCTCAAGAGTTTTAACATGAATAGATATATCTTTAAAAGAAAGGAATTCAGTTTAAAGCAAGATCCTTCAAAATATTATACCTCAAAATGGAAACGACACATTTTCCCATAATATACACTTTTAAAGACAATGCTCCCAAACACACATTTCTTATAAAGCGATGCAACCCGTAACTCACCCAAAACGGGGTCATAGTTCGATACTCAATTTGTGAAAATGTAAATAATACTTCATATCCCAAAACACCCAAAACTCGGGTGGGACATAATACTCGAACCATAAATAACGGAAAACAATCCATATAAATATGATACGCCATTAAAACATAGAACTGAAACTTAATACTCATGCGACCATAAAAGGGAATGAAATCCAAATATTAAAGCATGGACAAATAAATATCCAAAATACAGTGAGCCGACAACGGGGGATACCCGTATCCGTGGAGAGCGGAGGAACACAAAAGTATGTCACTCAACCAACGTTGATCGTATGACACTTCACGACACGAAGGCCCAAGTGCCCCTACGACCTTTTTACAAGTTTACCAAAGGAGATAGTTGACCTTGGTGGCCGTTACAAACAATTCCACCTCAAAAGGGCCAACACCCCGGGGACTACAACTAACGAAATTCCCCAAAGGGCCCGACATACTGGGGACTACAACTAAGGAAATTCCCCAAAAGCGGAGGTCACAGTACTCACCTCCCAGGCAGCACTATCCAGACTCAACCCTCCTAGTGCCTCCTTGTCAAGTTTAGGTCATAAAACATGAGTTCCGTAGTCCAACCACGTACCACCCAATTGACCATCAAATAATACAGACTCATGTGCCTATGGATCCAATGCAACACAGTCTAAGATTACACGACTACTCATGAATGACTACAGCACTCGAGCCTGTAATTAACAATAATATGCAATAAAATGCATTAAGATGTAAATCGAAGTTTGGACTCTAAATCGAGCCATTAAAACTGGACAAATGTCCTCAAGACTCTTTTAAGCCAACACTGAGCTAAAATGCTCAAAATCCATTCGATCAACAATTACCGGTCCTCCAATTAATCAAATGTCTTTAAACAACGTTTACGAAGACACATACTTCAAGGACGAGATCAACCCAAAACTCAACACATGATGGGACCAAAGGTTTTCCAAAGGTTTTATGAATACAAATACACCAACATGCATATAACATGAAATAGACCTCATTTATACAAAATCATCAAAGATGCATAAATCATAAAATAGATCTTACTTGTACAAAATCACCAAGAATACAGATCATGCTATTTAGTTGTTGAAATGTTCAAAACTCAATATAAGCATTTTAAGAGGTTAACGCAACCCAAGTTTACTAAATATGAAAACTTATCAAAATACTCACTCTTTGACATATAACCAAGTAAAACATATTTTACTTTAAAATACCCAAAACTTATCAGCAGTTAACCATTTCACGTAAAACACAAAACACTTTAAAATAAACATTTTGGCATGTACACCGTTTTCACAAATCAACTTGAACTCACCTTGCTAGATTTAGGCTAAATCTAGATTTCACCCAACGAGCTCTTTTGAAGGCTACTTGAATCCTCAAGCCGAGGACTTCCGAAACCTAGATCCATACGTACCAAACCATTTAGAAACATTCCCCAAACATTATTTACTAAAATCCCCAACGAGGTCAAAACCCTAGTTACCCCAAAACCATCAAATCCGAGATTTGAGAAATCAAACACTAAGAAACCATCAATGGAGCATTTATAACTTATTTCAAGAAAGTTTACCATTCTAGGTGATGAGACTTTCCGAAGATACCATTCCAACTCTTCAACCCGAATTCCCACACGTTGGACTTGATGAGGAAGATGAAGATGGAGGTTTTGTGGTTCAAGATCCCACTAGTTAGATGATGAAGAATCATGTGGTTCAAGGGGGAAAACCCTCAAAATGGGTTAGGGTTCGACTTTGAGGTTTGGGAGAGAAAAAGGGGAGAAGATAGAAGTGAGAAATGAGGAGAATGGTGAAAATTCGGACATTTAGAGGACCATACGTCGCGCGCGACCTTGCCACGCGATAGTGACATTGTCACTATCGCGGAGAATGTACCGCAGGTGGTACACTCCCGGCGATTGTGCCACGCGATAGTGACACATGTCACTATCATGAGTCACAATCGCGCCACTCGTACCGAAGCCAGAAAAAGGTCAAAACTCGAGATTCTCGCATGGGTCGACTCAAGGTTCGAAAGCACAACATTTTCCACTCAAAAAGATAGGCGGAAAGCGGAGAGATTACTAACGGAGGATGGGAACTTGCTCACAAAAAATCGGGTGTTACATAGACTCAAACTAGCGTAATTTTAAGAAATTGAGTGTGAGATTGCACAATTAGGCACTTTAAGATTTGATGAGTCGAGGTGAGTGGAGCCACTAGGAACGGGAATCACGCCAAAAATGGCAAGGATGATCATGTACAGTACGTTCATAATAGCACCTGGCCAGTGTTATGGTGAACCTACGAGTTACGTGTGTATGCTTGAACTGCCTTGGTATGATAACCGTTGGAGTAGTGAAACAGTTTCTTTATGGGTAGCCATTAGAAGAATTTTATGATTTTAGTATTTGTCACTTGGAGTGACAGTAAGCATGGTGATTGCATTAAGTTGACCGTCTCTGGTCGGATTGATTGGCTGGATTAGGACCATAGACATTTGGAACAAATGTTACTTCGAGGAGAATTGGGAGAATTGTAAGGTGAATCTATGGAACCCTTGAATTATTGTCCTAAGGTGATTGAGTATCTAGATGACAATAGTGTGCCGAAAATTGAGGATCTTTAGTCTAGAGAAATCGAGGAGCGTGGTTTCGAGGTGTTGAATGCCGATCAAATTTATGCACGAAATTTATTTCTGAAATGAATTGCATCGTTTATTTCTCATGTTTCCAAATCACCATGTGGATCATATCATGAAGTCTTGAAATATTTAGCACACACAAGTTTTAGACCATGATCTTAAAACAAGCATGAAATTATTTTATTGCATATGATTGCAAGCTTTTTTGAGGCTTTGTTTATTCTTTTTGTTGCCTAACGCTATTTTCGATTATTGTGATGTTCGTTTTTTGACGTTGCGTAGAGTCTTGGACAAGTAACTATAACTTATGACCTTAACATTGGATCTCCTCCACATATGTTAAGGCCTTGGACGAAGAGTTGTCTTCCATCATTTTAGTGTTTGAGTTACTTGGCAATTATATTTCGTGTGAGTTTTGTTAATTTTATAGAGTATCGTTTTACGACGTTCGCGACGCATGGGTAAACCTTGAAATCCACAGTCTAAGTTCTTTGCATGAGTTGTTTTATGAGTTGTTGAGAAATTTATTTCATGAGAATTTTGTTGGTGGATGTCACCCCATATGTTATTTTGGTAGTTTCAATGTCGTGTGGGTTCATTTTTATAACAACCCACACTCTACTAGAAAGAAAATAACTGACATAAGATAACTCATGCTGAAAATCGGCTCAATTCGACAGTAATATCTGAAGGTTTGCAATAAAACAACCTATTACATAACTGAGATAATGAAAATATAAGTTCTAAGAAACTATTTAAGAGTCCTCTATCATGGACGCTTCTTAAAATTTCTCCTTGCCTTTACCCGAACCACCAGCCCCTAGGTTACCTAAAAAAGTTTTATATTTTAAAAAGCGAGGGTTAGACCAATGGTCTAGTGAGATCCCCCGACTATCACAATTAACAAAGGTTAGGATAGGTAAACTCTTTCAGTTTATAAAAACATAACTACACATAAAACTCACTTCCGGCACACACTACCGTCACAAAGTAACGGCGTGTCTGTCTCATACTGCCTTAGATGGGACACACCCATGTAGCATAAACGGGACATACACCCCGGTATGAGTACAGGCGGGCCACACCCCCTATCTTTAGCCGCTCCCAACAATGTATGCATACATTTATAATTCAAAGAAACTTAAACCGCATAATAAACTCATGTATATAAAGCTTGCATAAATGAAGTTACATGTTCAAATAAGCTTCTCGCGTCTTAAACAGTTAAGACAACACAAATAATTAACTTCCATGAACATAAACAATTTTATAAACTTGTGTGGTTTTAGGCTCAGAAAACTCACCTGGTGTCCTTGGTTAGACCTCGCGTCTACCCGTAAAAATCGATCTGAAACCTATAAGGAAAAAATAGGCAGGTGAACTCTCAATTCCATTTATTTTATAAGGAGTTGATCTTAACCCCTAATCCTAAAGACATTTTATCTCATAACTCATTCCACCCAAGACTACTACTGGACTACAATACCTCCTAAAATAAATCCAATAGAAAGTATTTAGGGGCCCAACTCACAGGCTCGCCCGGAGTGCAAACCGACCTGGGTTTCCCCCACACCAAGCCGACTGGGGTCAGCTACCATGCGTCGACCGGACCGCCCAGGCGCCGACCGAGACCCCCCCCCCAAGGACCGGTATCCAACCTCTTCGACTGATGTCTAGCTTCGACCGGTATTTAGCTACGACCGGTATTAGCTTCGACCTGTATTAGCTTCGACCTATATTTAGCTTCAACCTACATTTAGCTTTGACCTGTATTTAGCTTCGACCTACATTTAGCTTCGACCTACGTTTAGCTTCGATCGGTAACTACGACCGAAGGCGATTCTGGGTTTTTGAACAACCCATGAACACGAACACAGACTAGAATTTAATGATAACACAGTCCTTAATTCTTGAAATTAAACAGGTTCTAATCCTAATAAATCAAACTATTACAATACCCTTAAACTTTTTCAACCATTAAACCATCTCTAACCCAAACCTTAATAGATCTTTCAACAAATTAAAACTTGAACTTTCTAACCTCTTAATCAAACTCTACTCCAAGATATACAACTATAATACAGAGAAGGAAATGGATTAGAAAGTTACCTTGTGATGAATCAATGCCCAAATCTCTCAAGTCTTCTTCTCCAATTTGCCTCTTCTCTCTTCTCCTTTGCTTTTTCCCAGCCGCACCCAAGAAACACAAGAACACAGAAATAAAACTCAAAACCCTATTCTAAACCTTTTAAGATCATATTCACACTTAACCCCCTCCTTAGAAAAAGGTTTATTAAAACCTCCACCCAACTTACACTTTATTAATTTTGAGCCGGTTGTTACAATATCCTCCCCTCAAAAGGATTCCGTCCCCGGAATTCCTTCGTCAACAAACTGGGATATTGGTTCCTCATAACCGACTCTAACTCCCAAGACGCTTCTTGACCCTAGTGAACTTGCCACTGAACCTTCACCAATTGAATCTCCTTGTTCCTAAAATTTTCGTAGTTTCTCATCTACTCGAATATCACCCAAAGGTACCACCACATCTTCTTTCAGAAACATCTTTTCAGATTAAATACATGGAACGAGGAATGATTCCCATTCGGATCTTTGGGTAAATTCAGTTTGTAGGCTACTTCTCCCAACTCGCTCGAAAATAGCAACGTCCCAATGAATCTAGTTCTTAACTTCCATTTCTTTCTGAATCGATCATACCCTTCCCATACGAGACTGGTAACTTTACCTTCATCTCCACTTGGGACTAACGGCTCATAAAATCTTACTCTAACCAAAATAGTACCAAACGAATACCCAAGCCATTCTAATCAATATAATCGTACATAACCATCAGATGTACTCCTCGATTTACAACAGCTTCCCTAATCGATAACATTTTACCGAAGTCAACACTACGACGGCATGCCTCACTGATTACACAACTCTCCACTCACCAACATAACACTTTGTCAACTGTAGACATCACTTACATCTCACAGTCATGAGTTTCTCCTTCCTGTAACTTGCCATCACAAACAACCACTCTTAGTACAGCACAAATCCAACTCAGAAGCATCTTCTTTTTCGACCCACATTGATACAACTCCTCGACATTAACCAAAAATTACACGCTAGTATACCTCGTTTCCGATGTCATCACTTCAACTTCTCACATTCTGATGGAAACTTCCAAAATTCCAAAACCCTTGTAAGCTATCAGTCCCAATTGGCCCACCAGGCGACACATACTTCCATTTCTCATTGTATTCACAATCACCCGACCACATGCGTAATACAAACCCAGCTTCACCCGCTCAACACAGAGTGACCAAACTCATACAAACTTTTCCAAATAATCTAACATGGAACAACGGACTCACTTGGAATCCCCTTTTTACACATTGCCAGAACTGACACTATGGTCTTTCGCTCCGAGCACTATATCCCAACACCCCTATCTTCCTCCTCAAATATTTTAAACCCACTTCTAATGACCGACTCACTGATTAACAGTGCGAACCTCTGGTCAGCTGCACTATTTTGATTAATCACACTCATACCGCACCAAACATCATTTTCTATTTCTCATATCCACGCTAAGGATTTATAAATTTGCCAACAGCAGAATCTGAAAATGTACTCTATAATTGAGTCACTTAACAATCTTCTTACTCTCAGATTTACCACATTTCCAACATGATACCTTCACATTCTTCTCGCTGCAAGAAACCTTGCTCACTCAATATTGCTTACTTTATTCTTCAATGATTCCCAAAAGGGTCAGACCCCATTTACATTACCTTGCTTGATCAACCGACTTTCCACACTTCTTACACGAGATAATCAACCCAACTCTTCCAAAGCCTACCCACTACTCAGCAGCGCCGCCCAAATCCCGATCTCCAATCAAGATTACCCAATCTGCTAGGCCCATTTCCCTTAAAGAGTACATCAACTTGTCCATGGATTTCCTATCTACTACACAACCCTTGAATTAAGCAATTCGTCGCTTTCATCAATCCTTTTAGGGTTATAAAATAATTCCGCCCGAAACTTGCCGAAAACCGGATCACGCAGGTCCTTATTTTGATAACCACCAACCATTTGTAACAACCATCACTTGAACAATTATTTTTAACTTAACAACACCTCAAACCAAACGTTTGCCCAGCTCAACCACATACCTACTACTTACAATCATTTTCATAGATCTTCGAACAAGGACGTTCATCCGATAGCAATGACGTCAGACTTCTACATATCCTTCATGAATCTCCTTACCATTTCAATGATTTGCACTCCCAGATATACCATATAGGTATCACCAACTCAAGGTTACAACTACCATTCTACTACCTCATCCCAGAACCAATGCAACTCTCTATGACCACTTGTCTTACATACCAACACCGTCATTTCCTCACTGATCAATATAAAATTTTGACTTCGAGACATTCCATGGACTTGCCTTTCCCGGGCCTGAAAAAATCGCGAAACTGTGTGTCCCTGAATCTAGTTTCTAATCACAAACAATTAATAAAAACAAACAAGATTGATCCAATTACCTGTTTGATTTCACTTCAAATTCAAGAATACAACTTTCTCTCTCTAGAACTCTCTCTCTCTCTCAACAGATTTCTCTCTCTAAAATACAACTAAATAATACTTTTGTTTGTTGCTTACTTACGAAATACAAGAAATACAAGACTATTTATATCTACAACTAATACAAGGAAATACAAATACAAAATACATTGACTTTGATGAGATTTGACTTTCTCAGCTTTGACTTCTTGAATCTTTGACTTTTGTCTTCTTGATCTTGTATCCAACATATTTATGCACTAACAATCTCCCCCTTTGGATTCAAGATCACTGTTGAAAGATCTAGCAATTCAGTCTTCACTTTTTAAGCTCTGTCAGTACAATCTCCCCTTTTTCTTTGATGATATTCTTTCCAAAACAGACTTCAAACAATTAACAATCTCCCCAAAACTTTCACAATAATACTTTCAAACTTTGGAAAGAAATTATCTTCAGAATCAGCTCGAATTTGCTTTAGCAAATAATCTTCAAAGAAAATTTCCTCAAATCTTCAGAAATACTTTTATCGTCTTCAAATCTTTACTTTGAACTTTTCTGACTTGAACATTTCTGAAAAACATCTCTCAAATCTTTATCATTTCTTGATACCATCTCCCCCAAACTACAAAACTTTAACATTTCTTGATATCATCTCCCCCTTTTTGATGATTTGAGCATCTATATCATCAAAAGTTTTCTCCTAAGAAATGTCTTTGACATCTTTCTGATCTGTCAAACTAAGCCTCTGATTCTGTGATCTATAACCAAGTATTCATCTAGATCTTTGCAAATCCAGACAAAATAAGAACATGTAACTCCTGAATCAACAAATGAATCAGTTAAAATGTCTGTCAGTAACACGAAGTCACTGTGTGTAACGAATACACAATATAAAGGAGCTTTTTGATGTTCACTCCCCCAGGGCTTCCATCCAATCATCGAAATACCACAAAGGAAATTTCTATGAATGTTATGACAAAGAAACGAATTCCTTGTGTGTTCGTGCATGTGTAGAAAGAATTAAGCACAAAATATTGCTTTTAATAAGGCTCAACATTGTGTAAACCACTGAGACAACAGTAGATAAACACAGACTCAATGTGCATGATTGAAGTGCGAAGGTGGGGCAGACTTCCTTCTTTTTCAATATCCAGATTTTTCAAAAGAAAACCAGATATATTATATGTTACGTCCCCTTGAAAATGTGAAACATTTCCTTTTTAAGAAGAAAATGAGTGGTTGGTGGGGTTTTATCAAGAGTTGGCATGGGCTAGTTGCCTGTTTCAATAACGTTCACCAAAGAGTTGTGAAACGCTAGTAATGTGGCTGCCCGGCTCAGAAAGTAGTTGGTGCAGAGTTTGATATTCTTTTACTCTGATCTCTCACCCTCTTTCTTTTAATCATTAAGCGCACTACTAACCAAACTCTCTTTTCCATTTTACCTCATCACACCCACACTCATTTATTTTTGACTCCTCACACTCAATCACTAAAGGATTAACTTCTTGGGTAGGAAACACTGATTAACGTGAATCCATAGAAGTTTCAATTAAGTCCTAGCACAAAGAACCCATGTAATCCTATGAAAGAATAATGTTGCTCAAAATGATTTAACTTTAGTAGTTAAAGCTCATATACAAATGTCAGATGTAAATATGCTCAGAAATATTGTAACACCCCGAATTTCGAAATGTATCATTTCAAGCTAATGCATAAATCAGTATTTTAAGGGAAAAAAATAAGATATATGATCTTGGACTTGAATTCTAGATTTTATAGTCTTAATGGATAAAGAATTCAATTACGAGTCCAACGGTTCCTTCCGGAGCGAAATCGGAGCTAAATCGAAGAAGTTATGGCCAAAACAGGGTTCGGTACCCACTTGGCTATTGTGACAGCGATTGTGACAATGTCACTATAGCCGTCACAATATCCAGAGCTGGCGATTGTGCCAGCGATTGTGCCACTGGCACAATAGCCTGGCACTATAGCCAAAGCCAATAACCTCACGGTACAATCTCGGCGATTGTGCCAGTGATTGTGCCACTGGCACAATCGCCTGGCACTATAGCCTACGGGTACCAGAGTGTTAAAATCGCGATTTTCAGCCATTTCTCTCACTTTCTCATTTCTAATCTCTTCCTTTCTCTCCTAAACTGATCCCTAACCCTTTCCCACAAACCCTAACTTATTTTGGCTCAAATCCTTGGATTTTGTGGAGGTGAAACATCATCAAGTGGTAGGATTGAAAGCTATGGTCAAGGATTCACCATCTTCATCTTCATCATCACCTCCATCTTCAAGAACTTGGGTTTTCTAGGTTTTCATCAAAACCTAAGTGGTAAGTGTATCTCTTCCATTTCTAAACATTGATATAAGTTATAAATGTTCCATTGATGGTTCCCTAGTGTTTGCTTTCTCTAATTTCGGTTTGGAAGTATTTTGGGTGTTTTGGGTTAAAATTAGGGTTTTACCCAAAGTGGAGATTTTGATGATAAGTAATTGGGGAATGGTTCTATATGGTTGATTATGGCTATTTACGGTTGGATACTTGTGGATCTAGGTAATGGAATTTTTGACCTTGAAGATTCAAGTTTCTTCAAAGGAGCTCAAAGCGGGGTAAAATCTAGATTTAGCCTAAATCTAGCAAGGTGAGTTCAAGTTGATTTGTGAAAACGGTGTACATGCCAAAATGTCCATTTTAAGTGTCTATGTGTTTTACATGAAATTATCAAATATTGGAGTATTTGCTAATCTTTGATTTGTTGAAGTATTTAACTCTATAAACTTTGTATAACACCACATTTGAGATTTTTGGGCTTTGATATATGTGTCATAAATGAACGTGTTTTGAAGTCTTATTGCATAAATGGATCTTTGGTCAAACAAATACGTTTTTAAATGTTTGTCGGAATTTATGCATCGTTCATGAAATAGAATGTTTTATAAAGTATTACTTGCACTTTTATGTGAGGTACTTGAAAGAATGTTTATAGTCTCATTTTATGATTTTCATTCTTATCAGCTGTTAAATTTGGAAAATGCATATTTTGTGTTACGAGGCATTTGAAATATATAAGAGTATAAGTTCATTTGGAAAATAGGTTGCCTCAACTAATGTTGAGTTTCGAACTAATCTTACTTTTAGTCGTGGTGTTTCCATATCCGTTGGTCGAGTGCGTTTTATCGTATTCTTATTTTATTTTATCAATGGGTCAATGTGTGCTAAGCTTGCGGCTTGGTATTTTTATTTGATTTGGAGCCTTTGGACAATTGTCCAGTTTTGGTAGCTCGACTTCGAGCCTTGTTGGCAATTTTGGATGAAGCTCGTTAGGTATCGGGTGCGATGTAAGTCCTACGAGCTGCACGTTAGGTATCGGGTGCGATGTAAGTCCTTAGTGCTACACGTTAAGGTACCGGGGTGCGGTATAAGTCCTTCGTGCTCAAGTATTATGATATTAGATGAGGGGCTCGACATAGGAACCCGACGGGGTTGAACTCGAGTTTCCGTGGGTGTACATTTAAAGCTACTGAGCCTGACATCTCTTGCGTGTACTTTTGTTTATATGACTAGTCATAACAACATAAAATGGGCTTACTTTGTGGACCGTCACATTTTATGGAATCGGGAATCCCCCGTCACCGAAAGGTGTTGTTTTTGGGTATTGAGTTTTATTATCCAAGTTTTCGTTGACGTTTAGTATTATTGGGTTTTACCCTTGATTTTATGGGATGAGTATTATGCCCCACCCGTGTTTTGGGTGTCTTGGGATATAAGGTTTAACCGTATATTCATAAATGGAGAGTTCAAGTTATATTTACGCTTTGAGTGAGTTTTTGGGTTAAAACAAATTTATAAATGGGCGGCTTACATTGGTGTTATCATCTTTGTAGTGGTTGGATTTGGAAAACGTTCAAATTTGTGTTCTTTGTTTAAAATGCATATTATTGGAAAATGAGTCGTTTTCACATGTAAGATGTATCATATTGAAGGACTACGATTTTAACCGCATCCTTTCTTTTAAACGATTATTTTATATATGTTGAAAACTCTTGAGCTCACTAGGCGTTAAGCCTAACCTTTTTATTTGTCGGCATGTGCATCAGGTTTCAAGGTTGGGAGTTGGTCCTAGCAATCCTATGACGAGTCGAGTCTTAGCTTTGTGCAAATGTAAGTAGTTGGTGAAGTCTTCCGCAACGTTGGAGATAGTAACTATTATGGGGTTTTAGTAGCACCCGTCCTTATCATAGATTTTTGTATAGAATGAATGGTTGTATCGAGGTTAAGTCATAATTTATGGTTGAAGATGATTTATTTATTGATGTATTTAGTAAATTTTTAATAAGTTACTATTTCCAGATTTAAGGGTGTTACAAATATAATCATGAAGATATGAGCATTTTTAAAGCAATGAAGATATTTCAAACAAGTTAATTGAATGAATGAACATGAATGCAAGAGACTTGTTTGAAAATCTGACAGTGTATGAAAATGATCAGAAATGAATGATATAATAATCAAGGCTTATGGTAAAAAATAATGGATATTGTCTATACGAACCAAGATACAGACATTCTTGAAATGAACGTTTAGAAATGAAATAACGCTCAAAATTCTTTGAAGTACAAACGGGGTGTCTTACCATCGAAAAAAATTGGTTACAATATGAGACATGGTAAGATCATTTTGAACAAAGTCAAACCGATGTGTGTGAATACTTGAAAGTATATAGAAAAGACAATACACAAGTATTAATCTTTGAATAACACACGGTTTGTTTATCAATGAAGCACAAAAATAAAATGAAAACATTTAAAATCACACTTCCAAATTATAAAATCTGTTTAAAATTCGAGAAGTGGTTTGAACATTTCAGAACATGTTTTCTATATCTAAAAGTTGTCCTTCTTTCAGATATATTTGAGATTAAGATAAGAAATTTACCTTTTCGAGCAATCTTAAATCTCATGAAGTCAAGCTGAAGTCATTAAGATATGATCTTGTCAGCTTCTCTCATCCTGCACAATTCTCAAAGTCTAGTCAAAAAAATTATTCACAAAATTTATTCAAATGTAAATGACATAAAGCAATAAAACGATTAAAGTATGAGTTCTGATAAGAAATAATCAAAAATCCTAGCCTTACTCCTTTGACTTAAAAGCTCCCCCTAAAATCATGCATTACAAAAATTTTGTCATTTAAGTAAAATGCAGAAATTAGTTATGCTCCCCCTCAAAATAATGTAGATCATCTAAAATCTTCTCTTACTCCCCCTGAGATCATGAGCAAACAATTAAAGTGCAGATATCCTTCAGACATAAAGATAAAAAAATGATGAAAATTAACAATACGTAACTTTATTAGGTAACAACCGATTACATCTTAAGATTTAACATACCAAGCTTAGAGACAAGAAAATTAAATCTCTTTTCATCTAAGGGGTTGGTAAATAAATCTGCAAGTTGATAATCTGTTTTTACAAAATAAAGTTCAATTGTTCCTTTTTCTACATATCTTTTATAAAATGATACCTGACATCAATGTGTTTGGTTTTCGTATGTTGGACAGGATTAACAGATATCGCAATTGCACTCTTCGAGTCACAATAGATTGGAATTTTATCAAACTTGAATCCGTAGTCTCGTAGCTGTGTTCGCATCCACATGACTTGAGAGCAGCAACTGGCAGCAGCTACATACTCTACTTCAGCAGTCGATGTGGAGAAGCATAACTGTTTCTTTGATGCCCAGATAACGAGCTTGTCTCCAAGAAATTGAAGGTGACCAGAAGTACTCTTTCTATCCAACATGCAACCTGCATGATCTGCATCTGAATAGGCAGTCAGTTGAAACCCAGTATCCTTAGGATACCACAGACCAAGGTCTGCAGCCCCCTTCAGATATCTAAAAATCCGTTTGACAGCAGCCAAATGGGATTCTTTAGGAGTAGCCTGATATCTAGAACATAAACATGTTGAAAACATAATATCTGGTCTACTAGATGTAAGATACATTAACAATCCTACCATACCTCTATAAGTCCTAATATCAACACTTTTACCCGAAGGATCGGTGTTAATCTTAGTACCTGGTGCCATCGGGGTTCCAATAGCTTTACAATTTTCCATTTTGTATTTCCGAAGAATATCCAAAATGTATTTAGATTGGTTAATAAAAATCCCCGTAGAAAACTGCTTAACTTGTAATCCGAGAAAGAAATTCATCTCTCCCATCATACTCATTTGAAAACGTGACACCATGAGGTTAGAAAAGTTTTTGCAAAATTTTGGATTTGTAGAACCAAATATTATATCATCAACATAAATCTGAATAAGAATAATATCAGCTTTTTCCTTTTTGATGAATAAAGTAGTATCAATCTTACCTTTAGAAAAACCGGACTTGACCAAGAATTTAGATAAAACGTCATACCATGCTCGAGGGGCTTGTTTTAAACCATAGAGGGCTTTGTCCAAGATGTAGACGTGATCTGGCTTATCTGGATTGACGAACCCTTCTGGTTTAGACACATACACTTCCTCTTTAAGAATGCCATTCAGAAAGGTTGTTTTCACATCCATCTGAAAGACTGTGAAATTCTTATGAGCTGCGTAGGCTAGAAACATGCGGATTGCTTCTATACGCGCTACTGGAGCATACGTCTCATCGTAGTCTATGCCTTCCTCTTGCCGGTAACCTTTGGCAACAAGTCTAGCTTTGTCCATTATGACGATACCATCTTCATCCTTTTTATTTTTGAATACCCATTTAGTTCCTATCATTGTTTTACCTTCTGGTTTTGGAACTAATCTCCAAACCTTTAGGGCTTCAAACTGATTGATCTTTTCTTGCATAGCAGATACCCAGTCCGAATCAGCAAGAGCCTTAGATACTCGCGTTGGCTCAATCTTACTGAGAAATGAGTCATGCATACATTGATTAAGAGTCACTGACCTCGTTTGTACAGGCTTGTTGAGATCTCCAATTACTTGATGTAATGGATGCTCTTTAGTCCAGCGATGCTCATGAGAAAGTGGAGTAGATACTGATTGAATATGATCATCATCTATAAATCCACTATCAGACTCTTCAGTTTGAATAACAAGAGGAGGGTTTGCAGTTGAAGTTTCAGGTGCAGAAGCATCAGTTGGAACAACAGACTCTGGATGTTGAATAGACAATGTATTACACCCAACTGAAACTGTTACTTCTGGCTCAGCATTTACTTGTACATCTTCACCTGTAGGAGTAATTGTAGGAATGTGAGTTTCTGACTGAACAGGGGATGCTTGTTCAGTTATGACATCTGAAGTGACTGGATGATTACAGCTTGTGTCTTCAGACCTGTCAGTCACAGTAGATTTAGGCAAATTAGATCCTAGAAACTCATCATAAAATAATTCAAATAACAAATCTAAATCAGATAAATGTGAAATAGATGTAGAATCGTTATCCGAATTTGTCGTTGCAGAAACAGGTTCTGGACTGATCTGCCCAGAAGCTAATACTCCAGAGATCACGGGTTCTGAACTGAGTTGTTCAGAAGCCATATCTTCATCGAATGTTACATCAACGCTCTCGACAACTGTCTTTGACTCCTTCAGATAAACACGGTATGCTGTAGATGTGGAAGAATAACCAATGAAGATACCCTCGTCCGCCTTAGCACTGAATTTATTCAGACTCTCTCTGTCGTTAAGCACAAAACATTTACACCCAAATATGTGAAAATACTTGATTGTTGGTGTTCTGTTGTTGATCGGCTCATATGGAGTCTTTTGAAAACGGCGGTGTATCATGGACCGATTTTGAGTATGACATGCAGTCGACACAGCTTCTGCCCACAAGAATAGAGGTAAGTCCGATTGGCTAAGCATAGTCCGAGCGGCCTCGACTAGCGTCCGATTTCGCCTTTCGACTACTCCATTTTGTTCAGGCGTACGAGCAGCAGAGTACTGATGTGATATCCCGACCGATTCGAGATATTCTTCAACTATCTTGTTTTTGAACTCTGTGTCATTGTCCGTTCGAAGAAACTTGACTTGTCACCTGGGTCGTCTTTAAGAAAGTAATGAGAACTTCGGGTGTCTCATCTTTTGATCAAAGAAATTTGACCCACGTGTATCTTGAGTAATCATCCACAATAACCAACACGTATTTCTTTCCACCCAAACTCTGAGTTCTCATTGGACCACACAAATCCATGTGTAACAATTCTAACGGAGAACTAGTGCTTGGTTCAGGCTTCGGTTTATGTGCGGCTCTCTTCATCTTACCCTTTTCACATGCTGCGCATAAGTGTTCTCGTTCATATTTCAGCTCAGGAAGTCCTTTGACCAATTTCCCACGAACCAGCTTGTTGATATAACGAAAGCTCAAATGAGATAAACGTCTGTGCCAGAGCCAACTTTGTTGCGTTGAAGCTTTTGTCATCAAGTAAACTTGATTGTCATTCTGTACCTTTGAAAGATTGATGGTATAGAGATTCGTCTTTCGATTTCCGACTAAGAGTTCATTGCCATCTTCCGTTCGAACCGAACATCTCTTAGCTTTGAAGTTGACCTCTAACCCTTTATCACAGAATTGGCCAATGCTGAATAAGTTGTGCCCCAAGCCTTCGACATAACTCACTTTACTGATCGTTATGTTGTCTTGAATAATGTCACCATATCCTAAGATAGGTGAAAGTTGATCATTTCCAAATCTGACATTTCCACTGAATTTCTCTGTATAGTTAGACAATAAAGCTTTTTGCCCAGTCATATGCTTGGAACATCCACTGTCCAAGTACCACATATGTCGGGTCTGCAAGAGAAATCAGGAAACAATAACTTTAGGTACCCATTTAAAAACGGGTCCTAACAGATTAGCACAAGATTTTGGTATCCACTTGAAAATGGACCCTCTGTTCTTTTGAAAACCTTTAAAATATTTGATCTTGAAGAATACACATGATAAGATCCGAACCAATCAGAAGAATTATGAGAATAGGCAAAATCATTTTTCCGATAATAATAAAATGTAGTAGAAATAGGAGATAATTGAATCAATTGATTTATTGAATACCGCTTGTAAGAAGTTACAAGGTTTTGTTTATTTGAAGCAAATTGATCAACTACATCAGTATCACTACTAACTGATCTATTACAAGAATTATCATAAACTGATTCAGCTTTCTCATCATCCTTCCTTTTTGGTCGCCATTCAGTTCGAGCTTTCGACCTTTTCTTGCTAATATCTGAAACAAAAGATTTAGATCTATTAGGAAAAGCAGATTTCTGAGACTGAGTTTTCTTTTGTGTACTAGTGTTTTTCTATTTCTGTAATCGCTGTTTCTTATGTTTCTTACCTTGAGAATAATAATCAGCAGTTACAGATGCTGATTCATCAACCTTAGTTGATGATTTAGCAGTTTTAAGAACACTTGGTAACACCTTTTCATTTGTAAGACAAGTAGAATGATCAGGAAGAGGAGCATTGAAGTCAAACATATCAATTTCTTCTATACACCCATCATCAGAATTAAGAAAGTCATTTGCAGACTCAAATAAGTCATCAAAATTATCAGACGAAGTTTGAGGTGCCTTAGAAACTTTAGAACACTTTGTAGATGTAGATTGAAAAATCGTGTTCTTTAATACAGTAGAAAATACACTTTGTTGAATATCAACCAAAAGTTTTTCATCAGATAAAACATTTTCCAAATCAACTATTTTACTTTCAAGAATGAGTGGAGGAACATAAACCTTTGCAATTGCAGGTTTTTCCTTCATCTCAGAAACAGAATAACTAGCAAAATAATCGTTTGAAAGAACTTTTGGTGTTTCTGAAAGATAACTATCATTTAACTTTGCATAGTTAAATGGTAGTTGCATTTTCTTCACATTCTTTCTATTTTCAGTTTCTTTGGCCTCAACTTCTTCCGGTAATTTGGTAACAAATTTGGGTTTTTAATGAGTATGTTTACCAGCACATGCAAGAAAATCAAAGTTATACAGTGCCGGTTGTTTTCTGATGGCTTTCTTTAAGTAATGGGGGTTTTTAAAACCAAGTCCCCATTTTTCCTTAACATCAGCCTCTTCATCAGGTGCATTAAGAAAAATGGTTTGATCTGTTTGACCTCTCGCATATAGTTTGGCTTCCAGACCATTTACCTTCTTATTCAAAGACTTGTTTTCAACCTGCAATTTATGAACAGTTAGTGCAGATTCTTTCTTTTCAAACTCATATTTAGAAACTTTAACTTCAAAGTCAGAAATCTTCTTTTCAAAACAATCTACTTGAGATTTAGAATCAGAAGCAGACTTGCGTAAAGAATCAATCAGATCTTTGTTCCCAATAACAGACTTATTGAGTTCAAAGATCTTATTGTTTCTTTTAGCAACTCTGTCTTTTTCTTTCTTCACTTTTACTTGAAGATCATTAAGCTCAACCATCATAGCTTCCATTTTGGTTACAAAATCTTTTTCAGTTAAGTTTAATACCTCATCAGCTGTCTCGTCATCTGATTCATCATACTTGACTTCTTTTTCCATGAGACAAAGATGAGTTGTTTCTTCCTTTTCTTCTTCTTCTCCTTCTGAATGATCCAGCCAAAATCCGTCTTCAGCCATTAAAGCGATGCCTGCTTCTTGCTGTTTGGCTAATAACAGCTTGTTCTGATAATACTGAGAGTTGCGAACTTTTGGCTTTCTACAATCTTTTGCAAAATGACCAATTTTGCCACAGTTGTAGCATTTAACTGAATCACTTGCTGGATTTTCTATAACAGTGTAGTCATTCACGAACTTCTTCCTTTCATCGGGTTTCTTCTCAACATATATGTTCTCTTCGTATCTCTTTCCTTCGACCCTCTCTCGGTGCTCATGGTTCTTAGAACTTGATGAAGAATATCGTTGAGAATTTGATCCCGGCTTTTTGTAAAATTTCTTTTCAAAGGCATGGCTTGTTTCAGACTTTCGCCATCATCACCATCTGATTCAGATTCAGACTCAGAACTGGTAATCACTTTCTTCTTTTTCTTCTTCTCTTTCTTTTCTTTCTTTTTCTCTCCAGCTACCAAAGCAATAGGATCGGGAACTTTTTATGCCTTCTTCTTTTCAGCTCTTTTCTCTTCCACTTCTCCTTCATTCTGCCTCAGAGTCTCATATACCTCATGTAACGGTATGTCATTCAGATCCTTCATCTGTTTCATCCTACGTGTATGTTTCTTCCACTCTGGTTGTATGCTCAGAAATTTGACATTGTTCTCAAGTTGCTTCTTTTTCACCTTATTCTTGGACAACTCATTCAGAAGCAAGACAAACCGTTCATAAGTATCTTCTAAGCTTTCATTCTCTTTGGCTTTGAATTCCTCATAACTGTTGATGCAGTTAGCCACTTTCATTTGATTCCCAATCTTAGATCCCATCATCATCTTTTGCAATTGATCCCACATCTTCTTAGCATTTCCCTTGTAACTATCAATCTTGATATAGATCACATTCGGAATGCTCTGAAGAAGTAAGGATCTTTCTTGTTTATCTGCTTTGTATCGGCTTTTCTGTTCTTCAGAATATTGAGAAATATCCACTGCCACTGTTTTCATCTTTTGATCTCTTTCCTCAGTACCATCTTCACTATCAGACGAATCATCATCTGGTATTTGAACCATGATTGGTACCATAGGACCTTCTGTGATTGACAGCATAATATTCTCTCCATTTGCATGTCTATCTATAAAATCAAGAAACCTGTCTTTCCACTTTTCGTACTCTCCTTTGAACAGAACAGGAGGCTTGACATCGGTGCCAATGGAAAGAGCATCTTTGAAAGTCATCTTATTTAAACCTGTTTGAAAAATATATGCAATAAGAAACTAGAAACTGATTGTTAGTCAAAATGAAACAATCAAGAAAATACAGAAAACTTGAAATATAAAATCAGAAATTTTAATCACAGCCAGAAATATGTCCCCCTTTCACTATTAAAGAGCATATTATAGTTTTGAAAAATTTGTCTACGTCCTCCACACTTTGCGCTTCAATAGGCAAAAGCAAACCTTGACTTCGCGTTTCAAGTGACAAACTCAAACCTTACTTTGCGTTTCATGAGGGAAACGCAAACCACCACTTTGCGGTTCAAGAGTGAAACGCAAACCACCACTTTGCGGTTCAAGAGGGAAACGCAAACCACCACTTTGCGTTTCTCGTTACAAACGCAAGATACACTTTGCGTCTCTAGTTGCAAGCGCAAACCACACTTTGTCTCTGAGCCCAAACACTTCTACTTTGCGTTTTTTTTTCACTTTGTGTTTGTTTAAAAACGCAACTCTTACTTTTCGATTCTTGATTGCAACGCAAAAATGTACTTCTCGTTTCTCAAATGAAACGCAAACTTGAACTTCTTGATTCTCAACTCTCAATGAAGGAAACGCAGACTTTTATGAACACACTCAATTCTTGATGAACACCCGCAAACCTGATGAATGACCCGCAAACCTGATGAATGACCCGCAAACCTCTAAAATCGAACAAAATCGCACCAAAAACTCATTTAGACCTATAAATTCAACACTATACTTCGACAATTCACTCGTCTAACTAATTCGAACACAAAACTAACACAAAAAATCGATTAAATAAGCAAACGATACAAATTTGATACACATACAGTGTCAAGAACTCGTGAACAGAAAACCCACAAAAATTCAAAAATTCAAATTGATTACAGTGCAATTGACAAATCTTTCTATACAAACTCGATCGATTATGCTATCTGAACAAAATCTAATTGATTACAACTCCAAAAACACACAAAATCTCAAAATCAAATTGGACATCGACGAACACAGATACGAACATTCTGATTTTCTTGATTTTCGATTTGGATCTGCTCTGGTACCAATTGTGTGTCCCTGAATCTAGTTTGTAATCACAAACAATTAATAAAAACAAACAAGATTGATCCAATTACCTGTTTGATTTCACTTCAAATTCAAGAATACAGTTTTCTCTCTAGAACTTTCTCTCTCTCTCAACAGATTTCTCTCTCTAAAATACAACTGAATAATACTTCTGTTTGTTGCTTACTTACGAAATACAAGGAATACAAGACTATTTATGTCTACAACTAATACAAGGAAATACAAATACAAAATACATTGACTTTTATTACAAAAGACTTTGACTTTGATGAGATTTGACTTTCTCAGCTTTGACTTCTTGAATCTTTGACTCTTGTCTTCTTGATCTTGTATCCAACATATTTATGCACTAACAGAAACTATGGTCCTTAACCCCCCCCCCTCCAACAAGGTATCGCTCCTTGTCTGCTCATCTCGACCCGCTGGAAACAAACTCCAGTATCCTGAAGGATTAAGCATACTACCTCGAAGACTTAAATGCCCAAAGAACAACCCCTCCCAGTTGTGCTGTATATAAACAAACTTCGTTACCACTTAACCATCAAACCTTCATCGGTAAGGAATCATCTGACCGAACTAAAGATCTTCCATTTTAGTAAGATCCACACAATGTTGACCAACATCGCATTAATTACACACCTTTTCTGAATAACTCTTTGTTCCCTCACAGAACTCCACAGAACTAACCATAACTACTTTTCCCTTTCCAGCGTTCCACCAATCACCACGAAAATGGTTTCTAACTTCCACGATAACAATCGACGATGAGATACTTTCCACTATGACTCCAAACAACAAGGATCTCCAATGAAAACTATCTCTTCCACTGCGACAGATAACTGCTAATAATACCTTCACGACATTAAATTCCACTCCTGACACAACCATTTGTCGACCAAACACAACTCAAACCTCGGAACAAACGGTAAGCCACTAAGGTACCATTAAACACATAAGTCAGTGCCTCCATTAAACACATCCGCTACTCACCACCCTTACTTAGAAGGATACCATCATCAAGTACCTTCTTCCCTCTGATCGAGCGATACGCTTCCATTCTCAAAACTTCTATCATTCCTAATTGCAACCTTCTCTACGACCTAGAGAGTTCATAACCTTCACCACACAATATAAAAGTATTTAATCTATTAACACATTTGGAAATTTAAAAGATGTCTACATTTAAAACAAACGTGGGTGTACACGACACAACTCTGATTTAGCTATGCACAACGATTTCAAGAATCGTTCAACCTCAACTTTACGACAATTCCTCTTCATCACACCCCACTACCGAGGTTGGCACATTTGAAAATATTTTCGATGAACTTTACTGTCAGGATCGAATTCTCAACAAGAATTATGAATACTCAGAAACAATATCAAAGAAGTTTGCGGAATAACACTTTGATATTTAATGTAACAGTAAACAAACAGTGTATATGATTAACAACTTGGAAACTTGTATTGAATGATTAAAATCACAAGATTACACACTCAACCTCAATCTTGAAGAACAAGCTCTTTCAAGACGAATTCTACTTCTCTAGAATTAGGAACTATGCCTTGAGGTTGATTCTCTCTAAAAAACAAAAACTTAGAATAAATTGATTGTTTTAAACTATTCTATCAATTCTATACATATACTGAACAAAAGATAATTACAATAAATAAAATATCTTCAGTATATCTTCCATAAATATCTTCAGCTTTCCATGTTTATCTTTAAACACGATCTCTTCAGCATTATCTTCATATTATCTCAGAAGCAGCATTAACTTAGTCTTGGCAGCATTAACTACTAAGCAGCACTAACCTCTAGCAGTACTAACTAGCTAAGCAGCACTAACTTTGTTCAAGCAGCACTAACTTTGACTAGCAGTATTAAATTTACTAGCAGTAGTAATACTCAGCAGTATTAACTATTGAAGTCCTCTGGCAGTAGTAATTCTGAACTAGCAGCATTAAAGACTTGTTCACATCTTCAGTTCCCAACAATCTCCCCCTAACTTGACTTTTAGAAAGAGAAGTCAAGTTCTTCAAATGCTTCCAAAATCTTCATTGATCTACTCCAATGTTAGGATCCAGTCCCATACTCTGATTGATAGTTCTCTGAATTAGGTACTTAGCCATTTCTGAATTTGATGCACAACCCAACTTCTTATTTAGCATGGCATGAAGCTTCAGATTTGTATGGTTGTATATCCTATCCACCAAGTAATACTCCATGTGAAAAGTATCCAATGCCAATTCTTAGACTCCACTCCTTTCATATAGAGTCCATCCTCTAACAGCTTTAAATACATCTCTAATTAAATGCTTTACTGCTTCTGGTTTGAACAACATGCACAAATATTCCATAACCAGTTTCACAATTGGTAACCCTGGGGCTTTCAACTGATCTGCATGTACTTTCATACCCACTTCAAACATTTCTTCCAAATCAGATCTTGAACATTCTCTGACAATTTTGTTCCAAGTGTTGTAGACTTCATACTTGTCATCCTTTCTTTTCAATCTGATATACTCTTTGCCATCCACCATCATAATATCCCAGTGGATAACTTCAGGAGGTTTGAATCCAACAGGTTCAGCTGAGATAGGCTTTGGAATTTTATCCATCACCACCATGTACATGTTTACATCTGAACTCTGTGGTACTTCCTGAGATTCAGCTTCATTCTTAGGTGCCTCTTCTTCTTCAGCAATATTTTTCTCTTCTTCTACTCTAGACTTCTTTTCATTCTTCTTTCTTTTGGCCATCATCTTAGTTCTCTTCAGAGTCTTTTGAACTTGCCCTATAGTAGCTTCCTCCTTCTTTTCTTCCCTTTTCTCTGCCTTTTCTTTGATAGGAGTTCCCTCTTCACTTTCATGGAATGGTTGATTAATATTCACATCATGTCTCTCCTTGGCTTTCTTTTCAAACTCCACTCTATCCTTTTCATTGCTCTTTAGCTTTCCCATTTCTTTCTCATATAGGTCTTTGATTTGATCAAAGGTCATCTTCACAAACATTTCTTTCTTTACACCAATTGCACTCCTCAAGAAAGTTATCATCTTGTTTCTTTCCTGAGTTGCAAGGTAAGTTTGTGAAGGTCTTCTCTTCTTAGCACTTGTTCTGGCCATCATAGCCTTTCTCAAGCTCATTGCTCTTTGCTTTGCCTTCGCTGTTTCCAGCCCTTTCTGAAATGCTTCATTTAACTCATTTGCAAGTGCTCTGGCCATTTCTCTGTCTTTTTCAACCTGCTCCTTTTCTGCTTGATCTAACTCTTCTTGCACTTTCTTTGCTAATGCTTCATCTGACTCAATCATCCTTTGCTTTTTGGATGGTTGATCAGATTCTATCATCTTTGCTTTTCCCTTTTTCCTTGCATCTGCAACCATTTCTTTCTTCTCTATTTTCTTTGCTCCCCCTTCATTTATGACCACTCCCTTTGCTTTGGGAGTGTCATTCTTTGCTTTGACAAGCATTTCTGCTACTTCAATCTCTGTTGGTGTTAACTCTGTTACTGCTGCTTCTGAAGTTTCAGCAGCACTAACAGTTTCTGCTGCTTGTTTTGGCTCAGCAGTAGTAACCATTTCTGCTTCTGAGGTTGTAACTGCTGCTGGTGTTGTTTCTGCAGATTTCTTTTCTTCAACAAACTCCCCCTCAATCTGTTGATCTATCTGTTCTGAACTTGAATTCTCCCCCTTTTTGGAAGCATCTTTAGCACTGACCCTCTTTTTCAGCACAAATTGCTTCTTGTTCTTTTTAAGTACCAACCTCTTCACCAGTTGCTTGAGTTTGGTAATTTGCACTTGTTGAGACAAAATTACCAGCTTCATTTCTTCTATTTCTTTCCCTTGTTTAATCACATCTTGGTTGATGTTGCCCATTGTTTCCATCAATTCATAGTAGTTATATCTGTCCTCACCTTCTCCAGAAGTGTTACCCTCTTTTGAAGGATCATTGGATCTTTTTGTAATGGAAGCCTTCTGCCTAGCAGAAGCACTATCCACCCCCGTGGTTTCTTGGCACCTGGGACCTTTGAATGATTGCTCATTCAAAGTTGCCATGGGGGAGGTCTTATTTATGTTACCACTGTCCTTCTTTGTGCTAGCAGAAGTAGTGGCAGCCTTCTCACCCATATGCTCTTCCTCCTCCTCAGAGAGCACCTCCTTGGGGTTGGGAGACACCCCTTTGGTTTCCCTATTGATATTCTCTAAAGGAGAATTCTCCCTTAGAGGGCTTAAAGGCTGAGTGGGTGAAGGTACAAGAAGGGAAGGAGCTTTCTTTACCTGTTTCCTTTTGTAAGTTTGGGTAATGGGAGAAGTAGGTTTATCAAGAAGAGACTGGAGAATTGATTTAGAGTGGGAAGGATGGGATTGGCTAGCAGTGGGATGGTCTAATGGGGGCCTTGACCCTGCTGCCATACCTTCATCACCGTGGGACACCACCATCATTGTAGAGAACAATGGGGTGTCAACTCCTTCCGAGTCCCCAGCAGATCTTCTCATATTTGAGAAAACCTTGCCTTTAGGGGGTTTAGGTACATATATCCCACCAAAATGAGGCATATCTGTCAATTTGTGGGTGATAACTGCTTGGACAAACCTGAGGTACATATAAAAACTCTTTTTGTTTCCCAAGTTTGAGACAAGATCATTGAAAATCATTTTAGAAAAATTGTACTTTCTGGCAGTGGCCAAGCACACCAAAGCATAAGCAATGGTGCTACTGAACTCACTCCATCCAGTAGTCTTTTTAGAGATACAGTGCATAAGGGTATGGACAAAGAAACGCCATTGGGGTGAAAATTTGGCTTTTGAGAACTTGAACACACCCAATGGGCCTCCATACCCCATTCTTGTAAGAGTAGAAAACAGTTCATCATTAGAGATAGAAGTTATACCAGAGGCATCGTCTAGACGTAGACTGATGCGAATTACCTCTTCAGTAACTGTCAAGAGCTTGCCACACACCTTTGTCTTGATCATTTGCACACCATTCTCAGTAACAATGGTGGCATGTGCCCAGAATTGCCTTTGCTGCTCGATATAGATTAATGGCGATACAGTGAGAGCATGGTCAATGTGGGTTGTCTTGAGGAAATCCACAATCTGGTGGAAACCAGCGGCTTGTTTGGGCTTCTATAGCATCGCGATTTCATTGTGCTCGTCTATGAATGCCATTGAGGCCATTGATCTTGGACGATCTTGCCTGAAAAACTTTGAACTTGAGAGAGAAAGGGTTTAGAGCGCAAGTGAACAGTATGCAAAGAGTCGTTATGAACTTTTTAGGCGGGCAAAGGATATTTATAGTATTCGGGACATAAGCAGTATTAACCTAGAGCAGTATTAACTAACAAGCAGTATTAACGGCGAGCAGTATTAACCACTAGCAGTATTAACTAACTAGCAGTATTAACTGAGAGCAGTATTAACTAACTAGCAGTATTAACTGAGAGCAGTATTAACCACTAGCAGTATTAACTGTGCACTGGCAGTATTAACCATACTTACTCTTTTAAGCTTGTGATACACTGAGTACTGCTATATATATCCTGAAAAAGAAGATTAGTAATACCAAAAAAAAACAATATACAGGTATTTAACCACTTTTTGAGAAGGGACTTATTCAGAGTTGATCATTCCCACACTTGTTACCAAGAAAGTGAACCTACCCACATCAAAGGCTTTGGTGAATAGATCAGCAAACTGGTTATCAGTATGAACTTTCATAACTTGAATAAGTTTCTTTTCATTGCAGTCTCTTATAAAGTGATGCCTGATCTCAATGTGCTTTGTCTTTGAGTGCTTGACAGGATTATTCACAATGCTAATAGCACTGCTATTATCAATGAAAATTGGAGTGTGTAGAAAGGTTATCCCATAGTCCAGCATTTGATTCTGAATCCATAAGACTTGAGAACAGCAACTAGCAGCTGCTATGTACTCTGCCTCTGTTGTAGATGTGGACACTGTGGTTTGTTTCTTGCACTGCCATGACACTAGTCTTGCACCCAAAAACTGACATCCTCCAGAAGTAGATTTTCTGTCCAAGTTTGCTCCACCTAGATCACTGTCTGAGTATGCAAGTAGGTCAAATGGTGAGTCATGAGGATACCAAAGTCCCAATCTGGGTTGCCCTTTGAGATATCTGAATATCCTCTTAACATCTTGAAAGTGAGATAGTTTTGGCCTAACTTGGAATCTTGCACATACACATACTGGAAACATAATATCTAGCCTAGAGGCTGTAAGATACATGAGAGAGCCAATCATGGACCTATAATGATGAACATCCATATCCTCCCCCTCAAGATCTGTTGTTATCTGCTTGTGTGTCTCCATAGGTGTGCTGGCAAGTTTTGAATCTGAGAAACCAAACTTGGTTAGAATGTCCTGCACATACTTGGACTGACAGATAAAGATTCCATCTGACTTCTGTTGAACTTGGAGTCCAAGGAAGAAAGTAAGTTCTCCCATGGAACTCATCTTGAACCTTTGATGCATTAGTTCCTCAAACTCCTTGCACATGTTGTCTCTTGTGGATCCAAAGATAATATCATCAACATAGATTTGGACCAGCAAGATATCCTTCTTCTTTCTCTTGATGAATAGAGTCTTATCAATGACTCCTCTTTCAAAGCCATTTTCCAAGAGATAGGATGACAGAGTGTCATACCATGCTCTTGGAGCTTGATGTAGTCCATAAAGTGCTTTCTTCAATTTGTATACCCTATCTGGATAGCTTGGGTTTTCAAACCCTGGTGGTTGACAGACATATACTTCTTCTTCAATTGAGCCATAAAGAAATGCACTTTTGACATCCATTTGATAGACTTTGAATTTCATATAGGAAGCATAAGCCAGGAATAATCTAATTGCTTCTATCCTAGCCACAGGTACAAATACTTCTTCATAGTCTATTCCTTCTTCTTGTGTATACCCTTGAGCCACCAACCTTGCTTTGTTCCTTATTACTATGCCTCTTTCATCTCTCTTATTCCTGAAGACCCATTTTGTTCCTATTGCTCTTTGGCCTTTAGGAAGGTCTACCAGATCCCAAACATCTTGCAGCTTGAATTGCAGTACCTCTTCTTGCATGGCTTCTATCCAACTGGACTCTTTCATAGCATCATGTGCTTTCTTAGGCTCAAGCTGGGATAAAAAGCAAGAGAGCACTGTATGCTGTTGTTCTTGCATTTCTTGCAGCCTGCTTTGATTTCTAGTCGTCATAGGAGAAGATATATCTCCTATTACCAGCTGTGGAGGGTGATCCTTATGAATTCTGGTGTGATGACTAGGTTCTTCATTACGTCCCACCTCTAGATTTGAGTCATTCAACTCCACTGAGGTGCTTTCAGTAGCTACTTGTGGTTCTTGATTTTCTTGATTCTTCTCATCTCTACTTTCTTCTTCACTCTGATTTGGTCCAGTAGATGGTTCCTTTTCACATAAATCCACTGTTGGTATGGGAAAGATCACAGATTGAGATATACTATCTTGAACTTGTGTAGTGCCTGATCCTCCACTCCCTGAACCTGAATAATCATCACTACTGAAACCAAACGAGTTAGTTAGTGAATCAATGTCAAACAGCCACTGAGGACCAGACCCAATAGAATTTGGTGTGTTCTCATTGCATTTGACATTGTCACTTTCTCCAATTATTCTAGAAGAAGAGTTAAAAACTCTGTAAGCCTTACTCTGATATGAATACCCAACAAGAAATCCATCATCTGCCTTGTTATCAAACTTACCTAAGTGAGATTTGGTATTGATAATTGTACAAGGACACCCAAAAGGTTTGAAAAATCCAATGAAAGGTTTTCTTTTATTTAAAAGCTCATAAGGGGTCTTGTTCTTTGGCTTGACCACTAGAACTCTGTTTTGGACATAACAGGCAGTATTAACTGCTTCAGCCCAGAAGGTAATTGGCAGTTTTGAATCAACCAACAGAGATCTAGCAGCCTCTATTAGTGTCATATTCCTCCTCTCAGCAACTCCATTCTGTTGAGGAGTCCTAGGGGCACTATATTGTCTCTCAATTCCTTTTTCTTCACAAAAGGTGTTTAGATCAAGATTTTTAAATTCAGTCACATTGTCTGATCTAATGACTTTTACTCTTTGATTAGTTTGGTTTTCAATTCTTAGGATAAAGGATTTGATCAGTCCACTTATCTCATCCTTAGTCCTTAGAAAATATACCCAAGTAAATCTGGAGTAATCATCAACAATAACCAAGCAGTAAGATTTCTTGCCTATACTCATAACATTTGTAGGACCAAACAGATCCATATGTAATAACTGGAGAGATGAAGAAATTGTATTTATCTCTTTGGTCTTATGAGAAGTTTTGTGTTGTTTGCCTTTAAGACATGCAACACAATGATCATCACCTGAAAAGACTTTTGAAGGTAAACCTCTTACAAGGTTGTTTTTAACAAGTTTGTTCATTGTCTTGAAATTCATGTGACACATCCTTCTGTGCCATAGAGAGGATTCATCCACAGAAGCTTTTGAAACAAGACAATTTAGGGATGAATCACTATCAACATTGTCCATATCTAGACAATAAACATTGTCCTTTCTTGGAGTTCTAAGCAGTATCATGCTTTCATCAACTACTTTGAACCCTGGAGCAAGGATCATACACTCTGTATTAGTAAACAATATGCTATGTTGTTTGTCACAAACCTGTGATACACTTAACAGGTTGTACTTCAATTGATCAACATAGTAGACATCCTCAAATGTCATCTTACCTTTTGTAACATTACCTTTTCCACTTATTTTACCACCAGTAATATTATCTCCAAATGCAACATGTCCTCCATTGATATGCTTGAAATCCTGAAGGCATGACATGTTGCCTGTCATGTGCCTAGAGCAACCACTATCAACATGCCATATGCTCTTTCCTTTGAGCTGTTGGTTGCCCTGTACATATAATAAATCAGTTAGTATGAGTTAGGAACCCAAGCCAAAGTGGTCTTAGGTACCCCTTTCTCATCAAAATACTTACATTCTTTCTTGACAAGATTTTTAAACTTTGACTCCTCATTTCTGGAGTACTTTGTCACAATGATGGGTTTAGAAACACATTTGCTAGAAGCAGTACTGGTTTTAGAAGTACTAACTACATTAGCAGCACTTGCATGCTTAGCAGTACTAACCTTGTTAGAAGTAGTAACTGTGTTAGCAGCAGTAACTGTGTTAGCAGCAGTAACTGTGTTAGCAGTATTAAAATTTTCAGCAGTACTAACACTGGTAGCAGCAGTAATGCTTCTAGCAGCACTATCTCTGTCAGCAGTACTAACAGTTTTAGTGCTTCTAGGCACCCATATTTTGATACTTTCTTATAAAACCTTTTTCTTCATGGGACCTTTGGTTTCAACAGATTTCTTCCCCACATGTTTCTTTCCAGCCTTCCTATAACCAACAGGTTTTTGCACAAATCTTTGAAAGTTCATCTGTTGGTTAATAGGATTGAAGAAACATTACATAGCCAAATGATTCAGCTTGCCACATATGAAACAGGGTTTTGGTCTGATTATTTTATTCAGATCAACACCTTGTTTCTGAGCCCATTGATTATTCCAGTTTCTTTGGTTACCTCTTTTTATACCAGAATTTAGGCTCTTAGATTTATTGCATGCACACTATTTACAAGGTCCAGGATTCACAACAGTGGTTTGTTTGTAATGGACCTTGTTGTCCTCTCCTTTGGTCTTCTTTATCTCCTTAGACTTGACCCAGATTTTTCCACATCCCTCATTGGTGATAATATTATTTTCTAAGGGTATCTCTTTACTCACAGCATTTTTCTTATCTTTACTGGCTTCTTTCTCAGTCATATCCTTAACAACTACCTCATCCAAAGGATCTACCTTAAATGCTTCCTCAGACAAGTCCTTTTTCTCCTTAGTCTCTAACAAGTCTGAAGTAAGAGAGATATAGTTGTTGTTATAAGGAGGGGGTGTATTGTTGTATCCAATACCAGGCTTCATCTTATCATGAATCTGAGCCTTTATAAGAGAATCCATTGCTTTTGAAGCATATGAAAACTTTTCTATATCAAGCTTAACCTTAGATAGTTCCTCTTTCAACCTATCATTCTCTTCAATGGACTTAGACAGTTTGATCTCTAACTCATTCTTTTCCCACTTCCAATAGTTTGTGTCATAAGTGTGTTGAAGTTCATTAGCTTGAAAGCCTTTGATTTGTTCTTCAAATCTCTCTACTATCAACACATAGTCTCTTCTGTCCTTTTCTAATCTTTTGAGGCCATCACACATACTTTGGTTGTGATCCCTGTACCTTTTGACAGTATCTATGCAAGATTGAGTACAAAGATTAGAAATTACCTCAGAGGGGAGATCAGACACCTCTGCCATAAGAGCTTGATTCTGAATGGCTTCCTCAGCTTGATCACTCCAGTCAAACCCCATTCCTTGTTGAGAAACAAGGGCTTGAGCAGGGTTCTTGTTTTGATTGTAGCCTCCATTATGAGCTTGTTGGTGGTTGTTGTTTGGAGCACCACTTCTGCACTCTCTAGCAAAGTGTCCCTTCATGTGGCACTTATAACATTCCACCTTTGTCTTGTCAAAACCAGCTCCATCTTCTCTTCTTTGAGAGAAGTTGTTCCTCCCTGTTCTTTTGATAAACTTCTTCACCCTCATAGATAGCATGGCCATCTGCCATTTAATGTCCATCTCCTCCAGGTCATCAGGGTGAAGTTGATCCAGATCATCATTAATCAATGAATTGTTGTTGTGACTGGACAAAAAGGCTTCAAATACAGTTTCAGTGCCTTTTTCTGAATTCACTCCACTGGCAGCACTAACTGCTTCAGGGTTGGCAGTAGTATCAGTAGATGCTGATAGAAGTGCAGCATTGTGGATATACCCAGTGGGCTTCTTCTTGGTTTCTACCTCAGTTTCAAAAACTCTTAGATCATTATATAGATCATCAAGTTCCTTCTCTTCCAGATTGTCACTTTGTCTATATGAGACAGTGTACATAGTCCATTCATCCCCAAGAGATCTCAGGAACTTTCTGTTGATATCATCTTGCTCCATCTTCACTCCTACAATAGCCAGTTCACCAATGAGCTTGTTGAACCTATCAAAAGTTTGAGTCATAGACTCATTCTTTGAAGAAGTGAAGTTCTCATACTGCTGCTTTAGAACATCTCTTTGATTTCTTTTGATGCTTTTAGTTCCAGCAAATCTTTTCTCTAGAGCATTCCAGAGAATCTGAGCATCAGTGCAGTTGCAAAATTGATGCTGATATTCATTGGGGATGGCCAAGAGCAGAGTGCTCAAGGCCTTCATCTATGTATGTCTGATCTTCCTCTCACCATCTGTCTTTGGTGGACGTCTTTTCCCATCTGGTCCAATCTTTCCTGCTTCAGAAGGACCATTCTCAATGATATCCCACATTGAGTAGTCAGTGAGAAGAATGTATTGCCTAATTCTGATCTTCCACATGTCAAACTCATAGGGTTTGAGCATTGGAACCTTAGAGACCAGAGTGCTGTTTGATTCTGCAAAATTTTCCATGATGAATGACTAGATGTTTCTGAGAGAACAGCTCTGATACCACTTGTCAGGATCGAATTCTCAACAAGAATTATGAATACTCAGAAACAATATCAAAGAAATTTGCGGAATAACACTTTGATATTTAATATAACAGTAAACAAACAGTGTATATGATTAACAACTTGGAAACTTGTATTGAATGATTAAAATCACAAGATTACACACTCAACCTCAATCTTGAAGAACAAGCTCTTTCAAGACGAATTCTACTTCTCTAGAATTAGGAACTATGCCTTGAGGTTGATTCTCTCTAAAAAACAAAAACTTAGAATAAATTGATTGTTTTAAACTATTCTATCAATTCTATACATATACTGAACAAAAGATAATTACAATAAATAAAATATCTTCAGTATATCTTCCATAAATATCTTCAGCTTTCCATGTTTATCTTTAAACACGATCTCTTCAGCATTATCTTCACATTATCTCAGAAGCAGCATTAACTTAGTCTTGGCAGCATTAACTACTAAGCAGCACTAACCTCTAGCAGTACTAACTAGCTAAGCAGCAATAACTTTGTTCAAGCAGCACTAACTTTGACTAGCAGTATTAAATTTACTAGCAGTAGTAATACTCAGCAGTATTAACTATTGAAGTCCTCTGGCAGTAGTAATTCTGAACTAGCAGCATTAAAGACTTGTTCACATCTTCAGTTCCCAACATTTACACACACGATTTATAAAATACTACAAAATTGTTTACACTGAGCGTGCTAAACGACTCTCATCCTTATTGATATGACAACACATTTTTGTACCAAACTCACTTATAAATTTCTGCGATCAAATGTTGTTTTGATTTTTATAACAAAAATTAACTCATTTACAAGAGACATGTAATAATTTGCCCACAACAAAAATCAAAATTTATCACTCAACGCCAAAACTTGTCTTTTTTAATTCAAACACATATCCACATGCGTCGACACATTTTCAAAACAGCTACTTTGCAAACATACATTTGTCTAAAACATCCGGTAAGAATGATATGAAAACTCCAACAATTTGTTTAACACTCAATGCATGGGACTCGATGACATTGAAGGCAATTCACTCTAACAAGATCAAATGTTGTTTACATTCACTATAATTTATCCCAGTCTCCTTGCTTCCGACCCACCAGTAGGGTTCTCCACTTGCCACAATCCTCCGGCACCATCGACCTCTAAACAACCTTGAAGGTCCAAAACTAGTCATCACCATGACTATTGACTCACAACCCAAACGGTAACTCATTCCCATCTGATCCTCACTACATATTATCGGTCAACACTGACATCGTTTCTCAACCACCCTTCAAATAACTACAATCTTAGGAGCCTCAAATCTATCATTCGATTCTTGGATTAACACTCTCCTGCTTCTCACTAAACAACATACCCCTTTACCAACCGAAGACTCCCTTGGAACGACAAGCTCACCTCCTATCATCCTTCTCTTTCTTATGGGCACAGGAGAATCTTTCTCAACGAAATATCTACATCTCACACGATATGCATCCTATACGGCACAACCTTACTTCCAAAGACTAACTTCCACCACACGCTAGACTAAAATTATCAGTCTATGGATGGGACTCTCTTCCCTAAACCAACCTCAACAATAGCAATCGAGTATGCCCATGTACCTATAAATTCATAATGACATTGGCCAGATGCGATTTTTGAATTTACCTTACATGAGGGTACTCGCTATTGTTTTCACGCCTCTCGACAAACAAGGTCTCCCTAAAAGGTTTCCTAATTCTCAGTTATGTCTTACTCTCTAAGTTTAAGTCTAGGTCCGAACGGTTACCTAGATCCCTTAAACTAATGCTCTGATACCAATTATAACAACCCACACTCTACTAGAAAGAAAATAACTGACATAAGATAACTCATGCTAAAAATCGGCTCAATTCGACAGTAATATCTGAAGGTTTGCAATAAAACAACCTATTACATAACTGAGATAATGAAAATATAAGTTCTAAGAAACTATTCAGGAGTCCTCTATCGTGGACGCTTCTTAAACTTTCTCCTTACCTTTACCCGAACCACCAGCCCCTAGCTTACCTGAAAAAGTTTTATATTTTAAAAAGCGAGGGTTAGACCAATGGTCTAGTGAGATCCCCCAACACACGACTATCACAATTAACAAAGGTTAGGATAGGTAAACTCTTTCAGTTTATAAAAACATAACTACACATAAAACTCACTTCCGGTACACGCTACCGTCACAAAGTAACGGCGTGTTTGTCTCATACTTCCTTAGATGGGACACACCCATATAGCATAAACGGGACACACACCCCGGTATGAGTAAAGGCGGGCCACACACCCCGCCTTTAGCCGCTCCCAACAATGTATGCATACATTTATAATTCAAAGAAACTTAAACCGCATAATAAACTCATGTATATAAAGCTTGCATAAATGAAGTTACATGTTCAAATAAGCTTCTCACGTCTTAAACAGTTAAGACAACACAAATAATTAACTTCCATGAACATAAACAATTTTATAAACTTGTGAGGTTTTAGGCTCAGAAAACTCACCTGGTGTCCTTAGTTAGACCTCGCGTCTACCCGTAAAAACCGATCTGAAACCTATAAGGAAAAAATAGGCAGGTGAACTCTCAATTCCAATTATTTTATAAGGAGTTGATCTAAACCCCTAATCCTAAAGACATTTTATCTCATAACTCATTCCACCCAAGACTACTACTGGACTACAATACCTCCTAAAATAAATCCAATAGAAAGTATTTAGGGGCCCAACTCACAGGCTCGCCCGGAGTGCAAACCGACCTGGGTTTCCCCCACACCAAGCCGATCGGGGTCAGCTACCATGCGTCGACCGGACCGCCCAGGCGTCGACCGAGACCCCCCCCCCAAGGACCGGTACCCAACCTCTTCGACCGATGTCTAACTTCGACCGGTATTTAGCTTTGACCGGTATTAGCTTCGACCGGTATTAGCTTCGACCTGTATTAGCTTCGACCTGTATTAGCTTCGACCTATATTTAGCTTCGACTTACATTTAGCTTCGACCTGTATTTAGCTTCGACCTACATTTAGCTTCGACCTACATTTAGCTTCGACCTACATTTAGCTTCGACCTACATTTACTTCAACCGGTAACTACGACCGGAGGCGATTCTAGGTTTTGGAACAACCCATGAACACGAACACAGACTAGAATTTAATGCTAACACAGTCCTTAAATCTTGAAATTAAACAGGTTCTAATCCTAATAAATCAAACTATTACAATACCCTTAAACTTTTTCAACCATTAAACCATCTCTAACCCAAACCTTAATAGATCTTTCAACAAATTAAAACTTGAACTTTCTAACCTCTTAATCAAACTCTACTCCAAGATATACAACTATAATACAGAGAAGGAAATGGATTAGAATGTTACCTTGTGATGAATCAATGCCCAAATCTCCCAAGTCTTCTTCTCCAATTTGCCTCTTCTCTCTTCTCCTTTGCTTTTTCCCAGCCGCACCCAAGAAACACAAGAACACAGAAATAAACTCAAAACCCTATTCTAAACCTTTTAAGATCATATTTACACTTAACCCCCTCCTTAGAAAAAGGTTTATTAAAACATCCACCCAACTTACACTTTATTAATTTTGAGCCGGTTGTTACAATTTTTGAGTTTTATGCAAAGGTAACTCGTTGTGCACAACTTTGGGGGTGAGTTGATTTAAACTTTTAGTGTGAGTAAACTTACGAAAAACCTAGAATGGGTTCGTGTTGAACTGAGGCTTTGAGCATTCTTTGACTGTCGTTTTATCATTGTTGTATCACGCAATCCGTTATATTGATTTACTCACATGCATGACATAATAGTCTATTTTGGGCCAAAGAACGTTTTATCCGAGCGACTAATGTTGAAGTCGATTTAAATTATTTTATGTTTGGTCAAATAGCAAGCACTTCTCGTTTTACTAAGTTTGAGAAATAAACCGGTGTATGTGGGCCGTATAGGAGTTTTGACTCCACGTCATTTTATGGTTAAATGAGAAATTTTGGAATTTGATTACGCAAATTTCTCCTTCTGGAGCTTATACAAACATTTGTTGCAATCCGCTTTAGTGCGGGAAATTATTTTACATACATAACATAAAGAAATGCATATCCGGACCATAGTGGTTCATTTGAAAAGGTTGTTGCGCATATGTTATTATTGTCGTTAATAGCGTGAGTAGTGATCAAATGTTTTCGAAATATTTTCATATCTGTGGGACATTATGACCCCCATTTTTATACAAATTTATTGGAGTTGAATATAATATTTTTTAAAGATTTTCATTTTTTTTCTTTATTTTAAAGAAATTATAAAAAAATTGTTGAAGATGCTATACCACCAAAGTATTTTTTTTATCCTCGTTTATAATACCGTGAATAATTTGTCTCATCTTGGGGTATGGACTTTGATGGAGGTGGGGAAGCCAATACCACGAGATGGTATACGTCTTAAAAGTTGTTGGTGGTTGTATGCCTTGGGAAATGTACAAATTAATTATAATCTTTCAAGTGCATCTCCAACCTTCACATAAAAAAAAAAAAAAAAACATCAAATTTAATTTGGTGGGTTCATTAGAAAAAAAAAATCAATTCCAACCACACTCTAAAAAATCACTAAATTTATGGACTCCACATTAAAATAACATATTTTTATTTACTATTAATTATTTTTAATAACCATAATTATAATTTGTAAATACATATTATAATAATAAATAATCAGTAATTAATTTATTTTAAATAAAGACTTATTAAAATAAAAAGATGAATTTTTAATTAGGGGTTGTTTGTTTGTTTTTTTTAAATCTCTTAATCTCTCTTAAATCTAAATCGTTCAGACATTTTTACACACCACCTCTTATTAATCATAACTAAATTAAAACTTCAGACTTTAGACCTATTAAAAAATAAACGGCACCTTAATATTACATTTAAATAAGTTAAACATAAGTTATTTTAGATATATAACAAATATTACATTTTTTACTCAATATTACATTTATATTTTATTTAGTTTTTTTTGTTAATGCAAACTTTAAAAATAAGTTAGTTTAGATATATAACAAATATTAAATTATATAACTCATATAGAGAAACTAAATAAATATATTTAAAACTAACTCATATATATTAAAGAAACAAAAAATAGTATTTAATATTAATAGTGATGGTCCACACAAAATTTACCGTGGGAATTTGACACTGCATATTTGCAGGTCAAAATTTGACGCCGGGAAATTTGTTTTCTTTTTAGTTGCCGATTGGAATGCTTTTAACCGGTAAAATGGACATTTGACGGTCGATTGTAGGTGCTCTAAGAAACGAATAAATTTTAAATTATGAATTTATATTAAAAAAATAATTATATTTTATTAAGAGGGAATTATATAAATGGTCCCTCCAGTTCTGAAAGTACATTGGTGGTTCCTAAAAGCGAGATATGGTGCACAAACTCGTCCCTGGCGCTAACGTTGTCCACTGAGTTGCCGTTAGAGGCCACATGTGCCCCTCACGTGAGGGGCATTTTTGTCATTTCACCTTTTCCCTCTATTTCCTTTTTTTATTTATGTTTTATTACCAAACGACGTTTCATTCTCCTATCTCCTTCATTACCTGCACTCGATTTCATATAGCATCATCCTCACCTGCACTCGATTTCACTTACGAATAAATGCAATGGGACGAACTCAGTGTCAAATACGAATACGTACTACTACAACGATTAATCATCATAATAACAATTTCAAGCATGCTCACGTAATCATAAATTCAGAACAACACTGGCCAAGTGAGATTGTGAACGTATTTTACATAAGAATCCTCGTTGTCATCATCATAAGTTTTAATCAATGCAATTCCGTAATCCTAATACTCTCCCCAACTAAGGATGATCTACCCATTTGGACAGTGATCCTATAAGCACAACCAATTTAAGTCTAGATATGCTAGAGTCGACACCTAGTTCACTTAAACTAGAGCTCTGATACCAACTTTTAACACCCCAAAAATTGGGACAACAAAAATTTCCGGAAATGAAAATGTGATATACTAAAACATGCCAAAGCATGAGCTCATTACAAAAAGGGAACAATAAATGTCTGTTAATTACAAGTTTGTAATAACAACCATTGAGAGATAACAACCTCCTAATCTAAATTCTAGACAAGTGGCCACTTTCTATGGAAACTCACTTTCGAGAGAGAGGGGTTTTTGTAGATATTTTGTCAGTTGTTACTGACCATATTGTTACTACATATGTCTTAGTTAATGCTTGTACCCATATCCTCTCTTTTAACTTGTTAATTACCTTAATCGTTGTTTAGCTTACTTAAAACTCACAAATATTGATATTGTTCTCAAAACTCAAACAAGCACTAGAAGTTCATGAATGTATCTGATTCTTAGTTGACTAGTCCCTTTGGAAACGATCTTGGTACTCTACCACTTTATTACTTAATAGCGATCATAGTGTCCGGTGTGCACTTGCACCGCCACTGTGGCAACACAGGTGGCCACTTTGTGGACCTATACGATTTTCCGCTATCAAATACAAATGAAAAAAATTATTTTTCCTTTCCTTTCTTTTCCCTCCCTTTCTTTTCCATCCATTTCTTTTCTTTTCTTTTCTCTCTAGATTAGAGAACACGGCGTAAAATAGAGAATCAAAATTCACAATCTCTAAAAGAAAATTAGGGGTTGTTTGGTTCATGGAATTAGATGGAATTTGAAGGAATTGGAATGATCAATTCCGTTGACCAAATTCCAAGCCCATTTTTGGTTCACGGAATGAAAGCGATGGAATCCTTCAAATTGGATTTCAAATTCCACAATTTAAGGAATTCATCATTATTTGACTTAAGTGAAAGAATTGAATTCCTACCAACCAAACGTGTGGTCAAATTCCATTCAAATTCCTTCAAAGTCAAATTTCTTCTATGGATTCCAATTCCATCAAATTCCTCTGAACCAAACGCCGCCTAAAGATTCAACTTCAAGACCTTCTTTATTTTGGAAAGTACGACATTGATTATATTATTAAATTATTTACACATTTAATAAAATGTTATATCTCTTTACTAAACATTCTATGTTAAAGTTCTTTTATTATAGAAATATAATAAAAAAAAAATATTTCTCTCATTATAATCATTTTTTATAGAATTCTCCAAATTTATAGAATTTTACAATGTCTCTGCTACTTTCTCAATTATGGAGTGTCCCTACTACTTTCTCAATTGTGGAGAATTTCACACTATTCTTGTTGCCTCTTTCAAATAATCAAACTATAGCTAATAAAGGAAATCAAGTAGGAATTCTTAACTAAACGTTACTAGGTAACTAGTAGCAGAAAACCGTATAAATCCACAAAGTGGCCACAGTTGAGGTACAAGTATACACCATGGTCGCTACAAGTAATAAAGTGGTAAATATATCGAGATCGTATCCACAGGGGTTGGACTTCAAAGTTTCGAGTCCAAAGTCAAGAATACACCGATTTCTTTGGGAGAAAAAGGAAATATCTTGAGTGAGTTTGGTGATTTTTATCAACGAAAACTAAACAAGTAACTAAAATGGGTTTGGGTGTAAATTTCACTTAAGACAATTGTAGTAACAAAATGGCCAGAAACTTTGTCACAAAAACGTCTCGACCGACATTTGAACCTTAGTAAATCATACAAAATGCGTATCTCTACATGACTATCAAAAGATTTTCTCAAATCTTTGTGCATCACTTAAGCCGTATTTCGAATTCGCTTATCTCTGGGTCAAAAATCTATATTAGCACTTCAAAATTATTGACTTATCTGCTTTGAGTTTAAGTTCCGACTCAAGTGACCTTGCTTAAGAGTTAGCAATAATAACAACACCCGTCTACTTAGTCTTAAATTCGGCTCACACCCACACCCAATAGGTGCTTAGCTAATAAGTAAAGTAAAGAACATAATAGAAGATGAGAAATATTTGGAAAATGTTTGCATTAAAATATAAATACGAGACAAAAATTAAATGCGGGAAATTAAATTCTACACTAATACTTCATATTTTCAACCATGAAAGTAATGTTTGAAGATGAAGAACATATTGTTCTTTCTTTATCGATGATGGTGGTGATTATTCATGATGCCTTCCCCAAATGTTGTATTTATAGAAGAAAATCTATAACCCATTGGATAATAACCATTGGACAAAAAGTGAACAATGATTACTATAGTCTTCTTGAGATTTCCCGATCTTAAACCTTGCAATTTACAACTCATATTGCCTGGATAAAACCCACTTTGTCATTGTCCAATGGATAATAGTACAAGAGTGCCCACAGTGTGTCCACTGCCGAATGGTTGTGTTTTTAATCAAAAAATGATGCAAATAACCATAAAAACATCATCAACAACTTCAAATGAAAATAAAATAATGAAAGGAAACACAACTATATGGAAAAAAAAACTTACACAAACCATGTGTAAATAACGTTCAAAATGAGAGTTGTCAGTAACACATAATAATTACCATAATATAAAATAAAAATTAATTCTAGTTAATAAATATGATACAAGATTTGGGATAGTGTGACAGTGTGAGAATAAGAGTTATAGTGAGAAATGAGATTGTGAAAGCAAAACTTCCATCTATATTCAATTACCTTCATTGACCTATTTCTATCTTCAAGACTGAAACAATAAACATGTTCATACATGTGAAAGTGATTGAAGGTATGTAAAAGATCATGAAGGTGAGTGAAAGTGAAGATCAAGGTTGATTAAGATAGTTGAAGGTCTGTCTTTTTAGTCAACAATCAATTAAAGTAATTGACAGTCTAGAATTTTGTAGTTGTTAGTTCAAAAAATCAACTTTATCCAATGGCTTAGCACCATAACTCTTAGGGGAAAATTGATTATGGAATATTTTGAGGGATTTTGATTTCGTGAAAAGAATTGAAATCAGAGGGATTTGGATTTTGATGTGTTTGGTTTCTAGGATTTGAAATAAAATTGAATTTCATTCTTTATAATTAATTTATAGAAATAAATTATAAATAATTATAAAAATAATTAAATTATTTTTTATTAATTAATTATTATAAAATAAATATCACTACAATAAAATTAAATTAGAGCTTACCAAAAATTGTACAAGTACCCCAATTGATTGTATTATAGCACTGGGGTAGCCATTACCAACTAGCCTCCCCCAATATCGCATCACAAGACTTCTCATATTGATCCATCCATTTAATAATATTAGAAGCGTACTCGCGCAATACAACGAGATACATCACGATTTTAATGTTTCATTTTGTTTTTTGTTTTTTTGTCGATTTACAGTACGATTTTGGATGGTTTTGAGAAAATGATAATGTTTTTTTATAAATTTGTTTAATTTAGGCTTAATAATATAATGTTTTTATATAAAAAAAATTAAGTATTTTGTTAGAATTCAATAATTATTTTGTATATTTTAATGACATCTACAAAAAATAACCAATTACATATTTAATAATTTAATTAAAACAAATTTATAGTAATATTATATATTAATTAAATGGTGATACATAGGGGTGTCAATTTTGTACCGATACAAACCAACCAATTTATGTACCAACCGTACCAATTTAAGTGGTACCAATTTAATTGGTACCAATATAATTGGTTGGTATATCGTACCAACTCTCTAAACTTAGTTGGTACGTGGTATTAGATATCGTATACCACGGTAATACCGTACCGTACCGACTTATTTTTTTAATTATTTATTAATTAAAGTTTAGTTAATAGTATAACTAATTTTGATTTTCAAATTTCAAATTATTATATTTTAAATTTTGCTAAATTATAATATGGATGGATATACTAAACTTGGTTGAATTCATTTGTGTAACCCTTTCAACCTTATTACCTTCTCTACACCTTCACAATCCATCATCATTACTCAGTGATCGTTACTATTAAACTACTAATGATTGTTTGTAGAGTGAATTGCAAATTTGGTCCCTGTGGTTTATTGTTTTTCTCACATTTGATCCCTACAAAATTTTTATTGCAAAAACTCCCTGTGGTATGCAAAAGTGCTCGGATTTGGTCCCTGTGACTAACATCCGTTAGGCTGCGGGTGTTAAATCCCCTCATGTGCCTTGCACATGAGGGTATATGGGTCATTTTACTCCACAAGGACTAGAATTGCAATAAACCACAAGGACCAAAATTGCAATTTACTCTTTTATATTATACCTTTTTTTAAAAACATAGTATTTATCTATACTATATTATAAAAACGACATAAAAAACTCTTAATTACAAAATTTTAAGCACAAAGTACAACTAATTAAAACCAATTACTTAATTTACAATATCTTAATGTTTTGGTACAACTTTTCCAATCACAGTATCTCACATAAAATACTATATTTATATAAAATAGATTTTACTTTTATATTAGCATAATCTATTTTAAATGTAGATTTTATATTAGCATAATCTATTTTAAATATAGATTTTACATTTAAATCTATATTAATGAGATTTAATATAAAAAAAATTCTTCCGTATTTTTTTATATTACATCTCATAATGATTTTTCCATATTTTATTTTATAAAATATTTTTCAATATTTTATTTTATAAAATATTTTTACATAATGAGATGTAATATAAACTCTTTTTTCTTCCGTATTTTTCTTGCTAATATAAAATCTATTTTATTTTATAAAATCTACACGTATTTTATATTAGCATAATATAAAATCTACACGTATTTTTTTTCATCTATACTATAAAAAACTCTTAATTACAAAATTTTAAGCACAAGGTATCTATATCTATATCTATACTATATTATAAAAACGACATTAAAAACTCTTAATTACAAAATTTTAAGTACAAGGTACAACTAATTAAAGTCAATTACTTAATTTACAATTTCTTAATGTTTTGGTGCAACCTTTCCAAGCACAGTATTTCACATAATCATCTATTTGTGGAATGAATACTAATTTATTAATATAAATATTTGTTTTTTTGGTGGAGGATTTTATAAAATAGATTTATATTAGCATAATCTATTTTAAATGTAGATTTTACATTTAAATATATATTAATGAGATGTAATATAAAATCTTTTTTTCCGTATTTTTTTATATTACATCTCATAATGATTTTTTCATATTTTATTTTATAAAATCTTTTTCCATATTTTATTTTATAAAATCTTTTTTACATAATGGGATGTAATATAAACTCTTTTTTCTTCCGTATTTTTTTTGCTAATATAAAATCTATACGTATTTTATATTAGCATAATATAAAATCTACACGTATTTTTTTTGCTAATATAAAATCTACACGTATTTTTTTCACGAGCATTAAAAGAAGAAAAAAGGAAGATTGATATGAATTAAAAATAAAAAATAAGAGATACACTAATAAATTATCGTATTCTTTAAAATAAAAATATTCCGTAATACTTTCCAAATTAACCAAGTGTAAAGAAAATAAAATAGAAACGATGTAGATATAAAAATATTCTTCCATATTTTTAATATATTTACATTTAAATGTAAAATCGAAAATGAAAACAAAAGATTTTAAAATATTCTCTACATTCACTATAAATATATATAGCTTCTCTATGTATCATCCGATTACAAGTAGAAGACGAACGGTCGGGTGTCAATGACGGAATTTGCAACTGAACAAAAGGTATTCCATTATATTTTTGTTTATTTGAAAAACTATTTTTTTATATTTTATTTTATTTACTGAGGATTTGTTTATATTTTTCAAAACCTACAATCATATTTTTCGAAATAGGGGAATAAGATATATATATATATACATATCTTTATTTTTATCGACTAATATTATGAGGTATTGAAGTCAATAGTCAAATAAATTTTCAAGTGGTACTGAGTGAATTTGAACTATACCAGTTGAGTTGCCGGTTACAAAAGATAGAAGTCATTTATTTTCTTTGTCATATTTGATGTGGGTTGATTGTTGTTAATTAATCTACAGATTTATACGTTCAAAGTGATTGTCAAGTGTTGTCGAGGAGGTTTCAGAAAAATTGCAAAATTTGTAAAAACGTATGTTCATATTTATAATTATTTCAATAATAGTGATATGTTGTGAGACATGTCGTTTGAGTTTTAAATAATATAATACAAAACTATTACCGATATTATTGCATAAACTAATAACAACAAACGATTAAGAATATATGCAAGTTAACCACTTATAAAAATACATTTGTTTTTCACATTGTATTTCATTAACTGTTAACAGAGAAATTACGTTTCATTTTAACTCGGTTCAATATTCCAACAAAAAATTTATCCTCCCGCGCGTGCAATGCACGGGCCCAACACTAGTATTATATAATTAATAAATAATTATCACTTAATTAAAAAATAACTTATTTAATGAAACATCAAAATTTTATTTAGTTAATAATTTATATTTAATTTTTATCGACTAAAATTATAATAAAATAATTTATATTTTCGCTTTTACTAACTTTCATTTTTGATAAAAAAAATTATTCAATAAAAATAAATTAAACACATGCATTTTTTGAATTTTAATATAAAACATAACATGTATATATTATAGAAAAAAATCTAGTGCATATTAAAACGATATATGAAATTACCTTTAAAAAATTTATTATAACTAAACTTATATCTTATTGAACTCGACTTTTTTTAGATTTTTTTAAAAATAAATTACCTACGATTTTTGTTTTAGAGATGTTTGAAAGAGGATGAGCGATAAATATATTCATAACAAAATTATGTAACATCCAACCCATTTTTATGTTTTTTTGATCAAACCTCCTTCTCAAGTATTCCTAACAAAATCCATGTGCTTTAATCTTTTTGTATGTTAACATCATTTTAATAATTATAGGGGTGTAAAAAAACCTAGAAATCCGAGAAACCAAGCCAAACCGTTTGATCCGAAACCGAAAAAACCGAAAACTGAAAAGACCAAAAACCGGGTAACCAAGTATCAGACTCATGCGGTTTGGTTCACAATTTTCTTACTAACCGAGCCGAACCGAACTGACAACACCCCTAAATAACTGTACGGTAATTTATATAAAAAATCTATTAAAATTTCTAATTCAATAAGATATAAGTCTAGTTATAAAAAAAAATTAGAGGTAATTTCATATATCGTTTTAACATGCGTTAGATTTTTCTATAATATATATAGAGTGAATTGTGGATTTGGTCCCTGTGGTTTAGTGATTTTTTTAACCATGATCCTCATTCTATGTTTATTGTGGATTTGGTCCTTGTGGTATTCAATTTATTTTGGTCATGGTCCTTCTGACTAACACTTCCATTAACTTTGTTAAATCAAGAACCATTTTAATCATTTTGCTTATTTTTTGTCCTTTTTTGATAAAAAAATATAAACAATATTTTTATACACACAAACACACATGCATACAAACATGTATATATATATATATATAACGATATGAAAATAATAAAATAAGACATTATTTTATGATTTAATTGTTTAACTTTTTTTAAAATTAATTATATTAAATACGATTTAATTTTATTATTTTATTGTAATTATGAAAAAAAGATATAGTTTTATTGTTTTAATGTAATTAAAATTTCAATTTAAACAAATCAGATAATAAAACTATATCTTATTTATTTAGATCGAATAAAATAAAATATGGTTTTATGATTTGATTTATTGAATTAAAATTTTAATTAAGTTAAAGACGATTTAATTATATTGTTCTTTTACTATCATTGCAACAAACAAACTTATTGTTGATATTTTAACACCAAAAATCATTGAAAACCGTTGAGAAATGAACTATAACTTTATCATCTTAAAATTATAAGCTCCAATTTTCATATTGTTTTTCAGTCAAAAACTTAAAATCAATTTCATATTGTTTTTAGTATGATAAAATTAAAGTTCATTTCTCAACGGGTTTTAATGATTTTTTTGTGTTAAAATATCAACAATAAGCTTATTTGTTGTAATGATAATAAAAAAACAATATAATTAAATCGTCTTTAACTTAATTAAAATTTTAATTCAATAAATCAAATCATAAAACCAGATTTTATTTTATTCGCTCTAAATAAAATAAGATATAGTTTTATGATCTGATTTGTTTATATTGAAATTTTAATTACATCAAAACAATACAACTATATATATTTTTCCACAATTACAATAAAATAATAAAATTAAATCGTATTTAATATAATTAATTTTAAAAAAATTAAACAATTAAATCATACAATAATGTCTTATTTTATTTATTTTAATATCGTTATATATATATATATATATACATGTGTGTGTGCATGTGTGTATAAAAATATTGTTTATATTTTTCTTATCAAAAAAACAAAAAATAGGCAAAATGGCTAAAATGGTTCTTAATTTAACAAAGTTAATGGAAGTGTTAGTCAGAAGGACCATGACCAAAATAAATTGAATACCACAATGACCAAATCCACAATAAACATAGAATAAAGACCATGGTCAAAGAAATCACTAAACCACAGGGACCAAATCCACAATTCACTCTCTCTCTCTCTCTCTCACACACACACACACACACATATATATATATATATATATATGTTATGTTTTATATTAAAATTCAAAAAACGCACGTGTTTAATTTATTTTTATTGAATAATTTATTTATTTTTATCAAAAATGAAATTTAGTAAAAGCGAAAATATAAATTATTTTATTATAATTTTAGTCGATAAAACTTAAATATAAATTATTAACTAAATAAAATTTTGATGTTTCATTAAATAAGTTATTTTTTAATTAAGTGATAATTATTTATTAATTATATAATACTAGCAGTGTACTCGTGCAATGCATCGGGATGAGCAATTGTAAATGGAAATAAAAAATTAATGTAATAGCTTGTCAGGAAAAAAATATATATGGAGTAAATCATATCTTTATAATTTATGTAGCGTTAGTAGTGATAAACACATAACTTGAGTTTTTTTCAATCATGAAGCATTAAAAAATTATATTAAAGTAATCGTTAAATGTATATTTGAATTTTAAAAACATGTATTAATCAACGATATATAACGAATGATAATATTTTTTCAAAATACTGAAATATAGAATAGGTAAAAATAACAAATATAATGTTGGATAGTATTATTTTGTATCTAAACGTATATATAGGTTCATTATTAGTTAGTTTTATAGAATTCAAAAGACTTTAAAAACTTGTATTAATGAAGAAAATACATGTACTATCATAATTAAAGAAATATGTTAATTTGAGCAAGTAAATAACTTTTCTTCTTTTAGAAAACCCCAAATGGAAGGAAAAAAACTTGAATAAGGAAGGTAGTGAAAAAGTAAAGTTTGAATTTTTTTCAAATGAGTTGTACCTTATGCATACTAAGTTGTGATTAAGAGATTTTTGAAATGTATGCATAAAATGGTAGTACCTTATGTTTTATAAGTAGTAATTAAGAGTTTTTATTCCGTCTTTATAATATAGTATAGATATAGATAAATACTATGTTTTTTTTTTAAAAAGTTATAATATAAAAGAGTAAATTGCAATTTTGGCCCTTGTGGTTTATTGCAATTCTGGTTATTGTGAAGTAAAATGACCCATATACCCTCATGTGCAAGGCACATGAGGGGATTTATCACCTGCAGCCTAACGGACGTTAGTCACATGGACCAAATCCGAGCACTTTTGCATACCACAGGGAGTTTTTGCAATAAAATTTTTGTAGGAACCAAATGTGAGAAAAACAATAAACCACAGGGGCCAGATTTGCAATTCACTCTTGTTTGTATTACATTAAAGTTATTTGAAAGTTTGTATATGTAGGGATAAATGGTACAACATATATCCACATGTTATTTGAATACTCGATAGTTTTAGTGCATCTAGATATAATTGGTAAAAAAAATGTCAATATAAATAAATTTGTAACTTCAACTTTTACGATGTTGGTACAAAACCGTACCAACATGTACCAACTGAAAATAGTTGGTACCATGTATAGTTGGTTGGTACATGGTATAAAATTTTATATATCAATTATAATTGGTTGGTACATGGTATATGGGAAAAAAAACATGGTACCGTACCATGTTCACCCCTAGTGATACATGGAAAGTTCTTCATAAAAGGAATGTCTTGTACATACCAAATTGGTGAGTGTTAGAAGCCTGCAGTAGTAATATGTATCTTGTGCTTTGATACATATAAATTAAGAGATTTTTAAAATTTTGCATAAAATGATGGTACCTTATGCCTAATAATTTGTATTTACAAGTTTTTTATCTGGGATTTATAATATATCATAGATATAGATTGAGTTTTCAAATTTTACACAAAAGATCCTTTCATTTTGATTGAAATTTCATGTTCTACATTTTCTTTATCTTTATTTTTTTAATTTTGATACTCAAATGCAAGATTTAATATGTAAAATACCTTTGTAATTGTTTTTCAAATTTTGTGCATAACACACAAATCAAGATATTACAAAAGAAAATTTAAAATTACAACTTGTAAATTTATATCAACGAAAGGGATTGAATACCTGGGGCTGTTATAGGTCTAAATAGAATTCCATTTTCACCCAATATTCGGAAAAAAAAAAGCTCATATTTTGTTCATAAATTGATTACACCACCACTTCAAAATACTTCTGGGTATTGAAAGATTAATGGAAACAACAACAATATTTATGGTTGTTATTTTGCAAACGCCCCTCCGAACCCCCTAACTTATATTCCTAGTTTTGCCCTTAATTATAGGACATAAGTTTATAGGACCAAACGTTAAAGTTTGCCATATCTAAAGGTGATGCACTAGGTTTATATGACGTTTTTAGACGTCTTAACAAGTTTTTTAGGACACTTAGAAAATAAAATATTGTATTAATTATTTTATAGGACACTTGTAAGAAATGTTTTATAAAACATCTTTTTATAGGATACTTGTTTTTATAAAACATTTTTCAAATATTGTCTTATATAATAGCTAATACAATGCTTTACTTTAAAAATGTCCTAAATATTTTTTTTTAGAAGAGTGTCCTAGGCTATGCATAGAGTAATCCCTTGGTAAATTATGATTGTAAGACATTAGCCCTCATTAAAGTGACCACAATTGTTGTGTACGCCTGGATTTGAACCCTGGGCAGATGGGATATTCCACCACATCCCCCAGGGCCTTAACCAGTACGCCACAACCCTTGTGGTTTAAATAACTTGTTAAGACGTCCAAAAACAACCTATTGCAACACCTTTAGATAAGACACTTTAACGTTTGATCCTATAAACTTATGTCCTATAAAACAGTTTATTGGGACACTTGCACAATTTTAGCATCCTATAAGCTCAATTTTGTTGTAGTGTGTTTTTAACGTATTTTAAAACATTTATTACATACAAATCCCGTGAAATACCAACCACCCTGTGGGATTTCAAAATCCTATGTTTGTTTCAAATTCAAGAAATTCTTCAAACCAAACATGAGATTGAAGTGGAATTCAACTGTAAATCTTTTCAAATCCAACCCGATCTTACAAACCAAACGTGACCTTAGTGCTGTTTGGTTTGTGGGATTTCGTGGGATATGGAATTGAATTTCATTCCATTCCTGTGTTCGGTTTAATGGAAAGTTCGAAGTTAAAATCCCGGGATTTCAATGAAATCCAACAAACATGGGATTTAGAAATCCACATGGGAGTAGTTCGTATTTCACGGGATTTTCATATAATTCGTTTGTAATAATGTTTTCAAATATGTTGAAAACACTTGTTTTGTAATAATCAATTTATAAAAATATAAGTTGACTATTTTTATAATTTGTTTTCTTAAATTATTTATAAAGAATGAAATTCAATTCCATTCTAAATTCTACAAACCGAACACACCAAATCCTTCAATGAAATCGAAATCCCTCAAAAACATTTCATCAAACCAATGTCCCCTTATTCTCACCGGAACCCAACCCAACTACACAAAACACTAAGGGGGCGTTTGGTTTGATGAAATGATTTTGAGGGATTTGGATTTCGTGGAAGAATTTTGAACTCGAGGGATTTTAACTTAAAATCTTTGGTATGTTGGTTTGTAGAATTTGGAATGGAATTGAATTCTATTCTTTATAAATAGTTTATAAAAAACAATTTGTAAATAATTAAACTGTTTTATTAATTGATTATTACAAAATAAATGTTTTAACATATTTTATAACATTATTACCTATAAATCCTACAAAATCCTATGAAATAACAACCACCGTGTGGAAATTTCAAAATCCTATGTATATGGGATTTCAATGAAATCCAGGGATTTCAATGAAATCCAGTGATTTCAATATCCGAAAAATCTTTCAAACCAAACATGGGATTAGAATGAAATCAATTTCAAATATCTTCAAATCCAATTCAATCCCGCAAATCAAACAGGCTCTTTGAAGATTAGTTCCAAGTTCCAACGTTGACAATTTAAATAAGATTTTGTATTCCACCATTGTTAATCATTGCTTTGATATTTTACTGTAGTCTCTTACGTCACTACAAGAAACGACACTTTTGCCGGCGGGTTTGGGAAACTTGTCGGTAAAAGTTATTTTTACCGGGGACTTTGACGAAAGGCGTCGGTAAAAGAGAACTTTTTGCCGAAGGAAAATTTTGCCGGCAAAAATAAACTTTTATCGGAGGTTTTCTTCTAAGCTACCGGTAAAAGTTATTTTTACCAACGGACTTCCCATACCCGTCGACAAAAGTATTTTTAAAATTTTAATGATTTTTAATGACATTTTTAACGGCGAATTTACTAACTCGTCGGCAAAAGTATTTTATTGTAATTAATAATTTTTTTTCACTTAGACTTTTACTGACGAATTTCCCAAAGTCGCTGGCAAAAGTATTTTTATATTATTAATAGTTTTTTTTAGTTATACTTTTGCCGACGAAATTTTCAAATCCGTCGGCAAAATTATTTTAATTTGATTAATATATTTATTTATACATTCACTAGCGCTTCCCAAATCCTTCGAAAATAACTATTTTATTTGTTTAATAATTATTTTAACGACAAACTCATGGGCAAAAATATTTTAATTTTATTAATAATTTTACTTACACTTGTTCACCAAACCACACCTTTATCTTCTCACGCCTTCAACATTAGCGATAGAGATGGCTAGACCATACACCCTTCTGAAAATTACAATGAAATGGTCCGATAGAACGAGGTTTATCGTCAATGATGCTCTCCATACGAGCTAACCCCCTTTCAATTTCTTCCCTTCTTGATTTGGGTTTTTGTTCTCAATTTTGGATATTGATTTGCAGACTTCAAGTACAATGGTGGGTTGGATTTCGTTTAGGAGGTCAACAATGGCGATTATGATAATTGCAACACGAAAAGCCCCATCACCACCATCGTCGACGACGATTTTTACTTCACTTTGAACCGTTCAAACCCTTTTTACTTCATCAGTGGTAATAAATCCAACTGTGATTAATGTCAAAAGCTAACTGTAGTCATCTTCTGCGGCTGGTAGTCCTGTGTTTTCCCCTATTGGAAGCACCTCATATTCTCCGACAGGTAATCCGACGTTGATAAAATTCGGGATGTGAAGCTTGTTTTGGAGGGGCAATCAAAGTCAGATGGTAAATAGCTAACGAGGCCCATTCAACATAATTACCTGGATAAATGTTCTTAATAACTTTATTGTTTCTAAAATCTTTTAGATTTTTCAATGTTGCATCCACTATTGCCTATGCTTTCCCTTTTTATTTCATTTCATTTCAAATAATAGTGTCTTATGAATGTCAATTTAGTCCTTTCTTTCTTCATAAATATGGTTGGATATGAGCCCCTTTTTTACTGGGTTGTAGCTCCAGACATCTAGATTCCCCTTGTTTATATTCTTGGTGTCATGGAAGTCTTTTAGTTACAACTTATTTGTTCCTATAAGATGTGAAAATCCATTCAAAAGCATACGATTCTCGTATGCAGTTGTGTTGCACAGAAAGAAATTATCCCAGTGATGAAATAAAAATTGTCCCGAAAATGGGACTAACAAAAATTTCCGGAAAATAGAAATGTGGTATGCATAACTGCCAAAGCACGAGCTCATACAAAAGGGATAACAAATGCCTGTTAATTACAAGTTTGTAATAAGACATAATAACAGATGACAACTCCCTAATCTAAGTCTCGCTAGACATAAGATTACAAAAAGGTTGTCAACTATGTCCAAAATAATGGTCTTCAATATTGGCATCCCAAAAATGCTCCCAAGCTCACCACTAAAATCGATTAAGCTTCCTTGGCGCTCGCGCCGCTAGAACCTGAGATACATATCAATAATCAAGTGTCAGACCAAACGGGTCTAGTGAGTTACATAAAAGCATAACATATTAACATAACATATATTATGAACAATTATGACATTTCAATCACCAAAGTCCTTACGGGGTCAATCATGGGGGAGACCCATCACACCAATGAGTTTTACCTCAAGTCAATGTACCTTGATGTTCACTCGCTTGAGCAACATCCCGAAGGCCCGACACACTTGAAGACTACCTCCCAGGCATTACTCCAAATGGCGGAGGTCTAGGTGCATACCATTATAGTGGCACCTAAGACTACATCCTCCTAGCACTTACTCATGGTTCTTTCTTGTGTATTTACGATGTCCGTCTCTATACATAGTTTCATACTCATAAGATACATGTATAAGACTACCACAATCCCAAACATAACTTAGGTACAAAACTCTAAGATATGCAAATACTCAATATTATCCATGACTCATCAAGACGAATATGTAAACATGCTCAAACATCAAGAATAATAACCTCATTCATGTCCATAACCATATTCAAGGCTAAGATACCAATAATACCAAACTTAACAGTTAGGTCAAACTTATCAGGTGATCAGATCTTCTCATAACTATAATACATTAAGTATGAAAGCATATAAAATATGTATCTCATTTGAAAATAATGTAAGAACTCACTATCTAGGGTTTTATACAAAACCCTATAAAACTTGGATTGGATGGAGAGAAGGTGGAGACTTGAAATGTGGCTTGAATGCTTCCCTTGAGTGATCTTCTAGTTCCCTTAAACACCAATAAATGTCCCCAACTAATCTAGGGTTTCAATAAATGTTTGGTGGGTTTAGAAGTAGAAGAAAATCGCCCAAACTAGCTCTAAGCCGGCCCCAAAACGATTTGAGATGAGAAGTGAAGTCAAAATAGTCAAAGTTGGATTTTTATACTCTCAGACACCGCCGGCGATAGTGCCTGGCGATTGTGCCCATGGCACTATCGCGAAGGCACAATCGTGACACTCAAACGACTTACGGTACATCCCAGGCGATAGTGCCCGACGATTGTGCCAAGGGCACTATCGCGAAGGCACAATCGCGACCAAACCTGACCTCGCGGTACAAATCCAGCGATAGTGCCAGGCGATTGTGCCAAGGGCACTATCGCGACCATCCCCTTTGACATCGAAAACTTGACTTTCTAAGGTTCGATAAAGCAAAGCTAAAAAGGCAGATTAATGTACACATAACAGGTTGATAAAACGCCAATTAAGCACATAAAGAGATTCTCAAATTAATAAAAGTCAAGGAACGAGGGGAATACTTAATTTAGATTTTTCGGGTGTTACAGTTTAAGTTAAATATATAAGTTGTTTTGATCAAAAGGCATGCAATAGTTGGTATATTTATAACAAATTGGTTCTTATATTTTTTTATTTTATTTAGCAAGAGATGGTTCAACGATGAGCATCAAAAAATACACATGTTGTCTCGTCTGATCAAGGTGATGCCGAACAGTATCCTACGGGCTTGGATATCGTTTATGATGTTCTAGGCTCCCGGTCCCGACATAAGAAATGATTTGGATCATTGTCTAGGCTCAAAGCATTTGGGGGAAAGCGAGCACATACTTCAACCTCCACCTTTAGTACGCACCAACAAGAACACATTGATAGAATCATAAAGAAAAACGAGCAACTTAGACAGTATGCGGATACCCAACTTGATTTTTCGATGCAACAAATGGAAAATATAAATGAGATGAAAAAATTGTTTCAACAGATTCAAGACCTTGTACCTGGATTAAATGTGCTGCAACATTTGTTATCCATTGTACGAGCTCCGCCTCCACCGTCGGTTATCTTTGACGATGCAACTACTAGTCAATCATTTGAATCAGCCGATGAGAAAGATAATGTTGTAGAAAATCTTGCCTAGTACATTTTATCTACCTTTATTTCTTATATATGTTGAAAAGATATTTTGATTTGGTTGGGATTATTTTAAAAGATATTTTTGTAATGGTTTTTTTATTATTAGTTGATTAATGTTTTAAGCTGCTATTATAGTTGTTTATCAGTTATTTTTATTGACAAAAATTTGTCCAAACGAGTCGATAAATGTTCCATTATGTAGTCAACAACGTTTCCCGTCCGGTTTTTGTGCCGGTAAAAAGGATGACCAAAAAATACAATTAACTTTTACCGACGGGTTTTTGTGTTGGTAGAGAATTGACCAAAAAAGTCAAACTTAACTTTTGCCGACGAACTTTTGCGTCGGCAAAAGTTATGCGTAAAAATTAAAAAAAACTTTTGCCGACGGAAAAATTTACGCCGGCAATAGCATTTAGTTGTCGGGAAAAAGATTTTATACGATTACTTGAGAGATGTTTTTGCCGACGACTTTAGTTTTTGCCGACGACTATCTTTCGCCGGCAAAAGAATCTTTACCGACGACCCATGTTGTTAGCCGGTAAAAACCCTTTTAGCGGCCAACTTTTCACGACAACTTTTGCCGACGGAAAAGTCCGTCGGCAAAAGGTTTTGAACTTTTGCCGGCGACTTTCGAGCCTTTTGCCGGCCACTTTTTCCTCCGGCAAAAGTAGTTTTTTTTTGTAGTGTACTTTTCCAATGATAATGCTCAACGATGATATAAAACAAATCACAATAACAATACTGTTAAAAATGATAAAACTTTTTACACTTCCATGCATAATATCAATGATAGCATAGCCCACCATGTTCCATTTGGTTTGTAACATTGGATAGGATTTGTAAATTGCAATGATTTGGAATTCAATTCTATTTAAATCGTATGTTTGGTTTCTAGGGATGCTTGGATTTGAAATCCCCATGTTTCGTTGAAATCCAACAAAAATGGGATTTAGAAATCCCATTAAGGTTATTGGTATTTTGCAGGATTTTGTAGGATTTATGTGTAATACTTCTTTAAAATATGTTGAAAACATTTATTTTATAATAATCAATTAATTAAAAAGTAATTTAATTATTTATAATTTTGTTTCTATAATTTATTTATAAAACTAGAATTCAATTCCAAGTTGTAGAAATCAAACACATCAAATATTTCAAATTCTTCTAAATCCAAATGCCTCAAAATTATTCTATTAAACCTAACAACCATTAATATATTCATTGATGGATTATCATTCTTTTTCCACCAAGTTTATAATTAATAAAATATCATTATTTTTTTAATATAAATTCATAATTTAAAATTTATTCGTTTCTTAAAAGATTATAATTAATTTGTAAATTTCCGAAGACATATAACCACCAACACCTTTTAAGACGTGTCCCATCTCGTGGTCTTGGCTTCCCCACCTCCATCAAAGTCCATCCCCTAAGATGAGACAAATTATTCACAGTTTTATAAACGAGGATAAAAAAATACTTTGGTGTTAGGGGATCTGTAAGGGATTTTCTATAATTTCTCTAAAATAGAGAAATAAAAGTGAAAATCTTTAAAAAATATTATATTTAATTCTAACAGATTTTTTTTTGAAAAGGTGTCCTGGGCCTTTGGCCCATACTAATCACTTGGCAATAAAACCGACTGCTAAAGCATGCAGCCCTGAGGTTATACCCAGTGGCCACAAAGTTGCGAATGCAGGGAATCGAACCCAACAGATTTGTTATTTTAGAAATTTTAAAACAACTAATATTATTATAATATTCTTTAATTTATCATTCCAATACACTTTAAAAGAAAAACTTAATATGAAATGATAAAAATTGAATCTCATTGGTGGAATGGAATAAAATAATATTTCTCTTTCAGGCCTATTTAAAGAATTATAGAGAATTCTTTATATTTAGAGATTTTTTCATGATTTTCTATTATAGCAAACAAGATAGCAATACTGTTCGAGAAGAATAGAAAACAAAAATCCAATTTTTTTATATTTTAGCAATGCTATTGAAGGTGCTCTTATATGCATTCATATTTATATACGAATCAGATTAAATCACGTGTTATTATATATATTTATATTTATGTCAGAATTAAATCAAATCACGCATTGAAAATATAAAAATATAATCTTAATATTAATGTATAGGAGGTGGAAACTAACAATCAGAAATACATTTAGGCTATGTTTGACAAACTAGTTGATAAGCTAGTTGATGACTGATAAACTAGCTGGTAGCTGGTGACTGATAAACTAGCTAGTACCTGATAAGCTAAGTCAAGTCTATGATAGGTACCAATAGTCTTTATGGCGCTCTTACCCCTTATGCAAAGCACTAATGACTTCGGTCTTCTAAAAGGGGCTTAGGGCATATCATCAAACCCGCTTGCTCCGCATAGGCTACACAAGTGGTACACTGAACACCAACCCAAACACTCGCTAAGCCCCTATTGAATAGGGCATGTAAGTCAACTATATGTCTAATTAAAAAGTCACGTTTGACAAAAACTAGCTTATAAGCATGTAAAATTACCAAAAAAACATCTTAAAAAATAATCAATTACAATATTTAATAATATAATTAAAACAAATTTATAGTAATATAATATATTAATTAATACAAATAAAATAGTAAAAAATATAATATGTTAATTAAAAGGTGCAATTAACCTACCTCTAAAAAAATTGATTATTAAATATGATTTTTGGAAAACCATGTTGCAAAATTCTAAATTCAAGTAAGAAATGATTATGCATGTCTTTTTTTTTTAATTTAGTTTATTGACAATTAATTCCGAAAAGTTATGCCATTAATATTAAAAAGTTGTTTCAAGATATGTAATTTAAGGTGTCGTTTGTTTTATAAGAGATCTAAAGTCTGAAGTTTTATTTTAGTTATGATTAATAAGATGTGATGTGTAAAAATGTCTGAATGATTCAGAGTTAAGAACCATTAAGAGGTTTAAAAAAAAAACTATGTGATTTTTGTATATTTAAAATCCATACTTTCAAAATACTTAATTATTAAATACTTTTGAAATTGTTGTCAATAATATTATATAGCTTATCCAATAAGTTATAGATGTTATTTGTCCTGTTAACCGAACAATCCCTAACATCTAAGACCTTTGTATCTCTCAATGGATATGCAATATGGATTTGTATTTCTTGATTAACCGATAATTGACAATTTTAGAACAATATTACATCTGATGTAGAAAATAAAACTCAAAATCCACAATGACCCGCTCATCATAGCATCTCCAGTTGATGATTTTTAGGATTTTATGATGCAATGACAATCGTTTCAAACGTTTTGACAATGACTGACAAATGCTTCAGATTTTTAGTTTTCTCTTTTAACCAGTCAATATTAAAATGATATATTGATATTTCTGATGAATTAAGAAATTAAAAACTATTAAAATTTATAATTATGATTGAATAAAAACCAGTAAATGATAACCATTGATATATGGTGCCAACTGCCAAGTGCATGCACTCTTTAATTTTAAGTAGACAAAAACATTAACCATTTTTGTCTTCATTGACAATATGTAACCATCGTATCTCAGTGATGATTTAAGAAAAGATAGACGTGTAACTAGTGATGGCTAAAAATCGGGCTCGGGCCAGGCCGGGCCGAGTTAAAACGGGCTTCGGGCCCAAACAGTGATTTTAAAAACCGGGCCAATCGGGCATCGGGCCGGTCCGGGCTTCACCCAAAAATGTTTGGCCCGTTTAAGGTGGGAATAAACCGGTTATATAAAAATCGGGCCGATGATTTTCTCGTATTTTTTTAAATAATTTCTTTATATAATGGATCACTAAAATACACTTTAAAAATACGTTTTATTTATAATAAATCACTAAAATACACTTTAAAAATACGTTTTATATATAATTTTAAGTTACAAACTTACAATACAAGTATTTATAGGGGTTTGGGGGGGTAAAAAAATACAAAAAAAACGTATATAAACAGTAACATAGCGTCTCTTTTTTTTTAAAAAAGTACGAATCGGGCCGGGCCGTGAACCGGGCTCGATCCGGGCCGGGCCGCCAAAAACTCTAAACACATGAACCAGTCCATGATTTCGGGCTTCAAACCGATTTGGCATCAGGCCGGGCCGGGCCAGGTTTTGAGGCGGTTCAGACTCGGTTAACTGGTCGGGCCGGACCGAGATGGCCATCACTACGTGTAACCATCACAACACTTTTATTATGTGTTGGAACGTGTATTTTTAAAATAAATATCTTGATTTTTAATTATAAGATAATTGGAATTAAATATATGATTAAATTTGAGAATGGTTAGATAACTTTATATAACTACTTTACGTTTCCCAAATTTTGATTATTTTGGTACTAATAATTCATGCTTGGTTTATACATGAATAGATATGCTTGACAAAATCTTTTTACAGATTTCTATTGTGACAACTCGTCCCACATTTATAAAAATTGGAATTTACGTGATTGTGGACTCAACCCCGTCCACATAGGCAAAATATTAGACTTGTATTGTTTTTATAAGATTGAAGTTATGGATTATCAATAATATTTATCGTTGTTTTAAGTTGATTTAAAGTTTATTGTACAAAATAATCTCATTCTATGCATTTACATGTGATTGTACAAAAAAAATTCTTTTAATTGTTGGAAAAATGAATAACCTGCCAAATTTGGACCCATATACTTATGGACCGAAATGGCTTTGGACCATTTGATTTGAGCAATCTACTACGGCTGGAAGCTTTTCTCCACGTACACATAAGGATGTAATTCACTGCGAAATTGACTTTGGACCATAGAAATTGGGTGCTAGGTCAACCAGAAAGTTTAAAGCGAAGTTTTTGTTATTTTTCATAATCACTTATGATTATGTAATCCTCAACACGTTGATAGGTTTTATGAAATTATCGGTTGAAATTGATTCATGCTAACAAGAGGCAATGTTGCATAAAAAAGAAACAAAATGCATTTTTTCTTGTGTTGTAAATGTGAATTCAAAGAGCGATAATATGACCAACATTTATAGTCAAAAGTTATTTCAAGGAAACTCTTATTAGACACGCCTTCACTTGTTTTTGTTTTCAAACTTATTGTTATTTACTCAAATTGTTTATTGGTAAGAAAAGATTGACTAGAGAAATTCAACCATCCAAAACGCACCACGACCACTGTGGTTATTTGGTGATGTGATGATACAGGGAGAATCAACAAATAATAAATGTTGGTCCCTTCAATTTGTCGTTGGTAACTTCATTAGTTAACTTCTTGATTTGTAAAATCTGTCATATATGAGAGAATATAGAATCATGTCGTATAATAATTGTTTGTGTTGGAAATTTTAGTAAAAAATATGGGTTTTTTACTAACTTTGAACACAATTAAATACATGTATATGTATTGTATATATCTAACTCTTCGTGGGTTTGTCTTCTCCTATATGAGAGCTTCGAAACGATATATTATGTGTCCGAAACGGAATATGTGTGAATGAGATATCGATGCTCAAAGTTGAGTGATTGGGATGAAATTAGCAAAAATCAAATGGATATGGAATGTGTCCCACATTGGAAGGAGTAGTAAATCTTTTGTGGTTTATAACCCTGAATATGGAAGGAGCTTACAAGCTCTTTGTTTGGTTTTACTCCATCACCTACCCGCGCGCAAGGGGGGGTACCGATTGAGACTTTCGTAGGCTAAAATCGACGAACTTGTGTATGGGCGCGACCTGCAACTTCGAAATCTTGTGCTCGCACAGGTTGGTTTTTGCGAAAATTTTGTTTTCACCCAGTGCACTATGCGAGTTAGGCCGCGGGTTTACCCGCGCCGTTAGTCGCGCCATTCACTGTCTTGAGGACGGAAAACAGTGCACCACGCGAGTTTACCCGCGTGGCAAGTCGCGACGCACACTGTTTTGATTCCGTTTGTAACTACTTTGATACTCAATAATTATATGAATTAATATGTTTAATGATCAGATTATTACTGATTAATTGCATATTAATTCATCGGTTTCGTTTTTTAGTATAAAAGAGGAGTCAGTTCATTCCTAAAGACACCGAACATATCGATATGTTGAATGACTCACACTATTCTCTGAAATCTCTATTGCATACATTTCTTTCCGGCATTTTCAGGCAAGTGGTGATATCCGGCAGCACACACTGCTTACGCTGTTGTACCCTGGGAACAGACGGTGAATCTGTTTAAGGGAATCATGTTATACACGAGCCTCAGCGCCATATCAGTTCATCTCCGGTTATTCGTTTATATTTATCATTAGTTGATTTCTCTTGTATTCGAATTTACTAATCATTCGTTGATTGTATTTAGTTTTTACATTCGTTGTAATATTATATGTACTAAAATACATATAGTGGAAAATACCAACAGTTTGGACCATCGTGGCATTTTAGCTGTAGCGAAGGATATACCAAAATAAGCAACAAGTCAACAACCATAAAAAGTGTAATAACCGTGACCTTAGTGGAATTTAATTGGGGCTTAGTGGACTTTTGAGAGTGTTAAAAGCCCAATGACTACCTTGTAATAAAAGGGATTTTGGATAAAACCCTAAATCTATTCTTCCCTAATCATTTCTTGGGTGGAGGCTAGAGGCTACTGTGTGCAGATAAGTGCATACGTCTTTGGGAGAAAATCTAGAAGTCTGAAGGGAGATCCTATGTAACACCCGGAAATTCTCAAGGTAAGTATTTGTTCCCTTAATACATTAATTGTGCCTATGTGAGAGTATGAGCCTTTGTAGGCATTTTATGATTGTTATTATATTAAAATGTCATATAAATTGATTTATCATCTTAATGGTTTTAACCTCGCGCTCGTTATCGAATTTGGCTAAGTTTTTGGGTTGGCATTAGGGTGGCGCGAGAGTGCCACGCGATAGTGACATTGTCACTATCGCCGCGGGAGGTGTACCAAGAGTGTGGTTGGGTTCGCGATAGTGACACGTGATAGTGACAAATGTCACTATCGCCGGGCACAGTCGCGTGGTTGGTACCTCGGGTGACTTGAGGGCCTCGCGATTGTGACTCGCGATAGTGCCCTTGGCACTATCGCTGGGGTGCAGGGGCTTTAAATGAATTCTAATCTGATTTCAACCTCATTTATCTCAAACCCTCTCTTCTCTTTGGCGATTTTGGAGACTCTCAAACCGATTTCTTCCTCTCAAAACCCTAACCCTCATAAATGCAACTCTTTTTGGTGGTTGGATCTTCACACTTGCAATAACTCCTCTCAAGGTCATCTTCTAGGGTTCATAAAGCTCAACTTCTCATCTCCAAGTTCATCCTCCAACTTCTAGGGTTTCCATATTTTCTAGGTTTTGGTTCAAAAACCTAGATTGTGAGTTTACTAACCCTTTGTTAAAACTAGATACACATCATAATCTTTTATTTGTATTATTGTAACATTTCTCACAATGTTTACCTTTATGTGTTCAAATACTTGGTGATAGTCTTATGTATAATATGTTGGGATATCTCTTATGAGTATTTTGCTATGATTTACTCTATTGGTCGAATATTTGGGATTTACTCCATGAATGTACATTATTGGTATTTTGGCATGATTTGGAATATATGTGGCTTAGTGGATGATTTGGAATAAAGTGTATGTTCTCACTAGGCTTTAAGCCTAACACTTTTTCTCAAATGATGTGTATAACAAGTTCTCGTTAGCGGTGGGTTGATAAGGGCTTGAGTGACGAGCTTGGTCTCGGGGATTTGAGATGACTAGTATTGATGTTGGGCATTTGTTTAAGTCCCCTTTCTTTTGATGATATTGGATTAACAACCGATGTAATCTAGATATGTTATGTTTAGATTAGTTTGTTGTTGAGTTCAATATTAGTATTTAGGTTTGTAAAGGTTAAGTACATTTTCCCCTTTTTGGGAGGTTTATACCAAGTGTTGATGCTTATTTGTTCAGTTTCCGCGTTTTAAATTCACTCTGGTTTTTAGGGTGTTACAAGTTGGTATCAGAGCTCTAGTTTAAGTGATCTAGGCATGAATGTAAGATGTCTAGACTTAGACTGAGTATTTTAAGCATTGATTCGTGAGTATTGGGTAGAACTACTAAGATCGGTTGGTCTTAGAGTTGACGGAAATATAGTTATCGAGCGTCGTGGCGATGGTGACAAGAACCGTTATGTATTATATGTTCATAATCTCACTTAGCTAATGTTATTATGAGAATATTTATACGTGATTGTGCTTGATTTGTTGTTACCCCGACAATTGGTAATATGGTAGTACGTTTTCCTTTGTGTTTACCCTACGCTTCTCGTCTTTCTTTCTCTGTCTTATGTAGCAGATCAGAATGGTGAGTACCCGCAGTAGACCGTGTACGCATGCAGATGGTGTCGAGGCGACAACCTCAACCGCTGTTCAACCGGCTGGGGTTGAAGTCGTTGTGCGCCTATCTGTTCAACCAGTACCAGGTGGGGGACCAGAGGTCTTTCCGCAGGTAGACCTGGCTCCGTCCCACCCAGTCGTTAGGGATGTGATTTCCCAATCCGAGTTGATGGCCAGCATGATGTTGGTAATGGATGAAGCTATGGCTAAACAACAGGAGTTTCTGCTGAAAGTGATCGGGGATCGCGATGTGAGCCATCGGAGGGTTGAGGCAATTGCAGAGAAGGTTGTGGTGGTTGCTGAAAAGAGGAAGTGGGAAAGCAGTTCAGTACCTCCCAAGAGAACCCGACCTTTTGTCGGAAACAGAAGCTTCAGCGGCTATCAAGGAGCTAGATGGTGCCGGAGATGCCGAACCAAGCACTACGGTAGCTGTAACACCGCTCCTCAACTTTGCAGCAAGTGTGGGAAGTCTGACCACTTCTCACGTGACTGTTCGATCAGAGGGCTTATCTGCTTCGAGTGTAAGGCACCGGGGCATGTGAAGAGAGATTGCCCGAAGCTTAAATCGGGTAGCGCACCGGACAGAAGAGAAAACCCATCTAGGGTTCCGGGTCGAGCGTTTCAGATGACGGCCGATGAGGCCAAGGCATCCGCTGATGTGGTATCGGGTACTTTTCTTATAAACTCTGTACCTGCTCGTGTCTTATTCGATACGGGTGCCAGTTTCTCCTTTATATCTGAATTGTTCCGTCAAAAGATTTCTATGGCCACTACTAGTCTTGAGGATGCATTAGTGGTAGAAATAGCTGATGGTAGTCATGTTCTAATCCGTCATGTTCTGAAGAAGTGTACTCTCGGAATCGAAGGGAGAGAATTCTTGATCGATTTACTGCCGATGTTAATCGGGGGTTTTGATGTTGTGGTCGGCATGGATTGGTTGTCAAACAATCATGCCGAGATCGTATGTTCCAAGAAATTGATTCGACTTCCCAACCCTTCTGGCGAAGTCGTTGTCATCTTTGGTGAAAAGAGAAAAGGTGAAGTGACAATAATCACAATGGCAAAGGCACGCAAGTGCTTAGTAAAAGGATGTTCGTCTTTTCTAGCCTATGTGATCGACGCCAAGCTAGAGAAGTTAAAGCTTGAAGATGTGAAGATTTTGCGTGAGTTCCCAGACGTCTTTCCGGACGTTTTTCCGGACGACTCATCCGCGTCATTTTGAGTCTGACTGCCCGAAGAACTCAAAGCACATTGGTTCTCAGAACCGGACTCGCGCTGTTGCTGGTTCAAAGCATACTGAGGTTTCTCCAGCCTCCTCGCCTGACCTAATGGAACTGATGCGTCGCAATCAGGAACTCATAGAGCAGATCATGTCTGGTGCTATGGGTATGAATTCTCCACACTCAGCTGCAACAGGTAACGTATGGCTTTTTGACTCTGGGTGTTGCAATCATATGACACCTTGCCCTGATGGTTTCGTTTCTAAGAAACCACCTCAGCACTTTACGTCAGTAAGAACTGCTGACAACACTAGCCTACCGGTATCCTTTAGTGGAAACTAGGGGTGCTCACGGGTTAGGTTGGTCGGGTTGAAAGCACTTTAACAACCCAGCCCAATCATTGCGGTTTGAAAATTCTCAACCCAACCCAACCCAATCAAAAGTGCAACCCAACCCAACCCAAACCGTGCGGGTTGGGTTGGGTTGGCGGGTTGGTCGGTTTGAAACATTTATTAATTATTTCATAAGTTACATACCTGTTGCTGCCGCCTGCCGCCAACTGCTGCCAGCCACCAACTGCCACCAGCCGCTGCCACCTACTGCCACCTGATATGAAAGGAGTGGAGAATTTATAAATGAACAAAATCACGAGTGGAGGAGCTAAGACCTACATATTGGGATTAATAGCAAGCAAGCAAAGAATGCAAATTCCTTATTACACGAAACTCCATCCCATGAAAATTAGAACCAGTGACCTAACATGAATATTGAAGAAAATGTTTGACTGTTAGTCAAAGTCTCAAAGACTTGACATATCCTTCCATCAAGATAAATGGAGAGGACTTGTTATAAACACAGTAGTAGACTAGTCCCTTCTAAAGCACAACAGTAGAATTAGAGTTTGTATATAATTGAAAAACCCAGTAGTAGACTAGTCCCTTCTAAAATTCAATCAACTTGTTGAGCTAATGTCTTGAAAGTGTTTCATTTTCCATTTCCAACATCCAAACTAAAATCCAATCAACTTGGCAGTAGCTAAACTAAAACACAGAAGCTAAACTAAAACACAGTAGCTAAACTAAAACACAACAGTAGTCCAACATCCATTTCCATTTTCCATTTCCAACATCCAAAGTTCCAAAGTTTCAAACTAAAACTAAAACACAAATTTAAACAAAATTCATTTTAAACACAGCAGTAGTCCAACATCCATTTTCCATTTCCCAATTTCCAACATAAATTACAGATTTTAAAAACAAAGCTTGAACAAATATTTATATTACCTTTGTCCCTCTGTGCTTTAAATCGAAGAAGACTTGAACCAATTGTACCTATGAATCGCTGAATCTGATTCAATCGATGCCACTGCCAGCGTGAATCTGATTCAATCGAAGGAATAAGAGAAAACGAAAGGTTGAGTTCAATGCCAGCGTGAATCTGAAATTATTTAGTTATTGAGTTCGATTTGTATCAAGGAGAAAACCAAAGCTTGAACCAACATACAGACATTGGTAATCAGTAAATAAGCATCTTTATATATTCTTTAAACTTTATCACCACAATTCTCACAAATCAAATATTCACAGTAATCAGTAAATAAGCATCTTTGTCCAAGACTTCTAGTCCATTAGTTAAAAAGAGACATTGGTAACAATTAACAAATTTGTAAACTTAAAATTTATGGTATTTAACTATGTATGGGAAGGAATTAAATCATTACCACAAAGAACACTACTGATGACGAAAGGTCCCAACTCCCAAATAAACAAACCAAAATCCAAATGTGAGCAATCTGATGTCAAATGTGAAATTGTGAATCGATTGTGAGAAAATTCAACAACACAGCACTAGGTCGATTTCCAATGGATTGTGAGTCAACCAAAAAAAAACACTAGATCGATTGTGAGTCAAAAATTTCCAATGGATTACCTTTGAATCGATTAAAGGATTAACCGATTGAGTCTGATTTAGTGTCGATTTGGTCGATGCAAAGCCGATTGAACCGATTGAGTCAGATTTGGTGAAGGCGCCGAAACCTAGGGTGTTGAATCTGGAAACGATTGAATGATACCTCGTGAAGATTGAACGATTGAAGATTGAACGATATCGATTAAGATAATCTGCGATTGTGAATCTTCTCTTCTTGGAACGATTAGGAATGGATTATGTGTTGTGCGTGTACGATTTGAACTTAATAAAGAGAGCGGCGGTCGAAGAGAACTAGAGAAGAAGTAAACTGATGATAGAATGTATAAAAATAAGGACGCTTATATTTTAGACGGGTTATCGGGTTGGGTCGGTTTGGCTTGGGCCCAAACCATTTCCAACCCATTAAATGCGGTTTGGTCTAAAATTGTATCGGTTATATCACGGTTTGATGTGGTTTACGTTTTTTCGGGTTGGGTTGGACGGGTTGGCCGGGTTGAACGGGTTGGTCGGAAATTTGAGCACCCCTAGTGGAAACGTTTCCACTCCTCATATACAATTACCGGATGTTCTAAATGTTCCGAAACTATCTCTGAGCTTAGTTTCGATTGCGCAACTTCTTGAATCTAATTTGATCATTTTATTTCATTCTTCTGGTTGTGTTGTACAGGATCCAAAGACCAAGCAGATCCTTGGACTCGGCCGTAAAGTTGGACGGATGATTGAGGTGGTCTACCTTCGTCTTCCATTACCCTCTTCAAGTCTTGTTGCCTCAGTTTCCAGCACTTCTTCTTTTAAGTTGTGGCATGCCCGACTGGGTCACTTATCTCTATCTAGAATAAAATCATTAGCTCATTTAGGGGTGTTAGGAAATTGTGTATCAACTGACAATATTTCTTGTTTATCATGAAAACTTGGCAAACATCATGCTTTACCTTTTGAAATGAATGAGTTTAGTTCTACTTCTTCTTTTGATCTTATCCATTCTGATGTATGGGGACCAGCACCACACAATCCATGGGGTGTGCTCGATATTTTGTTATTTTTATTGATGACCATACACGTTTCACATGGATATATCTCATTAAACATCGTTCGGAACTACCCAAAATTTATATTATGATTTCCCGGATGATTCACACCCAATTCTCAAAATCTATAAAGATTCTTAGAGTTGACAATGCTATGGAATACAAAGAGTCATCTATTCTCTCCTTTCTTCAATCTCAAGGGACTCTCTCTCAGTACTCCTGTCCCGGTACATCTCCTCAAAATGGTCGTGCCGAATGCAAACACCGTCATATTCTTGATACGGTTTGCACTCTCCTCATCTCTGCTAAATGTCCAGAACGTTTTTGGGGTGAAGCTGCTTTCACTGCAGTTTATACTATCAATCGTCATCCTACTCCCATTCTTAATAATAAGTCTCCTTAGTAATTTTAATTATTAGACGTCTTTAATTTTTAGTATTAGTTAACTTTTAGGGTAATTATCTTTTGCTAGATAGGTTGTTTTATGCCCGATATGCCATGGTATGTCTCATGCATCTTATCACGTTTTTTTTGGGATATGCATAATAATCTAGTAGATCAAAGTTGCTTACTTTATTTAGGACACATTTCTAGAACTAGCCTATGGTTTCAATGGGTCACATTCTAGCCATGCATTACACACAGATTGTTTGGAAAGGACTTAGGCCATCATTTGAAACCCATGTTGCATCTCATACACTCACCCTTCTTTCCCACACTTCTCCCGCTACATTCACAACAATGAGGACATTGTCATATTCGGTTGGGGGGAGGCTACCGTTGATAGCCAAAAATATGAAGAAAAAGTGACCAAAGTTCATATCAATCATTTGGTGGAAATGGTAGAGCATAAAATGCATACCATATGGGAAAAGCTATAAGAAAAAAAATAGTAGAGCATAAAATGCATACTATAAAAAAAAGAAGCTTCCCATTCAAACGAAGGGCACCCAAAAGACATCGATTGCAAAAACTCTTTGGGCAAAGCAAAAACATAAAAGTAGGATGCAAACCGCAAGTGCTTAAAAATCACTAAAAAGCCTAAAAACCAAGTCCTAAGGATCCAAATGTTGTGTTTTTGTAAAGTGATTAACCATTTGAAACTCGTGGCTAGCTTATGGAAATTGTGTTTGATGATATTTGTGAGTGTCTTTATCTCTAGTTTATGAAGGGCTATCATATACAAGTAAAAGGGATAAATGCATGACTTTTGTGGGATTTTGGCATAAACAACCTCTTTTGTTCAAGCGTTATTTTGTGTTGATTGGGGACAATCAACAGTCTTAGTCTGGGGGTGTGATATGCGTTCATTTTATTACTTAAATGCGCTATTTTTAAACGCATATCTCAACTTTTTGCAAGCGAATATTTAATTAATCAAGACCCTTTGAGCAAAACTCATATCTTTATTACTTGGGCATTGAATCATTGATTTTATATTGTTTTTGCCGCTTGCAGATTGGCTTCTAGACGTTTTTGTTGGGAGATATCATGTGCCGAAAAACAGAGGGACAGCAGCTTGCTGCAGCTTGATGCCATCTCGGGATTTTTGGAATATTCCTAGAATATTCCTCCAACTTTGCATTAGCTGGTGGAAATCTTGAAGATATTTGTTAGAAAATCTTTTCTTTTATCCTTTGGACAATGTCTTGATCCTCCCTTTTGTTGGCTATAAAAAGCCTAGCTCATATGTTGTAAAGACACACCAATTTCTCCCATCACTCCTCAAAATACTCTCTAAATGTTCTCTTATTCTCCAATCATTGGGAGAAAATTTGGAAGACTAGTATATTTTTAATTAAAGCATTTAACTTTCAGTATTTCTTATCTGCTTTATTACGTCTCTTTTAATTATTGCACTTTAATATTATGTTTCTTTTAATTATTGCACTTTAATTTTACGTCTTTATTTTATTGCATTTTAATTTTACGTCTTTATTTTATCGCATTTTAATTGTTCGCCTTATTACGTCATCGTTATTTATAATTTTTGTTACCTTTAATCTACCATCGTTCTTTTCATTTAATCTTCGTAATCTACAGTAGTTTTTATTTTTAGTCGTATTCTCTTCTTTTTAAAAATGCAAGGACCCCAAGCGATGATAGGCTAACAACCTTAGCTTGGGTGTGGGGTAAAGTTAAGATTAAAACCAATTTTTGATGGTGGAAATTAGTAGTTAATAATTATTTCCAATCATTCATTCAAGGTTATTTTTATAAAATTCATTTCCTAACAAATTGATCGTTGTTGAAAATGATTAAAGTGTGACGGACTTAGAGATAAGCCGTCGTGACATCGCAACTTGAATGATATGGAGATATACTCGAGAGAGTTATTTAGATACGAGGAGACTCGTTTTCATTCCATATAGCTTATACAAGGAATAGATTGTGCCATTGCCTAGACTTTTTTCTATTTTGGAAACATTAGAATCAAGCCTATGGATGTGAGCCTTTCTCAATCTCGAAAGAGTGCCTTAGAAAAGCTAATGGTTGGATATTTATTAATTAGGACGTTTCACTTGATTTAATTGTCAAAAATCTTAACAGATCCCTACACCCTTGCTCCTTTTTAAAGTAATTAATTTCTGTCAAATTAGTTGTTAAAAATCACCCAACAATATTTCTTCAAATTCGTCATCTGAAATCATTTCTTTTATTAAACTTTTATTAAACTTTTACACATTTCCCTGTGGATCGATACTCGGTATTTTACCGTTTTATTACTTGTAAAAGACGACAACGGATTGATAAGTGTATACTTGCACTATTCACCGTTAGATAACAGTCCAAGAGATTAAGTTCATATAAATCTCGTAACAAGTTTTTGGCGCCGTTGCCGGGGAATTGGCTCGCTAAAAGTCTGTAAAAGTTTTCTAAAAGATTTGATTTTTCTAACACCGTTCGAATCTCATTTTGGAAGTGGCGTATGCCAAGAATACCACGTGGGGAATTGTTCGAATTTGACCCGGACATTGAAAGGACGTTTCGTAATAGGAAGAGAGCACAAAGAATTTCATTAACCATAGATCCTCCCATCATGGAACCACCCCCACCAGGTTTTGAAAATAGGGTACCTAGAATAGAAAATCCACCAAGACAACAACCGATATTCCATGATGCACCACCCATTTTTGGAAATCCACCCGAATTCCCTTATCAACAAATGCCAAATAACCAAAATCAACATCCTAACAATGATGATGTGGAATCTCAGGATAACAATGAAAATAGGGATGGAGCTCCGAACATTATTAATCTAGCAAATTCCAAAGAGGGAAAGATTATGGACTATGCTATCCCCGATTTTGAGCAATTAAATTCAGGGATAGTTAGACCCCATATTGCCGCCTTCCATTTTGAGCTAAAACCTATCATGTTTCAAATGTTGCAAACAAACGGATAATTTTCCGGAATGCCATCAGAGGATCCACATTCTCATTTAAAATCTTTTATGGAGATCACTGATGCATTCTTTATCCCTGGGGTATCTAACGATGCCTTGAGACTCACTTTGTTTCCTTTTTCCCTAAGGGATCGGGCAAAGTCTTGGTTTAATTCTTTGGCACCTGGCTCTGTGCCATCATGGAACAATATGGCTGAAAATTTTTTGCGAAAATATTTTCCACCCACCAGGAATGCCAAATCCAGAAATGAAATTTGTATGTTTAAACAACTGGATGATGAAGCAATTCCTGATGCATGGGAGAGGTTTAAAGAGCTGTTGAGAAAATGCCCTCACCATGGCATTCCCTACTGTATTCAACTCGAGACGTTTTACAATGGTCTAACCCCCATGGCGAAACAGATGCTCGATGCGACATCAGGAGGGGCCTTTACAGCTAATACCTACAATGACGGGTATGAAATTCTTGAAAAAATTTCAACCAACAATGGACATTGGGCTGATCCACGCACCCAACCTCAAAAGAAGATTGCTGGAGTTCATGATGTAGATGCATACACTGCATTGACAGCACAACTCACTTCCATGGCCACAATGCTAAAAAACTTAACTTCTGGCCAAGGAGTGCAGTCTATTGCCACTACACCAATTCCAGCAGTACTCTCAGTGCAATGTGTTTGTTGTGGTGGGGAACACTCTTATGAACATTGCCCGTAAAATACTGAATCAGTAAACTATGTTCATAACAAGCCTGGTCCCTACTCCAACAACTACAATGCCAGTTGGAGACAACACCCAAACTTTTCTTGGAACAGTCCGTGTTTAAATCCACCTGCACCTAAACCACGAGGAGTTTCAAATTTTCAACCACAACAAGTACAACACCCAAGTCCACCTCAAAACCATCACCAACAGACTTTTCATCAACCATCAACTCAGTCGTCTTTCCAACACAAACCTAACCATCAAGATGAGTCATCCACCTCTTTAGAAACAATTTTGAAAGGGTTCATTAACCAAACCAATTCAGCAATGAACCATCAAAACACCACCATAAGATCTCTAGAGACTCAGATTAGTCAGCTTGCACTTGAGTTAAGGAATAGACCTGTTGGTACATTGCCTAGTGATACAGAGATCCCAAGACCCGCCATGAAAGAACATGTGAAAGCAGTGACTTTAAGAAGTGGAAAGAGCTTGATAGAAAATGAACAAATAAAAAAGCCCATTGAATCTCACAAACCCACTGTTATCACACCCACTTGGAAGGATAAAGGAAAACCAGTAGACATAGGATCACTACCTAAGAAAATTGACTTCCCTTTATTATTCCCAGATGACGGCAAAAAGAAGGTATCATTTCAGGATGAGACCTCGACATCATCCACCAAGACTGACAATCTTGTCACTCCACCAGTCACTCCCATACTCAAAAGTTCCAACCCTGTCATCACCCCAACACCGGCAGAACAGTCCCCTGAGAAAGCCATTGTAGCTCCTGTTCCCCCTTATATACTTTTTCCACAAAGGTTGAGAAATCAAAAGGAGGAGCTACAGTTCAAAAAGTTCCTTGATGAGTTTAAACAGCTACATATCAACATTCCTTTAGTTGAGGCAATTGAACAAATACCAAGTTACGCAAAATTTCTCAAGGACATTCTGAGCAAAAAGAAGAAGTTGAATGAATATGAAACTGTCGCTTTAACAGAAGGTTGTAGTGCCCTCCTTTCAAATAAAATTCCCCCTAAACTGAAAGATCCTGGGAGTTTCACTATTCCTTGCTCAATAGGTGGGAAAGAGATTGGAAAGGCACTATGTGACCTAGGAGCTAGTATAAACCTTATGCCCTTGTCTGTTTTTAACACCCTAGGCATAGGTGAGGCTAGACCAACCACAGTCACCCTGCAGTTAGCCGACAAGTCTATAGCTCATCCGAAAGGGAAAATTGAGGATGTCTTAGTCCAAGTGGAGAAATTCATTTTCCCCGCCGACTTCATCATTCTTGATTTTGAGGCTGATAAAGACATTCCAATCATACTAGGAAGACCATTCCTAGAAACTGGTAGAACCTTGATTGATGTTCAGAAAGGAGAGTTGACTATGAGAGTGAATGATCAAAATGTCACCTTCAATGTGTTTAACTCAATGAAATATCCTGATGATAAAGAAGAGTGTTTTACCCTGAGTGATATTGAGTCTTTGTGCCATAAAGAGGAAATTGAAAAAATGTTAGATTTGAGAGAGACTGAGGTTGATGAGAAAATAGAATGGGAAGAGGAAGGTGAAACCACCATGTTACAACATACTGCAGCTTTTAAGTTGTTGGAAAATGAAGATAGAAAGACCCACATCCCATCTGTTGAATCACCACCCGACCTGGAGTTGAAACCACTCCCTTCTCATCTGAAGTATGTATTTCTAGGTGAAGAAGGCGAATTGCCTGCCATCATTTCATCCACCCTAGAAACACATCAGGAAGAACAGTTGGTAAGTTTGTTAAAACTGCACACTAAGGCTATAGGATGGACCATTTCTGACCTTAAGGGTATCAACCCTTCCATTTGTCAACACAAAATCATCCTAGAAGACAAGAATTTCACTTCCATTGAACCTCAAAGAAGGTTAAATCCTATCATGAAGGAAGTAGTAAAAAAGGAGATTTTAAAATGGTTGGATGCAGGGATAATCTACCCAATAGCAAGCAGCTCCTGGGTAAGTCCTGTACAGTGTGTCCCTAAAAAGGGAGGTGTCACTGTGATAAAAAAATGAGAAAAATGAGCTCATTCCCACTCGAGTTTCATCTGGTTGGAGGATTTGTATGGATTACCGTAGACTGAACAAAGCTACCCAAAAAGATCATTTTCCTTTACCTTTCATTGATCAGATGTTAGACAGACTTGCAGGAAAGGAGTATTATTGTTTCTTAGATGGATATTCAGGTTACAACCAGATTGCAATAGCCCCAGAAGATCAAGAAAAGACCACCTTTACTTGTCCTTATGGAACCTTTGCTTTTAGGAGAATGCCCTTCGGTCTGTGTAATGCACCTGCTACTTTTCAAAGATGTATGATGTCCATATTTTCTGATATGCTTGAAACTTCCATGGTAATTTTCATGGATGATTTTTCTGTGTATGGCACATCATATGATCAATGTTTGAAAAATCTTGAAAAAAAGTCTTGCAAGATGTGAAGCAACTGATTTGGTTTTAAATTGGGAAAAGTGTCATTTCATGGTCAAGGAATGAATTGTTCTTGGTCATTTGATTTCAAAAAGAGGAGTTGAGGTTGATAAGGCAAAACTTGAAGTGATTGAAAAATTGCTTGAGCCAACCACTGTCAAGGGCATAAGAAGTTTTCTTGGACATGCAAGTTTTTACAGAAGATTTATCAAAGATTTTTCAAAAATTTCAAAACCTTTGTGCTTGTTACTTCAGCATGATCAAAAGTTTTATTTCAGTGAGGATTGTAGAAATGCTTTTCTCACTCTGAAAAAAGCTTTGGTTACTGCTCCTGTGATTGTTACTCCTGACTGGGAGAAACCTTTCGAAATCATGTGTGATGCAAGAGATTGGGCCATAGGAGCTGTTCTAGGCCAAAGGAAAGAAAAAGTGTTCCACTCCATTTATTATGCAAGCAAAACCCTAAATGAAGCTCAGGTTAATTACACAACAACTGAAAAAGAATTGTTAGCCGTAGTCTTTGCCTTTGAGAGATTCAGATCTTATTTAATGGGAACAAAAGTCATTGTACACACTGACCATGCTACCATTAAATACTTAATTTCAAAGAAGGATGCAAAACCTCGGTTAATAAGATGGGTTCTGTTGTTGCAAGAATTTGATCTTGAAATTGTGGACAGAAAAGGAGTGGACAATCAGGTTGCTGATCATTTGTCTAGACTTGAAAAACATGATAAAGAACTGGAAAAAATGGACATAACAGAAACATTCCCAGATGAGAGACTTCTGGTGTTAAAACATTCTGAGACACCATGGTTTGCAGACATTGCCAATTTTCTAGCCTGTGAAATTATTCCCCCTGAGTTTAATAAACAACAAATCCAGAAACTCAGGCATGATTCTAAGTTCTATCTGTGGGATGATCCATTTTTATTTAAATCATGTGCAGATCAGGTGCTGAGAAGATGCATTCCTGAAAGTGAAGTACCGATTGTATTGAAAAATTGTCATGCTTCCAATTACGGAGGGCATTTTGGTGGGCAAAGGACGACTGCAAAAGTGTTGCAGTCTGGATTCCATTGGCCGACATTGTTCAAAGATGCTCAGGATTTTGTCAAAGCTTGTAACGAATGTCAACGGATTGGATCAATCTCCCAAAAAAATGAAATGCATCTAAATGGAATTTTAGAGGTTGAATTGTTCGATGTTTGGGGGATTGACTTCATGGGACCATTCCCAATTTCAGGAAATTGCCAGTATATTTTAGTTGCAGTGGACTACGTGTCCAAATGGGTTGGGGCAGTGGCATGTCACTCGAATGATGCTAAAACAGTTGTTAAATTTCTCCAAAAGCAAATTTTTACGAGATTTGGTACTCCACATGCTTTAATTAGTGACGAGGGTACTCATTTTATAAATCATTTGTTAAAAGGTGTTTTGGAGAAATATAATATCAAGCATAGAGTTGCCACTGCCTATCATCCCCAAACAAACGGTTTGGCAGAATTGTCCAATCGAGAAATCAAGGGAATTTTAGAAAAAGTCGTTAAACCACACAGAAAAGATTGGGCTTTTAAATTAGATGACGCTCTGTGGGCTTACCGTACTGCTTTTAAAACTCCCATTGGTATGTCTCCGTATAAAATTGTTTTTGGAAAAGCCTGCCATTTACCTTTGGAATTGGAGCACAAAGCATACTGGGCAATTAAAGAGCTGAATATGGACATTTCTGATGCTGGAATTAAAAGAAAAATTCAACTTTGTGAATTAGACGAGCATAGGAATTTCGCTTATGAAAATGCCAAGCTTTATAAGGAAAAAACAAAAAACTGGCATGACAAGAGAATTCACAAACGAGAATTTTTTGAGGGACAAAATGTGTTACTTTTTAATTCACGGCTAAAACTCTTTCCGGGAAAACTGAAAAGCAGATGGTCCGGTCCGTTCAAAATCTTTAAAGTCTACCCTTTTGGAGCTGTGGATCTTGTAAACCCAGAAGACGGTAGTATTTTTAAAGTAAATGGACAAACAATAAAATCATTTTTCGAAGGAATGGAAAGCCATGGAAACCTGTCTGTGGCTTTGTGTGAGTTGATCTGAGAGACTGAAGTAGGGGCAGGTTTATCTTATCCTTTTGTCTGTACAGTTAGTTTATTAGTACTTTTAATTATTAGACATCTTTAATTTTTAGTATTAGTTAACTTTTAGGGTAATTATCTTTTGCTAGATAGGTTGTTTTATACCCGATATGCCATGGTATGTCTCATGCATCTTATCACGTTTTTTTTGGGATATGCATAATAATCTAGTAGATCAAAGTTGCTTACTTTATTTAGGACACATTTCTAGAACTAGCCTATGGTTTCAATGAGTCACATTCTAGCCATGCATTACACACAGATTGTTTGGAAAGGACTTAGGCCATCATTTGAAACCCATGTTGCATCTCATACACTCACCCTTCTTTCCCACACTTCTCCCGCTACATTCACAACAATGAGGACATTGTCATATTCGGTTGGGGGGAGGCTACCGTTGATAGCCAAAAATATGAAGAAAAAGTGACCAAAGTTCATATCAATCATTTGGTGGAAATGGTAGAGCATAAAATGCATACCATATGGGAAAAGCTATAAGAAAAAAAAATAGTAGAGCATAAAATGCATACTATAAAAAAAAAAGCTTCCCATTCAAACGAAGGGCACCCAAAAGACATCGATTGCAAAAACTCTTTGGGCAAAGCAAAAACATAAAAGTAGGATGCAAACCGCAAGAGCTTAAAAATCACCAAAAAGCCTAAAAACCAAGTCCTAAGGATCCAAATGTTGTGTTTTTGTAAAGTGCTTAACCATTTGAAACTCGTGGCTAGCTTATGGAAATTGTGTTTGATGATATTTGTGAGTGTCTTTATCTCTAGTTTATGAAGGGTATCCTATACAAGTAAAAGGGATAAATGCATGATTTTTGTTGGATTTTGGCATAAACAACCTCTTTTGTTCAAGCGTTATTTTGTGTTGATTGGGGACAATCAACAGTCTTAGTCTGGGGGTGTGATATGCGTTCATTTTATTACTTAAATGCGCTATTTTTAAACGCATATCTCAACTTTTTGCAAGCGAATATTTAATTAATCAAGACCCTTTGAGCAAAACTCATATCTTTATTATTTGGGCATTGAATCATTGATTTTATATTGTTTTTGCCGCTTGCAGATTGGCTTCTAGACGTTTTTGTTGGGAGATATCATGTGCCGAAAAACAGAGGGACAACAGCTTGCTGCAGCTTGATGCCATCTCGGGATTTTTGGAATATTCCTAGAATATTCCTCCAACTTTGCATTAGCTGGTGGAAATCTTGAAGATATTTGTTAGAAAATCTTTTCTTTTATCCTTTGGACAATGTCTTGATCCACCCTTTTGTTGGCTATAAAAAGCCTAGCTCATATGTTGTAAAGACACACCAATTTCTCCCATCACTCCTCAAAATACTCTTTAAATGTTCTCTTATTCTCCAATCATTGGGAGAAAATTTGGAAGACTAGTCTATTTTTAATTAAAGCATTTAACTTTCAGTATTTCTTATCTGCTTTATTACGTCTCTTTTAATTATTGCACTTTAATATTACGTTTCTTTTAGTTATTGCACTTTAATTTTACGTCTTTATTTTATTGCATTTTAATTTTACGTCTTTATTTTATCGCATTTTAATTGTTCGCCTTATTACGTCATCGTTATTTATAATTTTTGTTACCTTTAATCTACCATCGTTCTTTTCATTTAATCTTCGTAATCTACAGTAGTTTTTATTTTTAGTCGTATTCTCTTCTTTTTAAAAATGCAAGGACCCCAAGCGATGATAGGCTAACAACCTTAGCTTGGGTGTGGGGTAAAGTTAAGATTAAAACCAATTTTTGATGGTGGAAATTAGTAGTTAATAATTATTTCCAATCATTCATTCAAGGTTATTTTTATAAAATTCATTTCCTAACAAATTGATCGTTGTTGAAAATGATTAAAGTGTGACGGACTTAGAGATAAGCCGTCGTGACATCGCAACTTGAATGATATGGAGATATACTCGAGAGAGTTATTTAGATACGAGGAGACTCGTTTTCATTCCATATAGCTTATACAAGGAATAGATTGTGCCATTGCCTAGACTTTTTTCTATTTTGGAAACATTAGAATCAAGCCTATGGATGTGAGCCTTTCTCAATCTCGAAAGAGTGCCTTAGAAAAGCTAATGGTTGGATATTTATTAATTAGGACGTTTCACTTGATTTAATTGTCAAAAATCTTAACAGATCCCTACACCCTTGCTCCTTTTTAAAGTAATTAATTTCTGTCAAATTAGTTGTTAAAAATCACCCAACAATATTTCTTCAAATTCGTCATCTGAAATCATTTCTTTTATTAAACTTTTATTAAGCTTTTACACATTTCCCTGTGGATCGATACTCGGTATTTTACCGTTTTATTACTTGTAAAAGACGACAACGGATTGATAAGTGTATACTTGCAATATTCACCGTTAGATAACAGTCCAAGAGATTAAGTTCATATAAATCTCGTAACAAGTTTTCGGCGCCGTTGCCGGGGAATTGGCTCGCTAAAAGTCTGTAAAAGTTTTCTAAAAGATTTGATTTTTCTAACACCGTTCGAATCTCATTTTGGAAGTGGCGTATGCCAAGAATACCACGTGGGGAATTGTTTGAATTTGACCCGGACATTGAAAGGACGTTTCGTAATAGGAAGAGAGCACAAAGAATTTCATTAACCATAGATCCTCCCATCATGGAACCACCCCCACCAGGTTTTGAAAATAGGGTACCTAGAATAGAAAATCCACCAAGACAACAACCGATATTCCACGATGCACCACTCATTTTTGGAAATCCACCCGAATTCCCTTATCAACAAATGCCAAATAACCAAAATCAACATCCTAACAATGATGATGTGGAATCTCAGGATAACAATGAAAATAGGGATGGAGCTCCGAACATTATTAATTTAGCAAATTCCAAAGAGGGAAAGATTATGGACTATGCTATCCCCGATTTTGAGCAATTAGTACCAGGACGGTTTCGTGATCTAGTTTCCAAACTCCATCTGGCTCATTATTCTCCTGATTGAGTTTGAGGGGGTATGTTAATGTATATGTGTAGAGGGCCCAGGCCCATGTCAATATATTGCCCAAGCCTATATGGTCCATGTATAAATAGTTTGTATCTTGTAGTCTAGGATAGATTACTCATTATTTAATTTTCATATTGTACGTTTTCTCTCAATCAATATATCGGGGTTTCAAACCTTCAGCATATTTATCGTCTCCTTCAATCATATTCATCTTCTAACTATTATATATCAGAGGAGGTTCAAACGAGAACACTAACTATATAAGAAAACAAGAAAATAACAAATCATGTACAAAACCATATATGATTCGGCATTAACGACCAAAAAATGGACATACGAGACTTTGCCCGCGACTTTAAGTAGCGGAAAATCATATATGATTTTGTACGTGAATCATATAGTATGATTTTGTATGTACTCGGTCGTTCTCGTGTTTTCTTAAATAGATAATATTCTCGTATGAACTCACCTCTTATATATCATTACCGAGTTAAAAGGCAATAATAATTTTTTTAACCATTTGTAATAGTTTTCACTTGACGATAAATGAAGGTCTGTTTGTTAACAGCTTAATGAACTTAACAAAACTCACAATTAATCCGATCAGTTATACATGGTTGTTTGGTAATGACTTTAATAATATAGACAGTGGTTTATTCAATAAAATTCTAGGGAGAGTTTTATGCAAAAAGTTAAGTTTTTTTTCAAACACATTCCTCTCAATTAAAAAACACGCTCCTTGCATTTATGAAAAAACAAAAATCTTCTCAATTTATACAGACAGATTAATTCACATAAACAATGCTCATACATGACTTAATGAAAAACCAACCAAATAACCCCTAAATCTATTAACGAAACAACTTACCTTCTACCATCTAATAATTTTTGGTGGATTCAAGTCTCATAAAATTTATCAGCCAATTTTTTTTACGATAATTAAAAAATTATTTAAAAAAACAAATAATTAGTGTTGGGACTAGTTTTCTTGTTGAGATTAATTATTAATTGACTGACCTGGTCTATGTATTGGGCTGCTCAATGTTTTTGTTATAAGCCCAAGCCTGCCATCAAGGGACAATCATCTGCCCAATTCTTTGATGTATGCTTTGGGCCACCCAAAGTATATGTTAAATTAAGGTGTTGTTTAGTTGGTTTTACTTACAGCTTAATAAGTTTAATGGTCTGGGTGGGTGGCTGATTCGCTCAGCCATATGTGAGTGTTTATTTACGGCTTAATCGTTAAGTCATTAAGCTAAAATGGCTATATGGAATAAGTCACGACCCCTCACTTGTCCCCATTAAGCCATCCTAAACAAATCAATACCAGAAATGCCCGGAAATAATCCAACCCGCTATTTGCCTCCATCAAACCCATTGATCTCCCGTCCCTCAAACAGACAGATTTATCCAAACAGACAACTTAATGCGTACAAAGTTTAATATAAATAAAAAATAAACAGGTCTCCCGTCTCCTTCACATGGTATTCTTTTAATTTCCCATGTTGGATTTAAGTTAAATTCTAATATGTGCTCTTGAGAATTTGTAAAATTCCATAGTTTGTTATTATTTATCCCTTAATTATCTCCTATTCAATAAAAAGTATATTCTTTTTACCTCAAAAATAAATGGCAATCCGTAATCAAAGGGCATCCATGATCTATTTTCTTCTGCAACCATTTTATAAACATTTTGTTCTTCACAATTCTTGCCCAAAACGGAACCATTTACAAAATAAATAGATAAGAACATAAAACAAGAACCAACATTATCGATTACAACAATTAGAAAACCATAATGGCCGATGAGGATAAGGCAGAGCGTGATCGGATCTTCAACAAGTTTGATGCAAATGGGGACGGTAAGATATCTTCAGTCGAGCTTGGAGAATCTTTGAAGACGCTTGGCTCTGTGTCAGCTGAAGAGGTACAAACTATGATGGACGAACTCGACACTGATGGAGACGGTTACATTTCTTATGAGGAGTTTACTGATTTTTATAATGCCAACAGAGGTTTGATGAAGGACGTTGCCAAAATCTTCTAAGTGTTATATCTTCTTTATTTTATGAAGATATTGTTTTTTATTTTATTTTTTGGCGATGTGTCTCATAATTGATATTTTTTGCGTTATTTAATGTTTTTATATTTGTTAATAGTTATAAATGTAAAATATTTTATAAGAGCTATAAATACCAAAAGTATTTTTTTCAAATAGAAAATCTTAAATGTAGAGTTATGATGCAATATCTATCTCTATATTATCATCATTTTGTAATTATAAGTATGCGTAAATACGTAATTTGACAAAATTAAAAAGTATTTTAAAAGTATCTGTAGAACATTATTACTATTTATTTTGAGACATTTTTTATTAGAATTATTGCATCTTCTAGGAGTATTGTTATAATGTTTGGCAAACCATAAAAATATGTATTCCAAGAACTATTACATATTTTAAGAGTTTATAGTTTAAGAATGTCGAATTTAGATATGAATTTTCTAAACTAGTGATTCTTAAATATATTTTTTTATATATTTTTTTCAAAATAAAGAGAGTAAATTATGGATTTGGTCCCTCATGTTTGATGATTATTACAGAATTGGTCCTTTAACTTTATTTATTACATGATAATCCTCCATATATGCATTTTATTACGGAATTGGTCCCTCGAGCTAACGGACGTCTAATTTCTCCGTTAAGCACGAGGGTATTATGGTCATTTAACCTTTTTTTTTTTATTTATTTTAGCATTTTTTAATTAATTATAATTCTTTTTCTTGAATATTCATCTTCTACAATAATAACATAATGAACACCAAGAACATTAACACTAAGAATAACCCAGATCTAGAAACTTAAATCAAATCTATATTTAAAAACCAAAACCTAAATCAAACCCATATCTAATAACCAAAATCAAACTCACTTAAAAAAACTAATCAAACCTATTTGTTAGAGAAGATAAGGGATAGAGATCTAAGAGAGAGATTGAGATCGAGAGAAGAGATACAGATCAAGATCTACCCTTGGTCGGCGACTGCGTCTTCTCCTCACCACGCCTTCCCTGAGATCCCTCAACGGCATCCCTTAACTTGGAATTCGGCCCTTTCATCTTCGACGCGCCAGACCCTTTTCCATCGATCAACAGAAACTTGCAGACGGATTTGTTATAGATGATGGACTTGCAGACGGATATTTTTTTTCCTTCAGTCGTCGTAAACATGTAGCACCATTACCTTCACCCCTATAACTCCATCGATCTCCACCTACGCCTGGATCTGGAGAGGGATCTGTAACTCCATCAATCTCAACCAAACCAACTCTGTACTCCATCGATCTCAACTAGACCAGATCTGTACCCTATCTATCTCTACCAAACCGGATTTGTACTCCATCGATCTCCACAAAACTGATAATCTGTAACACTATCAATTTGTAACTCCATCTATGGTTTGATTTAGGTTTTTAATTTTGAGTTTAATTTTGGTTTTTGACTTTTGAGTTTGACTTTGGTTTTTGATTTAAGGTTAGATTTTAGAGTTTTGATTTAGGGTTTTGATTTGAATTTGATTTAAGGTCTGTATTAAAGAGGGTTGATGAAACTATACAAAATTGTGATAAATTGTGTTGGTTTTAAGTTTGAATTTATGTAATTTTGTTTTTAAATGTTTATGGTGTTCTTGATGATGTATTCGGAGAAGATGAAGATTCAAGAAAATATATATATAAATTGATTAAAAACGTTAAAATAGAATTAAAGGATAAAAAGACAAACTTACCCTCGTGCTTAACGGAGAAATTAGACGTCCGTTAGCTCGAGGGACCAATTTCATAACAAAATGCATGCCTGGAGGGTTATCATGTAATAAATGAAGTTAAATGACCAATTCCTTAACAATCGTTAAACGTGAGGGACCAAATCCGTAATTTACTGAAATAAAGAATAATAAAAAAGCATTACTTGATAAAAAAAAAGTAAACTACAATTTTGGTCCCTGTGCTTTAGTGTTTGTAACACATTTGGTCCCTACAATTTAAAAATAACACTTTAGCCACTACAATATGCTATTTGGTCCGGATTTGGTCCCTCTGACAAACATCCGTCTATTGTCAGACGTTAGGGAAGAGCACGTGAGTTAGGCATGAGGGCAAATCGGTCTTTTTAGGTTAAAACCCCTTTTTACTCCTTTTATTCCTTCCCACTCTCACGTATTTCCCTCCAAATTAAACTCCTTGAAGAAGAAGAACTCTACACCTTTGCCCTCTCTCAATCAATAAGCTCTCAACAATGGTGATCTGCGTGTGTGGCTACCCTGCGATTTTACGAACCTCGTAGATGAACAACAACCCTGGACGAAGGTTTTATTGTTGTTCAAACCCAGTAAGTCTTGTGCTCTCAAACCCTTTTAAAAACCCTAAATCCTTCCTAAAAATTTCTTCTTTTTTGTTTGACAGGCTACAAATTGTGGGTTTGTAAGATGGCTTGACAGAACAATGTGTCTACGTGCCATGCAAGTGATTCATGGGTTGATAAGAAGTAAGAGTATTGTTGATCAACAGTTGAATGAGAAGACAATTGAAGGTCGAAAGTGGAAACGTTTGTTGATTACCAGTTGGGTGTTGTTTATCTGTATTTATTTCTGTTAGAACATGCTTGATCAAAATGGGATGTTGTTTAGATAGTTTTTTTAGTTTTGGTGGTTTTGGTGGTTTTTGTAATGTTTTGTAATGGAAAGTGATGTACTTTTTGATAAATCTTTGTTAATGGAAATTGATGTACTTTTTGACAAATCTATGTTAATGGAAATTGTTGCACTTTTGACAACTCTATGTTAATGGAACTGATCAAACATACATGATAAAACAGGAACATGTTTAAAATAGGGGAAGTGACCAAAAACAACCACAGTTGTTCAACACAGTGGAATTGATAAGTTACCATATATGTGTTATATACTAGATAACAACCAACCAAAACAAAAGATGCCAAATTGTTCTACATATTACCATCCATAACAAAAGATACCAAACAAAAGACTACAAAACAAATCAGTCCAGACACCCTCTATGCTGCCCTATCTTCTTGCCCTTTGCATGTCCTAGAATTGTGACCTTTCTTCATGCACTTGTTGCATGTTACTGTCTTCCCCCTCCTGACAAGCTTTGTACCCTTCACAATAGGTTGACTCAAATCTTCTGCAGTCTTTCTTCTTTTCTTTTTGGGCCTCCCAACATGAGTGTGATGCTTTGGTGTAGTGAGAGTGATAGTGAGTGTGCAATCTGATTGAGGCCAATGATCTCTACCACTTATTGGCTCAATGTTGAATGCATAAACTGATTTCCAAGTATTGAAGTTGTAACTAGGATGCACCCACTTATCTAGTATCTCAACATCCTCTCCATTTGCTTGCATGTACCATATACAAGCCACAACATGCTTACAGGGTATGCCTATCAGTTCCCATTTCCTGCATGTGCATACTAGACCTGGTAAACATGTCGTGTCGGGTTCGTGTCGGGTTCAAAGTTAAATGGGTTGAAAGTGTCTAACCCTAACCCGACCCGTTTAATAAACGGGTCAGAAAATCCCAACCCTAACCCGACCCGCCTAACCCGCCACGACTCGCCTAACCCGTTTAACATTTATAAAATTAAAATTAAAAATCGAAAATTCACAAAAAAATACAAATACAAAATTCAAATGAAAACATTAGAAATACAAAATTTATAGTTCAAAATTATAATCAAATCTAAAACACTAAAAATCCAAAGCATTAAAAGGAAAACTTATATATATATATATATACACACACACACACACACACACACACACACACACATATATATATATATATATATATATAAACGGGTTATTCGGGTCATTTTCGAGTTGAAATTTTTGACCCTGACCTTACCCGTTTAATTTTCGTGTCGTGTCGTGTCAACCCGTTTACTTAAACGGGTTGAAATGTATTACCCAAACCCATTTATTTCGTGTCGAGTTCGTGTCGGGTTAGCGTGTCGTGTCAGTTTTTTCCAGGTCTAGTACATACCTTCTCAATAGGATCTACAACACATTGTTCCATCCAGGGGCCACTAACCTGATACTTCTGCCCCCCACTCCATAGCACGGTGTATTGGGAAGCTTGTGTCTTGATCTCATTCATTAACTTTGTTGTTGTGGGAGTAAGTAATCCATCTGACCTGTTAATCAACTTCCTTACATTGACAATACTTTTCATCAAGTACTCCCTAATATACTATAGGGCCATGATTATAGGCTTGTCGCTCCCATCAATGAGTTGTCTATTAAAGACCTCACACATGTTGTTCAATACAACATCACAATGAGCTCTAGTTGTTGAGGATTCCATGTTTGGTTCACTTTCAACCTCCAACTTCACTGTTGTCTCTGGATTTGTCTTCTTTAGCTCCATAATGTAGTCTCTCAACAAACTGTATTGTGCAATATAAGTCCCCTGTATCTTATCCAAAGCCTTTGCTTTTGCCCTAAATACTTTCTGCCTTGAAAGTTGTAATTAGAGCTTGGATTGCAGATGGTCTTTTAGGTCTCCAATAGGAATAGATGGGTTAGGGAGGATAGTTCCCTTTATTTGTGATGAGAGAAAGGATGATGTGCATTGTCAAACTTTCATGCATTGAAGACATTTATGCACATCATTGTAGGTTTTTACCACCCACGTTTTGTCTTCACCATTAGTTGAGATATGAAATACCCAAGGGCAGATGGGCCCATCAACTTTTTAACTTTGACTGTGTTGACTTTGATTCTGCATTGCTACTCTCACCCACTTCTTCAGTGCATGTTGGAACCTTACCCCTACACACAACCCTTACCCTTACACTGTCATTCTTCAGTATTGAAAAATCTCTCCTTGATTCAATGGAATGTTTGGCAATCCTCTCTTTAATCTCCTTTTTATTGCCAAAACATTCCCCAACATAAAAATTTATATTCCCTCCATCATTTGCATGCTCTTTTCTTAGTTTTCTAAGATTTTGCTTCCTTTCTCCTTCAATGACTGACTCATCTCTACTATAAAATGCATCAACTTCAACTTCAGGTGGATCATCTTCTCCCAACTTCTGTTCCTCAACTAATTGATCCTTATTACCCAACCATTCAAGATCCCAATCTATGATGGAACTAAAGTTCTTCATGTCAACACCAACTTCTGCCATTTCCTCCTCTATGCAATCTAAATCTTCACTGTCATTTCCTTACACAGATTGTTCTTGCACAGATGGTTCTTGGACAGGTGGTTCTTGGACAGATGGTTCTTGGATAGATGGTTACTCAATACCACGTTCTTCCCAAAAAAGGATCAAATTCAAATGACTGTTGATTTAAATCTTGTCCCAATCCACTTTCAAGTACTGACTCATCAATCCCAAATTGTTGTCCCAACCAACTCTCAAATACAGATGTGTATTCCTCTGTTTCCTTCCACTCTAACAGTAACTTCTTTTTGCATGAGGTACTTCCTTTTTTTTTCTTGAATGAGTAATTGGAGGAGGATTTTCATCAGGAAGTTCCTCAATTGCAACCTTTGGTCCACCTGGTGACTTGTTGTAGGTACCCACAGTTGTCCTAATTTGCTATGTGTATACCTCAATCATCTTAGTAGTTGAGTTGTACTTGATCAAATTGATTATATCTTGATCATTTCCTAAGGCTCTAAGTCCAATATCTAGGTTAGATTCAGGGGTAAGAAAATGGTAATACATGGGGTAGTTACCAGTGTATCCAAGCTCCTTCACCATGGCATTGATCTCATGGACACTGAGCTCATCAACATCAACCAAATCAACATAACTAGTCTTACCTTCAATATACTTCCTTCCAAGTCGTTTTGTAAAAAACCCACCATGGTGTATCTTCAAAGTAATGAGATTAGGGTAATGTTCTGCAATAAAACACCAACAGTAAGTAATATGAGTTCGAATTCTCCATACACTTGAAAAAACACAAACTTTGTCAATAATGTACTTACCATAGACGTATTGTAGATCAAAATCTTCAAGGACTGTCCTGATAGTCCACATTGCAGGTTGCATTCGATGAAGAAGGTTAGAAGATGGTGGAGAGGTGGAGAGATAAAGAAGGTAAAGGATAGGGACGAAATACAAACAAGGTTTTTACTCCGGGGGTAACGAGGAGGTAAAAAGGGGTATTAACCTAAAAAGACGGTTTTACCCTCGTGTGCAAGTCATGTGGTCTTCCCTAACGTCTGATGTAACACCCCAAATTTTCTTTGTTTAGTTTTTTGTTAAGACTTCTAGTCTGTTATGTATTAATCTTAGTTATCTTGCGTTTTCCCAATTCGTGTGTCAAGTCTTGAATTTGGAGAATCGAAACAGTGGCTTACGCGACTTACCTCGCGACTTGCAGGTCGCGACACAAGCCGCGTAGCCCACTGTTTGTTTACCTTTTAGGGACACGGGCGACTTATGCCACGACTTGAGGCCGTGGCATAACCCGCGGGACTCCCCTGGACACCCAAATACGGGTTTCTTCCCCATTTCACCTCATTTACTTCTCATCTACCCTCATTACTCTCTCTCTCAACCATCATAACTCCTTCATCCGATTTTTAGGGTTTCACCAATCTAAATCCATCTCATTTATTGTTAGAGTTGGATATTTCAACCAAGGATTCAAGTTTGGGCATTGAGTTATCACCTCCATCGTCATCTTCCCCAAAGGATTGAGGCTAGGGTTTGGGTTTTTCCAAAAAACCACTTTATGAGTTCATATTTCTCTTTTATTAAACCTTATACACATCAAAATGCATCTTTTAAATTTTTAAACATCTCCTTGTTTAACATTTTCATTGTTGATGAGTTTTGACCTAACTTGGTATTTTGGGAGATTTTTAGGGTTTCTTACTACTTTGTGAAATAAAGATATAATCCATGACTCGGATCTACATACATGAATGTTATCTCGTTTTGTTGAGTATATATTAAAAATATGGCACTTCAACCAAGTTTATGTTTTATGCATATTATGGGTATCATGGTGGAATGGAGACAAATGGTTTAAAAAATGAAGGAATCCATGTTTCAATAAAATGATTTCTACTATGGAAAGGTTTACTTGGCAAAGGAACATTTTGGGAAATGAGATGATAGCCTTATGTTTATATATGGGCTTTGTATTTCTTATCAGCAGTTAACCATCAAAATGTGATTTGGGAACTAAATGGCAATATGAACTATATGTTTGATTATAGCTGGTCACAAGTGTATTGTGACGAGTCTAGACTATTACTATTGGATCCATAGGTATTGAGTCGACTTATTATTTAGGGGTAATTCCCGTATGTAGCTAGTTGAGACATTGGGCTCTAGGGTGGCAACTTGGTACGGTTATGTGGGACCGGATACTAGCTGTGGGTCGTAAATTTAAATCCTAGCGAATGAGCATGACTAGGGATCATTGGGTGCCCTCCCCCACATCTTAGTACGAGTCGGCGTGTTCGTGGCCTTGATCCTAGTATGGTGAGCTCAAAACTTGGAAAGTGACTTACTTTATGTTTCGCCACGATCCTTGGAATTCGGGTTCTTCCCGTCATCGCAAGATGAAGTCTGGACCGGAAGGTCACTATGTGCTTATCAAATCATTTGCGAAACCAATTTAATTATGTTGCAATTGATTCTTCTTATCATCTTTTATATAAATTGTATGTTCTCACTAGGATTTAAGCCTAACATTTTTTCTCAAATGATGTGTATAACAGGTTCACTTAGCGACGGGCCGGCAAGGGGTTGAGAGAAGAGCGTGGTCTCTTGAGGGCATTTTTGGATGATAGTTATTTTTGGAAGCTTTAGCATTTAAAACAATTATTCCATTTTGGTATTGGGTTGACAACCTATGTAATCTAGCTAGTTGTGGTTTAGATTAGTTTGTTGTCGTTTCCCCATACTTCCTTACAGGTTTTTGTAAATGCTTACGCTTTTACCCTTTATGGGTTGTTTGCCCTATTTATAAACGTTATTGCCGAATTTTCAATTTTTAAAATTACCCGAAAATTTAGGGTCTTACAAGTTGGTATCAGAGCCCTAGTTTAAGTGAACTAGGCATGAATGTAAGATGTCTAGACTTAGACTGAGTATGATAGGTAATGATTGGTGAGTGGGTAGAACTTCTAAGATGGGTTAGTCTTAGAGTCGACGGAAGTTATGTTCATCAAGCGTTGTGATGATGGTAACAAGGACTCTTATGTGTTATATGTTCATAATCTCACCTAGCTAATGTTATTATGAGGATATTTTACGTGAGTGTGCCTAGTTTGCTAATGTTATGACAATTGACAGGCGTGATTGTACGTTTATTTCGTGCTTATTCCCGTTAATCTCTCTCTTACTCTTTCTTGTGCTTGTGTTGCAGCCATTATTCTAATATGGTGAACACACGAAGTCGTCAGTTAGGCGATGGAGACCTTCGTGATGTTAGTTCACCCGGTCAAAACCCTGTGGTAAGGGCGTCGGTTGTCGTTCCTCCCGGTATGCCACCGATATTCACGGGAGAGGTGGAGCAAGTACCGAGGGTGGAGTTGGCATCCACAAACCCGGTGGTTCAGGAGGCGAACCCTCAAACTGACATGATGGCCATCATCATGCAAATGGTATCGACGGCGATGGAAAAACAACAAGAGGCGTTTATGAAGATGTTGGAGGATCGCGATGCTAGCCTCAAGAGAAATGAGGCGGTTGCTGAGAACGTTGTTGTCGGTTCGGGCGGCACTGGCAATGGGATCAGAACTGAAGATCACAGAATTGTGGGTGCTCAGAAAAGTGGAAGGAGCTGCTCATATAAATCTTTTCTGGGTTGCGAACCGCCGGAATTCTCCGGTTCTGACGACCCAACTATATGTGTGAAGTGGATTAGAGCTGTTAAGCAAGATTTTAGCTCCTCTGAATGTGGGGACGATCAGAGAGTGCGGTTTGGTACCCAGCTGCTGAGAGATACGGCGCTCACCTGGTGGAATGTTACTCAATCCACTATCTCTCCTACCGTGTTGGCTCAGTTGTCTTGGGCGGAGTTTAAGAAGAAGTTAATGGAAGAGTTTTGTAGCGAAAGATCTATGGACCGCATCGAAAAGGAGTTTCGGTCTTTAGTAAAGGGGAACTTGACGGTGAGGGAGTACACCCGTCAATTTATGGAGAAACTTAATTTGGTGGGGCATGTGGCCTCAACGGAGAAAGAGAAGATAAAGGCCTACCTCAATGGCCTACCGGCGGACATGTTGTCCATGGTCCATAACTCCAAGGCTTCTAATCTTTGCGAGACGATTGAGGAAGCTCAATTCATGGAAGAGATCTTTGCGAGGAGGAAGGCGGAGAAAGCGGTAGTGGTCGGGGACAAGAGAAAATGGGAAAGCAATTATGCACCTCCTAAGAGGAATCGACCTTTCGTTGGGAACCAGAATTTCAACAACCGTCAGGAGGCACAGTGGTGCCAGAGATGCCGAAGCAAGCACCACGGCAACTGTAATCTTGCTTTCACCGCTTATGTCAAGTGAGGTAAGACCGATCATCTTACCAAGGATTGTCCGATCAAGGGAATCATCTGTTTTGAATGCAAGATGGCGGGTCATTTTCGAAAAGATTACCCGAAGTGGAAGACGGGGAGTGCCCCGGAGAAGAAAGATAACCCTCCCAGAGTTCCTGACCGAGCTTTCCAGATGACGGCCGATGAGGCCAAGGCATCCGTTGACGTGGTATCGGGTACGTTTCTTCTAAACTCCGTATCTGCTCGTGTGCTATTTGATTCGGGTGCCAGTTTCTCTTTCATATCTGATTCAGTTCGCGAAAAGTTTGTCATGCCCACTATTAGTCTAGAGGATGCTTTAGTGATCGAAATAGCTAATGGTAGCCAAGGGATGATCCGTGATGTCTTGAAAGATTGTACCCTTGGTATTGAAGGGAAGAAGTTCTCAATCAATTTGATGCCAATGGTTATCGATGGCTTCGATGTAGTAGTCGGTATGGATTGGTTGGCGGACAATCATGCCAAAATCCTATGCTCCAAGAAACTAATCCGACTCCCTACATCGGATGGTGATATGGTGATAGTTTATGGCGAAAGAAGGAAAGGTGACGTGGCGGTTATCACCATGGCTAAAGCGTGAAGGTGCTTGGTGAAAGGAGGTTCGTCCTTTCTAGCTTATGTGATAGACGCAAAGCTTGAGAAGAAAAAGCTCGAGGACGTGAAGGTGGTGCGCGAATTTCTCGATGTCTTTCTGGACGATTTGCTCGGTTTGCCACCCGATCGTCAAGTGAAGTTCCGGATTGATCTTATACCGGGGGCGCCTCCAATTGTGCGAGCTCCTTACCGGTTGGCGCCATCGGAGATGCAAGAAATGATGGCTCAACTCCAAGAACTCCTAGAGAAGGGATTTATAAGACCGAGCTCGTCGCCTTGGGGAGCTCCGGTCTTGTTTGTCAAGAAGAAGGATGGCACAATGAGGATGTGTATCGATTATCGTGAACTGAATAAGGTTACGGTGAAGAATAAGTATCCACTCCCGAGGATTGATGACTTGTTCTACCAACTTCAAGGAGCGGGTTGTTTCTCGAAGATTGATTTGCGCTCGGGATATCACCAAGTGAAGGTGAGAAGAGAAGACGTTCCGAAGACGACTTTTAGAACGCGCTACGGCCATTACGAATTCCTTGTGATGTCGTTTGGTCTAACTAACGCACCGGCGGTGTTTATGGATTTGATGAATAGAGTGTGCCGACCATTCCTCGACAAGTCGGTCATTGTATTCATTGATGACATACTCGTGTACTCCAAGAGCGAGTCGGAACATGAGCAACACCTACGCGAAGTTCTAGAAGTGTTGAGAAAGGAGAGGTTGTATGCCAAGTTTTCTAAGTGCGTCTTTTGTCTTGAAGAGGTTCAATTATTGGGTCACGTTGTCACTCGAGACGGAGTGAAAGTAGACCCCTCCAAGATTGAAGCAATGATGAACTGGGAACCTCCAAAGAGTCTGTCCGAAATCCGAAGTTTCTTGGGTTTGGCGGGTTACTATCGTAGATTCATTCAAGACTTCTCCAAGATCGCTTCTTCCTTAACGACTTTGACTAGGAAAAATGTGAAGTTTGTTTGGACCGAAACGCAAGAGAAGGCATTCCGAACTTTACAAAAGAAGTTGTGTGAAGCTCCAATTTTGTCGCTACCTGAAGGTTCGGAAGACTTCGTGGTTTATAGTGATGCTTCAAAGATGGGGTTGGGTTGTGTGCTAATGCAAAGAAGCAAAGTAATCGCTTACTGTTAGACTACAGTCTCATTGGATTCCAGATCATCTAAACTGAAGATCGCAATCTGAAGCTAAAGCCGGAACGTCGACTCTCAATGTTAAAGTCTATGTCTATTTGTAATAAATGTCAATGTAATTTAATGTAATATGTTTTAGTTTACTTAGATTTAATATCTAAGTTATAAGTATTGTAATAGGTAACTTAGTTAACTTAGTTTGTTAAAGTTAGTTTCTAGTTTACTTTATTAGATATAATATCTAGATCTAATATCTAGATATTATGTTTAGGTAGTGTGTTGAACACACTAGTTAGATTAAGTGTATCTCTCAACTCTCAAAAAGATCAGATCATACATCACATATACAAACACACACTTAAAGGTGTATTTGAGAGAAAAACATAGAGAACACATCAAGAGCTTAATTGATCAACCTTGTAACTCGTTTGTTATAATCAATACAGGTTGGTAATCATATTGTGTTGTTGTTTCTATAAACTTGATAAGTATTGTTGGACCGACAATTGGTATCAGAGCCTGATTAAGATCAAAACAAGTTTTATAAAGAAAAACGTCTCTGTGTTCTTCAAGAAAATCGAGTTTGTGATTTTGAATGTTTTAGGTGTTAGAATCGATCAGGTTGTGATCGTACTACATGCTAGATCGAGTTGTTGCTATTTGATTTCATTATTAAGCTTAAATCGAGTTCCAATTTGGTGATTTTAAGTGAAAACAGTCGAGTGAAGAAGGTTACTGTGCGATCAAAATAATCTTCAAAAAGTGTATTTTGGTGAGATCGAGTGCTCATAATCTGTTCTAGAAGTGTTTCTAGACATAAGGGTAGTGTTTGTTATTGCTAATCGTTACAGGAACAGATTTTAGACAAAATTTCGAAGTTCAGGACGAATAAAGCGCAAAGTAGAGGAAGAACGAAACGCAAAGTCCTACTTTGCGCTCCTCAAAGCAAACGCAAAGTCTCACTTTGGGCGTCCCAAAGCAATCGCAAAGCTCACTTTGCGCGTCCCAAAGCAAACGCAAAGCCTACTTTGCGCTTCTCAAAGGAAACGCAAACCCCACTTCTTGGTTCAATCCTCAGACCCGCAAACCTCAAGTTTGCGCTTCCCACTAGACCCGCAAACCTCAGTTTGCGCTCTTCACTAGACCCGCAAACTTCCATTTGCGCTTCCCACGTGACACGCAAACCTTCTTCAAACGCAAACCTGAATTTTGCTCAAATTTCATACTTAGACAATTTTTTGGAAACTGTAATAGGATCTTTAATTGTGCTAAGTCTGCCTAGGGGGACAAAATTTCTTGTGTGATGAAATTTTATCTGGGTTAACGATCATATCTGTCAAGTTTTTCTCATATATTCAATACAGGATGACATCCAAAGAAGCTCTCGCAATAGGAACCGACACCAAGCCACCAGTTCTCTTTCGAGGGGAATACGAACAGTGGAAGGATAGGTTTCTAAACTTCATTGAAAGACAAGATTTGGGTAATTTCATTATACAATCCCTAGAAGAAGGCCTAATGGAAACACAGTATAGGGAGCCAGCAGCAGGAACTCAAGAAGAAAGAGTTGCATTTTCTTATACAGATCTAACAGGTGATGCTAAGCTAAGAGCAAAAGGCGACAGGTTAGCCAAGTCATACATTCTACAAGGGATTACAAATGAAATCTATGTAAAGATTGACAGCTACAAAGCCTCAGCCAAACAAATGTGGGATCAACTAGAGAAAATGATGATGGGTTCAAAGATTGGGAACCAACTGAAAATCTCTAACTGCCTGCACAGTTTTGAAGAATTCAAAGGCATAACTGGAGAAACTCTAGAAGGAACATATGATAGGTTTGTGACATTGCTAAATGAATTGAGCAAGAACAAGGTCAACAAATCTCAAATCGAGTTGAATATCAAATTCTTGAGTATTCTACAACCAGAATGGAAAAGTTTTGTCAGGCAGATGAGGCAGATAAAATACCTGAATGAGATTCCACTTCACGAGGTGTATGAAACCCTCCGACAAAATGAAGATGAGGTGGATGAAATTCTAGCAGAAAAGAGAAAAGGAAAGACAGTTGAAGACACAGTCGCTCTTGTTGTGAAGAAGAAGAAGAACAAGACGATTGTGTATGAATCAGAAGAAGTTGAAGCTGATGTTGTCTCTGACTCGGATGAAAATGAACAAATGCAGCAAGCAATGCAGTTTTTAACAAATGCATTTCAGAAAAAGTTCTACAGAAATCCAACGACAAACAGTCAGAGGTACTCTTCTGGACCGAACAACTATGCTCACAAGGAAAGAATTGAGGGAAGCAGATATGAAGGAAATAGGTATGAAGGGAGAAGATTTGAAGGGAAGAGATTTGAAGGGAAGAGACAAGAGGAGAATAAATCTGATGAGAGAAGATATCAGACAGAAGGAAACAGATTGGAAGAGAAGAAACCGGAAGAAAGGAAGTACAAAGCTGAAGGATCAAGTCAGCCAGGACCACCGATGTGCTATAATTGTGGCAAAACCGGTCACTTTGCCAAGGATTGCCGAATATCAAAGGTTAGAAACTCCGACTTCTACAAGAACAAGATGTTTCTTGCAAAGCAACAAGAAGCAGGCAAGGCGCTGATCGCTGAAGATGAATACTGGTTGGATCACTCAGATGAAGAAGAAGATGAAGAAGAAAAGGATGAAGCCGTCAATATGTGCTTGATGGGCAAAATCGAATCAGATACTAAAGTTGATTCAGAAAATGAAGAAGAGGAGGTATGTGATTTATCGTGTAAAGCTTTAATGAATAAAATGCATGCTATGGTTTTAAAACAAGAAGAGTTAGAATCTAATCTTAAGCGAGAAAATGGTGTTATTATTAATAAAAACAATTGATACAAAAACTTAGCGATGAACTTGCTGAGAAGAAAGTATTAGTTGAGGTTTTACATACAAACGCTGACACCAACGCAAAAGAACAGACTATAATTCTAAAAGAGAATAGGGAGCTCAAGTCTAAATTGACAAAAAGTGAGATTGATTTTTATAAGCTTACTGAAGTGCATTTTTTATATACTAAAGAAAATAAGACCTTAATTGCTAAATTAGATGTTTTGGAAAAGAAGCTATACTCATTAGGTCAAAGTGAACAAACCATTCATCTTAACAAACCGAAAAAGAACAAAGAAAATTGGGGAATCGGTTATGTGAAACCTCAACGTCTTCAAAAGGGTATAAGAGAAGTGCCAGCACTTTATGACTATACCTCTATGCTTGTTTCTCACCGAATCGCTTCATTTAAAGTTTTCCATACTAAACTATCAGAAGAGGATGAAGCTAATGAATTTGAAAAACGGATGAAGTCAACTAAAGTTCACGCTCCATTTTATTATGCAAAGTTGAATAATAGTTATGACTATCCAAATGATGAAAAGAAATCTCTTTCAACTGACTACTTTCAAAGTTATTCTGAAAAGGAAATGGAGGCGAAGACTGTTATAGGTAAAATTTATGTCCCTTCTCTCGTGCTAGAAAGTAAAATTTCTCAACTCGAGAACTCTTTATCAGATGAAAAACTTATGATTGAGATTCAACAAAAGGTTTTTTCAACTATTATGAAAAATGTTGTTTTTACAAAGGCTTCTACTTCTGATGACATGTTTGGTTCATCAAACAAAGAGTTTAATTTTCTTAATTCTGACGGTGGTTTAGATGGTTGTTTTGAACAAATTGATTTTAATGCGAAACTTCCTAACCATGCATCTTTTGTTAAGAAAACTTCAAGAAAAACCAGTTTGCCTGTGTTCAGTGCAAAATCAACGAATGCTTTCGTTGATAAATCAGTCTCTGTGAACGCTAAGAGTGCTAAAGGTAAGAAAATATCTCAGCATTCACAGAAACCAACCACTACTGGTAATTCTAAGAAGAAGCATTCAATTGTTGCTCAAAGGTCTAACTCACCAGTTTTACATGTTTCAGATATGAGCAAGTCAAGACCTGAAGCCCATTCTCAATGGCAACCAAAACGGAAGCTTGACAAGGACGTTTTATCGTCTAGTAGTGTTAATTGTAATAAGACTTCGCTTACTAAAGATGTTGTGATTGCTGAAATTGCTGTTTTGAATCCAAAACTTGTTGTTTCTCGTAAACAATATACAATGAAGCAATTATTTCAGTTATCTTTATCTGTTGGAAAGTCCTCTATCTATAATAAACATGTTTCTATTACTTGTCAAGATTCTGGAGATTGGTTTGGAAATTACCATGTGCATTCATCTCATACCAACTCTCATGCTTTTCAAAAGAACAAAGGATCCAATTTGAAATGGATACCAAAATCTTGTGCTAACACAACAGGACCCAAATTCCAGTAGGTACCTAAGGCTAAATCTGTGTTGCAGGCACACAATGATTAAAGAGAAAGCGACTTCTGATTATGTACAGATCATGACTTGTTCTTCAATGTCAAAAATAGGTTTTTGGATAATGCAGTTCAAAACCCGAACATCAAAGTCGAAATAGGCTTTTGAACAAATCAGTTCAAGACCCGCACTTCGATAATCAAAGTGAATATTCCAAAGTTGTCGTATAAATATCTAAATTTCCAATTTCTCTTATGCAGACTTGTCATACATGGTTCTTGGACAGTGGATGTTCAAAGCACATGACAGGGCAAAAAGAGATACTGTCCAACTTTAAAGACAAATTTTGTGGAACAGTAAGATTCGGAATCGACCAGTTTTCTCCAATATTGGGATACAGTGATGTACAACATGACAAAGTCACTATCAAGAAGGTGAGCTATGTAGAAGGCTTAGGACACAACTTGTTCAGTATAGGCCAGTTCTGTGACAAAGACTTAGAGGTCAACTTCAAAGCCAAAAGATGTTCCGTTCGCAATGAAGAAGGCGAAGAACTTTTGGTCGGTAAACGAGAATCAGACCTCTACACAATCAATTTATCAGATGTCCAGACTGACAAGCAAGTTTGTCTACTATCGAAAGCTTCGATGAAACAAAGTTGGTTATGGCATCGATGTCTTTCGCACCTCAACTTTCGGTACATCAACGATCTGGTCAATGGAAAGCTCGTCAAAGGACTTCCAGAGCTGAAATATGAAAGAGAACATCTATGCGCAGCTTGTGAAAAGGGGAAGATGAAGAGGGCACCTCATAAACCGAAGCCTGAACCAAGTACAAAAGATCCTTTAGAGTTATTGCATATGGATCTATGCGGTCCAATGCGTACTCAAAGCTTAGGTGGCAAGAAGTACATACTCGTGATCGTGGACGACTATTCGCGATACACATGGGTCAAGTTTCTTCGTTCAAAGGATGAGACACCTAATGTTCTCATTACGTTCCTGAAAATGACCCAGGTGAATCTGCAGAAACCGGTCAAGATTCTAAGAACAGACAACGGCACAGAGTTCAAGAACAACAAAGTTGAAGAATATCTCGAATCTGTCGGGATTTCACATACATACTCTGCTGCTCGTACGCCTCAACAAAATGGAGTGGTTGAAAGAAGAAATCGAACGCTAGTCAAGGCTGCTCGTACTATGCTAAGTCATTCCAACTTACCTCTGTTTTTGTGGGCAGAAGTTGTTTCGACCGCGTGCTACACACAGAATCGATCCATGATTCATCGAAGGTTCAAGAAGACTCCTTACGCGTTAATCAACAACAGAACACCGACAATCAAATATTTCCATATATTTGGATGTAAGTGTTTCGTATTAAACGATAGGGAGAATCTCAACAAATTCAGCGCTAAGGCAGATGAAGGAATCTTCATTGGATATTCCTCAACAACGACTGCATATCGTGTCTATCTAAAGAAGACAAAGACGGTGATTGAAAGCGTCAACGTCACCTTTGATGAAGAAATGGCTTCCGAACAACAACGTTCAGAACCTGTTTTAACCGGAGTACTAGCTTCTGGGCAACTCAGTCCAGAACCTGCGTCTCAACAGAACAAATCAGATGAAGCTTCAACATCAACTAACCATTTATCTGATTTAGATTTATTATTTGAATTGTTTTATGACGAATTTCTTAGAACTAACATAAAGAAATCTGTTTTGGTTGACAGGATAGAAGAGCCAACGCCTACTCATCCAACCAGTTCAGACATTCCAAATGAATCAAGTACCCCGATTCATCAAGACGTCACAATTCAAATACCAACTCCTACAGTTCAAGAAGTGCCAAGTCATGCCGAATCAGAAGAAGCTGAACCAACAGAATGTACCATAGAGATCCAACTACAGCCGGACCAAGCTGTACCTGCTGAGTCTTCTGAACCAACAACTTCAACTGAAGCAACTATCATAACTCCTCCCAATCAAACTGAAGAAGGTGCAAGTGGATTTATTGATGACACAACTGACATTCATTCCTATAATCCACTGCCTCATGAACGTAAATGGACCAAAGCGCACCCTGCAAGTCAGATCATAGGTGATCCATCCAAGCCGGTGCAAACTAGGTCAGCGTCAATCAACTGGTGCATGCACGGCTCCTTTCTAAGCAAGATTGAGCCAACTCGAGTATCAGAGGCTCTTGCGGATCCGGATTGGGTAGTCTCTATGCAAGAAGAATTGAACCTGTTCGACGCACTGCAAGTCTGGAGACTCGTACCAAAGCCTAAAGGTAAAACAATCATCGGTACGAAGTGGATCTTCAAGATTAAAAAGGACGAAGCTGGTACCGTCATCAGAAACAAGGCGAGACTAGTAGCCAAAGGATACAGACAAGAGGAAGGATTAGACTATGACGAGACATACGCTCCTGTGGCGCGTTTAGAGGCAATCAGAATGTTCTTAGCCTACGCTGGCCACAAGAACTTCACGGTCTTTCAAATGGACGTGAAGACATCATTCCTAAACGGAATTCTAAAAGAGGAAGTATACGTCTCTCAGACAGAGATATTTGTCAATCAAGAGAAGCCGGACCACGTCTACATTCTCGACAAATCTCTCTACGGTCTGAAACAAGCCCCTCGAGCCTGGTATGATGTCCTTTCCACTTTTCTAGTCAAGTCTGGGTTTTCAAAAGGTACGGTGGATACCACCTTGTTCATAAAGAAAGAAAAAGCCGATATCGTTTTAATACAAATCTATGTCGACGATATTATTTTTGGTTCAACTAATACTAAGTACTGTAAGAATTTTGCAAACCTTATGGTGTCTAGATTTCAAATGAACTTGATGGGAGCGATGAACTTCTTTCTCGGGCTTCAAGTAAAACAATTTTCTACGGGTATCTTTATCAATCAATCTAAGTACATTAGGGAAATTCTCCGGAAATTCCAAATGGAAAATACAAAACCGATTGGTACCCCAATGGCACCAGGAACTAAGATTGGCACCGATCCTTCGGAAAAGGCTGTTGATATTAGGACCTACAGAGGAATGATAGGTTCTTTAATGTATCTTACTAGTAGTAGACCAGACATAATGTTTTCAACATGTCTTTGTGCCCGATATCAGGCTAATCCAAAAGAAATCCATTTGACTGCTGTCAAACGTATATTCAGGTATCTGAAGGGCACCGCAGATCTCGGTCTGTGGTATCCCAAAGATACTAGTTTTGAACTAACAGCCTACACAGATGCAGATCATGCAGGTTGTATGTTAGACAGGAAGAGCACGTCAGGACACGTACAGTTCCTCGGTGACAAACTAGTAAGTTGGGGATCGAAGAAGCAACTTTGCGTTTCAACTTCCACGGCCGAAGCAGAATATGTAGCTGCTGCTAGCTGCTGTTCTCAGGTTTTGTGGATGCAAACACAACTTCGCGACTACGGTTTCCACTTCAACAAGATCCCGATCTACTGCGACTCCAAGAGCGCCATCGCAATAACAGCGAATCCTGTTCAACACACAAAAACCAAACATATCGACGTCAGGTATCACTTTATCAAAGATCATGTAGAAAAAGGAAACATAGAACTTTTCTTTGTAAAAACAGATTATCAACTTGCAGATTTGTTTACCAAGGCGTTAGATGAAAAGAGATTCAACTTTCTTATCTCTAAGCTTGGTATGCTAAATCTTAAGACATAATCAGTAGTTACCTATAAAAGTTCACTATTGTTTACTTTTTCCTCATATCTTTATGCTTAATTGTGAATGATATCTGTATTTCATATGTTAATGTTCATGATTCTAGGGGGAGTATGAGAAGAAACTCATACTTGGTCAATATTAATTTGAGGGGGAGCTCATAAGATTTCTGCACTTACGTTTTATGACAAATTTTTGTAATGCAAGATTTTAGGGGGAGCTCTTCACGTCAAAGGAGTTCGGACATGACTTCTGATTACTTCTGATCAGAACTCATACTTTAAAAGTTTTACTGCTTTTTGTCTTTTCAATATAAGTGAATAATTATTACTTTGACTTGACATTAGACTTTTGCAGAATTTTTGAGAGAAGCTTACAAGTTCATATTTCTATGACTTAAAGCTTAGCTTCATGAGATGGAAGATCGTACGTTAAGGTATAATTCTATATCTTCATCTCATATATGGTTGAAAGAAGGACAACTTTCAATCATAGAAAACATTGTTTTTTAATGTTCAAACCACTTCCCGATTTTTCATCACATTTTATATTTTGGGAGTGTATTTTAAATGTTTTCATGATCTAAATTGTGCTTTAACTGAAATAGTTAAACCAATCTGAACATCACGTGCATCATAGGAAAACAAAGAATCTTTGTGCTAGGAAATAACACAACTTCTATGGAATCACCTTAACCAGTGATTTTTACCCAAGAAGTTAATCCTTAGTAATTGAGTGTGCAAATAGAAAAGGAATAAGTATGATTAGAGAAAGCAAAAAGTTTAAAAGAAAGAGCGTGTGAGAACAGAGTTAAAAGAATATCAAAACTCTGCACCAACTTTTTCTGAGCCGGGTAGCCACCATTCTAGTGATTCACAATTCTTTGGTGATCATTATTGAAACAGGCAACTAACCCACACCAACTCTTGATCAAACCTCACCATCTACTCATTTTCTTCTAAAAAAAAAGAAAATGTTTCATTTTCAAAGGGGATGCAGCACATATGCTATCTGATTTTCATTCGGAAAATCTAGATATTGAAAAGAAGGAAGTCTGCCCTATCTTCGCACTTCAAATCATGCACATTGAGTCTGTGTTTAACTTACTGTTGTCTCAGTGGTTTACACAATTTTGAGCCAATAAGCAATCATCTGTGCTTAATTCTTTCAACACAAGCACGAACACACAAGGAATTAGTTTCTTTGTCATAACGTTTATAGAAATTACCTTTGTGGTGTTTCGATGATTAAATGGAAGCCCTGGGGGAGTCAACATCAAACAGCTCCTTTCCAAAGTGTATTCGTTACACACAGTGACTTAGTGTTACTGACAGGCATTCTAACTGATTCATTAGTTGATTCAGGTGTTACACATCTAATTTGTCTGGATTTGCAAAGATCTGGATGAATCTCTTATGAATTGACGAATCAGGGGATCTAACCGCAAGATTGACATTTCTTACAACAAATTTTGATGAAGTCGTTGCACTTAACATCAAAAAGGGGGAGAATGACTACACAAGAAATGGCAAAGATCATATGTTTCAAGAATCACGTCAAAGACTGAATTCTTCTAAAGAGAGTAGATTGAAACATGTTGATATCAGATAAAGAGATTGCATCTTCTGAGCTGAACAAGAAGACTGAATTGGATAAATCTTTTTATTAAATGATCTTGATCCAAAGGGGGAGATTGTTAGACCACAGTCTCATTGGATTCCAGATCATCTAAACTGAAGATCGCAATCTGAAGCTAAAGCTGGAACGTCGACTCTCAATGTTAAAGTCTATGTCTATTTGTAATAAATGTCAATGTAATTTAATGCAATATGTTTTAGTTTACTTAGATTTAATATCTAAGTTATAAGTATTGTAATAGGTAACTTAGTTAACTTAGTTTGTTAAAGTTAGTTTCTAGTTTACTTTATTAGATATAATATCTAGATCTAATATCTAGATATTATGTTTAGGTAGTGTGTTGAACACACTAGTTAGATTAAGTTTATCTCTCAACTCTCAAAAAGATCAGATCACACATACAAACACACACTTAAAGGTGTATTTGAGAGAAAAACATAGAGAACACATCAAGAGCTTAATCGATCAACCTTGTAACTCTTTTGTTATAATCAATACAGGTTGGTAATCATATTGTGTTGTTGTTTCTATAAACTTGATAAGTATTTTTGGACCGACACTTACGCATCAAGACAACTCAAGATTCACGAAAAGAATTACCCTACCCATGATCTGGAGTTGGCGGCGGTGGTGTTCGCTCTGAAGCTTTGGCGACACTACCTCTATGGCACAAAATGTACTCTTTACACAGATCATAAGAGTTTAAAGTATGTCTTTGATCAAAAAGAGTTGAATATGAGGCAAAGGTGGTGGCTCGAGTTACTCAAGGACTACGATTGTGAGTTGCTTTACCATCCCGGTAAGGCAAACGTGGTGGATTATGCTTTGAGTTGGAAGGAATATAGCGGGGGTATTCGGGCTACCCTTTAGAGAATTGAGATAGTGTCAAGTCTTATTGAGAAGATCAAGACATCTCAAGGGAAAGCATTGTTGGAAGATAATCTCAAGGATGAAGTCATGACAAAACAACGTTTGCTCTTAACGGAAGATAGCCGTGGAGTGAAGTTGTTCAAAGGTCGTGTGTGGGTGCCCAAGGTTGGGGGCAATCGGGAACTTCTCCTTGAGGATGCGCACAAGTACAACCCCATTTTTTGGGGAAATCGGGAACTAAGTTGCCAAAGACCCTTCGAGGTCACGATACCATATGGGTAATAGTTAATCGGTTGACCAAGAGCGCTCACTTCTTGGCCATGCGTGAGACACTACCGATGGACAAGTTAGCGAAGCTTTACATCGACGAGGTGGTCTCGAGACATGGGGTGCCCTTGTCTATTGTTTCGGATCGTGACAGTCGGTTCACTTCAAACTTTTGGGATGGGCTGCAGAAAGAGCTTGGTACGCGCGTAAAGCTGAGTACGACCTACCATCCTCAAACCGTCGGTCAAAGAGAGAGAACGATCCAAATGCTAGAAGACATGCTAAGGTCTTACGTTATTGACTTTGGGGGTAGTTGGGATTCTCACCTACCTTTGGTGGAATTTGCCTATAATAATAGCTACCACTTGAGTATTGGAATGGCTCCGTTCGAGGCCTTATACGAGCGGAAGTGTAGAACTCCCGTATGTTGGCTTGAAGCGGGAGAGAAGCAATTCGCCGGACCTGAAATTATGCAAGAGACGACCGATAAGGTCAAAGTCATTCGGGAAAGACTGAAAGCGGCCCAAGATCGGCAAAAGAGTTATGCCGATAAGAAGAGGCGACCGATGGAATTCCAAGTAGGAGACCGTGTAATGCTAAAGGTGTCGCCGTGGAAAGGCATTATTCGGTTCGGAAAACGCGGGAAGTTGAGTCCTCATTTCCTCGGACCGTTCAAAGTGCTCAAGCGTGTGGGCTTACAGGCCTACCATCTGGAACTCCCACCAGAAATGAACGGGATCCACAACACGTTCCACATCTGTTATCTTCGAAAGTGTTTGGCAGAAGAGGAAAGCGTTATTCCTCTTTCCGAGATTAGAGTGGACGAGGGTAACCGTTGTGTGGAAGAACCCGAGGCTATTTTGGAGAAAAAGTCAAGGAAACTTCGCCACAAGGAAGTCACTATGGTCAAAGTGCAATGGAAGCATCATCGCGGTGCCAATGTAACGTGGGAAGCCGAGGAGGATATGAAGCGAAAATATCCTCATCTGTTCGAGTAGCTGGGATTCCGGGGACGAAATCTTTTCCAAGTTGGGGAGGATTGTAATACCCCGATTTTTCTTTGTATAGTTTTTCGTTAAGACTTCTAGTCTGTTATGTATTAATCTTAGTTATCTTGCATTTTCCCAATTCGTGTGTCAAGTCTTGAATTTGGAGAATCAAAACAGTGGCTTACGTGACTTACCTCGCGACTTGCAGGTCGCGGCACAAGCCGCGTAACCCACTGTTTGTTTACCTTTCAGGGACACGGGGGACTTGAGGCCGCGACATAACCCGCGGGACTCCCCTGGACACCCAAATACGGGTTTCTTCCCCATTTCACCTCATTTACTTCTCATCTACCCTCATTACTCTCTCTCTCAACCATCATAACTCCTTCATCCGATTTTTAGGGTTTCACCAACCTAAATCCATCTCGTTTATTGTTAGAGTTGGATATTTCAACCAAGGATTCAAGTTTAGGCATTAAGTTATCACCTCCATCGTCATCTTCCCCCAAGGATTGAGGCTAGGGTTTGGGTTTTTCCAAAAACCCACTTTGTGAGTTCATATTTCTCTTTTATTAAACTTTATACACATCAAAATGCATCTTTTAAACTTCTAAACATCTCCTTGTTTAACATTTTCATTGTTGATGAGTTTTGACCTAACTTGGTATTTTGGGAGATTTTTAGGGTTTCTTACTACTTTGTGAAATAAAGATATAATCCATGACTTGGATCTACATATATGAATGTTATCTCATTTTGTTGAGTATATATTAAAAATATGGCACTTCAACCAACTTTATGTTTTATGCATATTATGGGTATCATGGTGGAATGGAGACAAATGGTTTAAAACATGAAGGAATCCATGTTTCAATAAAATGATTTCTAATATGGAAAGGTTTATTCGGCAAAGGAACATTTTGGGAAATGAGATGATAGCCTTATGTTTATATATGGGCTTTGTATTTCTTATCAGCAGTTAACCATCAAAATGTGATTTGGGAACTAAATGGCAATATGAACTATATGTTTGATTATAGTTGGTCACAAATGTATTGTGACGAGTCTAGACTATTACTATTGGATCCATAGGTATTGAGTCGACTTATTATTTGGGGGTAATTCTCGTATGTAGCTAGTTGAGACATTGGGCCCTAGGGTGGTAACTTGGTACGGTTATGTGGGACCGGATACTAGCCGTGGGTCGTAAATTTAAATCCTAGCGAATGAGCATGACTAGGGATCATTGGGTGCCCTCCCCCACATCTTAGTATGAGCCGACGTGTTCGTGGCTTTGATCTTAGTATGGTGAGCTCAAAACTTGAAAAGTGGCTTACTTTGTGTTTCGCCACGATCCTTGGAATTCGGGGTTTTCCCGTCATCGCAAGATGAAGTCTGGTTCGGATGGTCACTATGTGCTTATCAAATCATTTGCGAAACCAATTTAATTATGTTGCAATTGATTCTTCTTATCATCTTTTATATAAATTGTATGTTCTCACTAGGCTTTAAGCCTAACACTTTTTCTCAAATGATGTGTATAACAGGTTCCCTTAGCGACGGGCCGGCAAGGGGTTGAGAGAAGAGCGTGGTCTCTTGAGGGCATTTTTGGATGATAGTTATTTTTGGAAGCTTTAGCATTTAAAACAATTATTCCATTTTGGTATTGGGTTGACAACCTATGTAATCTAGCTAGTTGTGGTTTAGATTAGTTTGTTGTCGTTTCCCCATACTTCCTTACAGGTTTTTGTAAATGCTTACACTTTTACCCTTTATAGGTTGTTTGCCCTATTTATAAACGTTATTACCGGATTTTCAATTTTTAAAATTACCCGAAAATTTAGGGTGTTACATCTGACAATGGACGAACGTTTGACATAGGGACCAAATCCGTACCAAATAGCATATTGTAGTGGCTAAAGTGTAATTTTTAAAATGTAGGGACCAAATGTGTTACAAACACTAAATCATAGGGACCAAAATTGTAGTTTAGTCTAAAAAAAATCTAGAACAGAATAAAGGTTAAATATGATGTGATTATATCAAATGACTTGGGATTGTGTAATAATAACAACTAGTGTATGGCACCGCACGTTGTGCGGTGACGATTTTTTAGTTAGAAAGTACGTAACTACATTAAGATAAAATGTTGACGACTAATGTTATTCAATTTAATACAATGCATGTATTGGAGGTGTTTTAGTCTTTTAGATGGAAATTATTTTGGTACATATTCTGTTAAAAAAATGATGTACCAATCTTGAAGTTAATTAAGCTTGTACAAAAAATGGTTATGGTAGATGCACACAAAATTAGTCATCTCAATTTAGTTTATAAAGATATGCAATCTCAATTAGTCATCTCAATTGTGTAGGTGTAGCCATAGCATATGTCACTAAAATAAAATTTATGTCACACAGATACATGTAACCTCATTAACATTAACATCCCAAGCAGTTGATTCTTTTACCTTCTCAAGTTTTCATCATCTTCAACCAACAATACCTAAAATCAAAATTCAATAACCATCAAGAACCTTATCCTTGTGAAGATTCTTTGATGCTACTAATAATGAATAAATTTTGATGATTTGTCTATGATAATTTGCATCATATATATGTGTATATATAACCCTCTGGAAATTATCCCTAATCTGAAATGGTCGAGCAATACCACACAATTCAAAGTCATCCAAAAACAGGCAGAGCATAAAAATGAAAACAAATAAGAGGAAGGGTTAAGAATTTGTATGTTACTCTAAGGTTTACTCGCATTCTAATCGATACTTCAAGGATCCCGATGCCTCCGTTCGGGTATGGATGTAAGAAACGACAACAGATTAGCCACCATTCGAACTCCCACTTTCCTAATCTTTTTATAGTCCATCGCTTCAATATTTGTGATTGAATAACGTAAATCCATGTGAATGTGAAAGGATTTATCTCTATGCTATGTGGGAATAATAGTATTAATAAAAATGGGAATAAACTACATGTGAAAGGTCAACATGAGTTATGGATGTGAACATGCAACCTGTTATCTTGAATATATTGATAGAAATTGCAAAAATTGAGAAAAAAAAAGGAAAAAGTTGTTCTAGTTTTTAGAAGTTGCCAACTCATACCATTAGGTTTCTTCTTTAATATATATAAAGATTATTAGAGATAGCAAAGGAAGCCATAGAATGAAAAGTTACAAAATTTCATTACAACATAACCAAATAATTTTCTCCATAATGCACTCTTTACAATAGAACTAGATAATAAGAATCATGGAATGAATTCTAGAGGAATTACCAAATCATACGTCAAGTATGTGTCAAACTAATCACAATAATGTCTGCAAATTCGACCAAAATATGTGTATTTAGTTTCTAACACTCAAAATCCCAATCGAAAATCCAATTTAATAGTGAAAAGAAAAATAGCTTCTTTGAAAGAGGGTGAATCTAGGCTAAACTGTGAGAATCCAACGAATTTAACTTGCACTTACCTCGATATGATCTCAATTTATATATCTATAAAAGGTACTTCCTCTTCATGCCAAGCATCTGCCATATTAACTTTACAATAAGATCTTAATATTCGCAAATTGCAACCCTCGATCAAGAACCATGTTGGTAAAAAACCAGATAGATAAATCGAAGTAACCAATTTAAAAATGAGGCCAAATACAACCGAAATAAATATTAAGCCAGGGTCTAGTTTAGTAAGAATAGAGATAGCCATAACAACAACCTGTGTTTTTTTCCACCAAAACCTATGGCATAAATTGAGAGATAAAGCGGAAGAAAAGAAGGTGGGAAGACGTAATTAAATGAAAAGTTAGGAGTTAAACCTAGAACATATATTGTCATATGGAAATTTACCAAACACCCCCCCCCCCCTCAATGTGAGACACACGTTTTTAATATAGGGACTAAAATGTCTTTGAGCACATTAAATATTTGAAGAAAAAATTGAAAATTTTAGAAAATTTTGTAGAAAGAATCATGCTTCCACAACGTGCCACGTCATTCCTTAAGGGTTTTACTTTTATATATATAAAGATTATGCTGATAATTGTGAAATTACTTCTGAACTCAACTTTTGGATGAATTTGAGTTTTTATCTAACTTCATATACCTTCAATTACTTTCATCTTTATATTACCTTTATTTTCACGAACAATTACACAATCACTTTCACATGCACATATTTATTAAATTTTTATGTATGTATTATCATCATAACTTTTATTTTGAATTTAGGCCGTGAATATTTTTCCATAACAATATGGCCAACTCGAATATTTTTCTAGCCCACGTAGCACGTGATCTCCACCTAAGTCGCTGCATTTTCTTAGTTTCGTGGGCACATATGGCTAGATGCCATAGGGTTTATTTTAACTGACCCAACGACGTCACGAGCCGGCTCAACTTAAACCTCGGCTCAACAAGGGAAAGATATGTAGCTTCGGCCTGTGCATGTCCAGGCCACACAAGCTTTAGGTATGGGTCTCTTAATGTTCGAGTTGCGCATGTTTTAATTTTGAAATTACTAATTCCAACTTTTAATTTTGATTCATGTTTCTATTATTTGATTTCGTAATATTATTTTTATGGTTTTGTCCTATTCGAAAATCCAATTTAAAAATTAAAGAAAATATATCAATATGGATATCAAATGAAAGAAAATAAAGTACTTATTTTATCGATATAATTTGTTTAATTAAAAAATTAGTTATATTTTAGATTATTTAGATTTTAGCAAAAATGAGATCAAATATATAGAGTTTATCACTTGGTCATTAGTTTGTTTTATAATGTTTTAAGAAGTTGTAGGGTAGACTACAATAACTTGTAATGTTAAATTTTAATGTGTAAATTATGGTTTTGGTCCCTAGGTTTGTCATTTATCATGGATTTGATCATTTATATTCCTTTATTACATAATAACCCTCCACCTATGTAGTTTGTTTTGGATTTGGTCCATTATGCAAACAAATGTCCATCTTCTCCGTTAAGTTTGAGAGCAAAATGGTCATATTCCTCTTTTTCTTTCTTTTATGATTTATTATTTTCATTATTTATTTTCTTGATTGTTCATCTTCTTCACTTTTAACCATCAAGAATAACAATAAAAAAAAAAAACATGAATAACATAAGCAACAAAATTATAATACGAAACCATTAATCAAAACTTTCAATCTTAATAAAAAAACAACAAAAATCCTAAACTTTAGCATCCACTATGAACCAGGAAAACCCAAGAAAACCTAAATCTTATGAACCCATAACTGGACTATTGCATTGGTTGTCTCTGACACTGATCTCTTTTTTTTTAAACCTAGATGTGTTGAATAGAGTTAGGGATCTCGGTAGGGTCAATTTAGGGGAGAGAGATAAAACAAAAATACAACGTTGATTCGTAAGAGGGTAGGCTTCATTGGGATTTGGGTGTAGAACGCCAGAGGTGGTTGTGGGGGTGCTGAAGGTAGACGGGGAAGAAGAAAGATAATGAGAGGTGGTGGCTGAAAATCACAGTGGGTATAGGATCAGTTGTCCTCTGGTGGCAAACTAATATGATCGATGTTACAGATATGTGTGAGAGAGGAGGGAACATCGAAGATGAATAACAAGATCAATGGTGATTTTGTGTTTGAAGCATTTCAGATGTGCTAGATGGTGATTATTTATATATTTCTATTATGAAGCATTTCAGACCTCGAGCGAATGAGTTTTCCGACTGCATTTTAGATCTCAAATTTGAGGTGATGTGGAGATTGGCGATGGTGACGCTTGAGAGATAGGTGTGGGGTGAGGGAGGTAGAAGAGCCGACTATGGAGGTGGGTGCCCTCATGCCAAAGTCGGAGATGGATGGATTGTGTGGATCGCCGACGGTAGAGAGAGAAGAGGGGATGAGTCGTTGACGTATTTATCAGGGTGGGGGACGATCAATATATGTATGTATTACATAATAAATAATAATACAAAAAATATAATTAATAATCATAAATAAAGAAATATGTAACTTGACCATTTTGAGCTAGTATTTAATGGAAGTAATAGACGGACGTTAATATGAGGTACCAAATCCAAGACAAACTCCATAGTTGGAGGGTTATTATATAATAAATAAAGATAAATAACCAAATTAGTAAAAAATGACAAACCTCATAAACCAAAACTATAATATAATATAACTTTGAGGCTTGGTTCTAACCATCGGTGATTCGGTTCCGTTCATATAGCTTTGGTTTCAACCAAAAACCGTATATGCTCATATAAATTCGTATATATTTAGTTTTTTTAATTTTTTTTGGCACGATATTAGACTAGAACATAATAACATTGTGTGAGATAAAAATAATCACCAAAATATATTAAACAAAAATCAGGAAATTATGATAAAATCTATAAATTACTAAATTAAGACTACAAATTTTCCCAATTATAATCATATAAATTCAAATCTCAAATATGTTTTTTATATAAATGGAAGTTGATCAAGTGCTAGTATGCTAGATGACTCTAAAATCCAATGATTTTTCAATACGACATCGAACCTAATTCTATTAATATACTTTAAAAGACTCGAATAATTTAATTTATAAAATAAAGATAATGTGGTTATCTAATTATAAATTATGGCGTGGAATACACCTTTTAAACCCACACAATAATCGATATATCTAAAATAAAATAAACTTGCGTCTAATTTGAAAATATATTTTTTAATATTGATGTAAAGGAGTATTTATTTGATCATTTTAACTCATGATTTGAATTAAAACATTTTCTAACAGATTATTCATAATAAAAAAATAAAGATTTATAGACGGATTCTTTTACGGATTCTTTAAAATAGAAAAAATAATAAAAAATTTCAAATTTGAAAAACTCATTAAAAATGATTATTATAAACAAGAATACTTTTTTATTATATTCCTATCAATAAAAAAAACTTTGAAATTAAATGTTTAAGAGAGTTAAGTATGTATGAAATATTTTAATAATATAATCAATATTATCTACGTTTACTAAAGAGAGAGATGAGAGAGACGAGAGAGAGTGTGTGCGAGAGAGATGAGAGAGAGAGACGAGAGAGGGTGGGAGAGAGTCCATCGAAAAGGGAGTGGTAGAGAGAGAGAGTTGGTGAGAGGTTTAGACAGGGGGCAAGAAGAAGCGAGACTGGGTACAAGTTGACCGTCAGTAGCGTAGGTAACCAGAGATTCATCGCCGTTCGGAACATGACATCCTTCTTGTTCTTCAATTTTCCGGAGAATTGGGAAGTCCAACATCTATGGAAGACATTCAAACGGTATGGGAATGTCGGGGATATTTACATGGCGGGCAAAAGGATGGCAAACGGAAAGAAATTTGGATTTGTGCGATTTAAAATGGTTAGGAATGAAGCGATATTGGAAAAGAAACTCAATGAGATTTGGATCGGCTCGTACAAGTTAAGAGTGTTCGCGGCAATGAGGAGAAACGGGGTAAGGAACAACAAGTCAACGATGGAAGGTGCGCAAGATACGGGAATAAAAGAAAACAGACCTTTGGTGAGAACATTCCGTGACGTTTTGGTTGGAAGACAAAACTGTAAAATAGGAAAGGAAAAGTTAGTCGATAATAAAGCGGACGAGGACTTCATTGGAGTATGGAAGGAGGAGAAAGACGTTAAGTCAAGATTGAATACGAGTTTGATAGGCTATGTCGAATCCTTGGAAAACATTGCAGTTATAAAAGCTTTATGCAAATCGGAAAATCTGTCGGAATGTTCGCTGAAGTACTTGGGGGGAAGGAACGTTCTCCTTGTGTTTGATCACGAAGAAACGATGCTAAATGTCCTCGAAAACAAGATCCATGGGATTCACTACTGGATTAAAGACATTAGAAGATGGTCGGAGGGATTCCGGTCGACCGAGAGAATGGTGTGGTTAAGTATTTATGGGGTGCCACTTCACGCTTGGACATTAGGAGTCTTCAAGGAGATCGCTAGTAGATGGGTTAATACTATGAAATTCATAAACTGTGAATGGGGAGAGTCTAATAATCTGGAATTTGCAAAAGTTCTAATAAACTCTCACCTCCTAAACAAAATTGATGAGCTCAGAAGCATCAAAGTGGGGAGTCTATTCTACAGGTTAAGGGTGGTGGAGGAGAATGTGGATACTTTGATCCCTTGGGGTAAGATGGAGAGGTACAACTCCTCAGATGAAGAAGGCTCGTCATGCCCAACGGAATGGTCGGAGGAGATGGAGGACAAAGACGACGAGTGGGTGGTCGAGGATAGTTTTCTCAAACGAAAAGTAGACGAGAGTGGCAAACAGAAACATCCTGAACAAGTAGGAAAAACTGAGTTAAAGAAATTTTACACCCAAAACAATGATAGCAATCAAGAACAAAACGAGTCCTCCGCGTCGGTAAACGTCACCGGAAACCAGAAGACAGCCCCGGTCGACATTAAGGAAGGCCAACAGTCTGCAAGCGGTACTGATGGAAGTTTTCTTGGGATAGACAAAAAACGCCGACGTAATCATATTGCTGGGAATGCGTGGAAGGGTCAAGGTGGTTCCAATTCCCAAGATCAGGATGTGAGGTCAGTCTTTAACGAAAAAGAAAAAGAGAAGCAGATGAATAAGGAAGAAATCAGGTTAAGTAAGGAAGTGGGCTATGGGGACATAAACATAGAAGAAGTTGGGCCAATTGAGGATATGGGCCGAGATGTAATAAACCACAATTCAAGTAGGTTGGATGTGGGAATTAATAACAAGATGGACCACTCACTTGGATCCATACCTGAGTGCAGGCCCAATGGGGATACAAGTCTGATGCAAAATTCCAACAGATCGCAGGAAGAAGAGGATCGCGTTCAATTTGGGAAGTTGACAGCAACAATTGGAAAAACGAATTTCGGTAGGAACAATGAAAAATCGAGGTCGAAGAGCAGTGAATTGATTGGTCTAGGGAGGGGAAGAGTAAGCTTCCACTTATTTAAACAAAAGGCTAGAGCAAAAAGTCAAAATGGGGGACAAAAACGAGAATCAAAGGCAGGGGCTTGTGGTAAGACAGATAAATTGAGGAGGAAGGTTCGATCTGCTGGATTATCTGAAGCACACAATCGGTCTCAAATGAATTAAAGAGCGTTCAGGAAACAGAGGAGCTAGAGAATTTCGGATCAAAAGTCGGTCTAGCTTGGGATGGGAACACGACAGATAATTATGGAGGCGAAAGAAGAGAACAGTAATCAGGTAACTGATCGATCGCAAGTACTTACTTTGATGAAGATACTATCTATTAATGTTAGGGGAGTAGGTTCGAGCGAGAAGAGGAGATGGATCAAAGAATTGTGTGTGAATAAAAAAGTGGATATGGTGGGCATTCAAGAAACCAAGCAAAAAGGTTGGGAAGACACAAAGGTTAATATGATGTGGGGATACGGCAAGGCAGATTTCATTCAATCACCGGCGTCCGGAAATTCGGGAGGCCTAATTTTAATTTGGGACAGGGATTCTTTCAAGTGTGATTTCTACATCGTTGAGAAAAACTTTTTGGCGGCAATTGGGACGTGGAAAGAGGTGATCGGGCAAGTTGGTTTTGTAAATATATACGGGCCGAGAGATCATAAGGAGAAGGAAGAACTTTGGAAAAACATTGAACAATTGTGTAGCAATAAAGAGATAAAATGGTGTGTATTTGGTGACTTCAACGAGGTAAGAGGAAATCATGAGAGGCTAAATTTAAATATTGATGAAAAGGGGGTGGAGAGGTTCAATAAATTCATAGTTATCAACGGTTTGGTGGAAATCCCTTTGGGTGGACAAAAATTCACTAGAGTAAGCGATGACGGGAAGAAGTTTAGCAAGTTAAATCGTTTTCTTGTTTCTCCGGCTTTCAACATGGCTTAGAAGAACTTGGGAGCTTTGGCTTTAGAAAGAAGATGGTCGGATCATTACCCAATCTTGTTAGGTGACTCAAACATCGATTTCGGGCCGACACCGTTCAAGCTTTTCGACACATGGTTAATGGATGGGGACATGGAAAATCTTGTGAGAAAGGAATGGGACTCAAACGTGGCTTCAACGAGGTCGGATTGCATTTTTAGAGACAAGCTTAAAAAGGTGAAAAGTGCTTTGAAAATTAGGTGCTGCGAAAAACGAAAAAATAATGAGAACGTGTTGGAAAGCAACAAAGAAGAGGTTTTGAAGATAGAAAGAGAAGCCGGATCGGGACCTTTCGATGAAAACATAAGAGAAAGATGGGTCGAGGCGAGGCAAAAGTGGCTAGAAGCTGAAAAGAAAAAAACGGAGATGGCGTATCAAAAGGCGAAGATCAAGTGGATAAAAGAGGGTGACGAGAACTCAAAACTTTTTCACATGGCCATAAGAAGTAGAGAAAGGAAAAATGGAATCCGAGGGTTGAACATAAATGCGAAGTGGTCGGAAGAGCCGGATAAAATTAAGGAACATATTTGGAAATGTTTCAAGGATAAATTCAAATCTAATATAGGTAAAGGACCAAAGTTGGTAAGTGACAAAATTAAGAAATTATCATTGGAGGAAGCGGAATATTTGGAAAGATCGGTTTCGGAGGAAGAAGTATGGGAAGCTGTAAAATTGTGTGGAAGCAACAAATCCCCGGGGCCGGATGGGATATCATTTACGTTTGTAAAGAAATATTGGTCTATCATCAAATCCGATCTTATGAAGGCAATCGAGAATTTTTGGGACAAGGCGGTAATAAGCAAAGGGTGCAACGCCTCTTTTATTACACTCATCCCAAAGAACTCAAATCCGACATGTCTTAATGAATATCGGCCAATAAGCTTGATTGGAGTTTATTACAAAGTTGTGGCGAAAGTTTTGGCGGAGAGAATGAAGGTTGTGATGAGAAAAATCATCGGAGAAACACAAGCGGCTTTCATTAAAGGAAGAAATATACTTGACGGTGTGTTGATAGCAAACGAGGCAGTTGAATTTTTAAGGAGATCGAAGAAAAGAGGATTGGTCTTCAAGGTGGACTTTGAAAAGGCTTACGATAGTGTAGAATGGAATTTCCTTCTTCAATCATTATCCTCGATAGGTTTCGGATCCAAATGGTACAATTGGATCAAAGCTTGCTTGGAATCAAATTCGGTTTCGGTCTTAGTTAACGATTCCCCAACAAGTGAGTTCAAAATGGAAAAGGGTCTTAGGCAAGGTGATTCGTTGGCCCCTTTTCTATTCCTAATTGTAGCGGAATGCCTAAATATTCTAATGTTGGAAGCGAGAGAAAAAAGAGTCTTTGAAGGTGTTAGACCACAGTCTCATTGGATTCAAGATCATCCAATCTGAAGATCGCAATCTGAAGCTAAAGCCGGAACGTCGACTCTCAATATTAAAGTCTATGTCTATTTGTAATAAATGTCAATGTAATTGTTTAGTTTACTTAGATTTAATATCTAAGTTATAAGTATTGTAATAGGTAACTTAGTTAACTTAGTTTGTTAAAGTTAGTTTCTAGTTTACTTTATTAGATATAATATCTAGATCTAATATCTAGATATTATGTTTAGGTAGTGTGTTGAACACACTAGTTAGATTAAGTGTATCTCTCAACTCTCTCAAGATCAGATCATATAGAACACACACACTAAAGGTGTATTTGAGAGAAAATAGAGAACACAAATCCAAGCTTCATAGATCAACCTTGTAATCGTTTGATATATTCAATACATGTTGGTAATCTTATTGTGTTGTTGTTTCTATAAAACTTGATAGTTGTAGTATTGTTAAAGGACCGACAATTGGTATCAGAGACTGATTAAGATCAAAACAAGTTTTTCAGAAAAACGTCTCTGTGTTCTTCAAGAAAAATTGATTTCGAGTGTAAGAGTGTTTTAGGTGTTAGAATCGATCAAAGTGTGATCGAAATACATGCTAGATCGAGTTGTATGTGTTTAATTTCACGTTAAAGCTTAAATCGAGTTCCAATTTGTGGTTTTTGTGAGAGAAGAGTAAGTCACAGTGCGATCAGATTAATTTCTAAAAAGAGTGTTTTAGAGAGATCGAGTGCTTACATTAAGTTCTAGAAGTGTTTCTAGACATATTGGTAGTGTTTTGGTATTGCTAAATCGTTACAGGAACAGATTCAGACGATTTTTCGAAATACAGGTCGAATAACCCGCAAACCAGAGGAAGAATAACACGCAAAGTCCCACTTTGCGCGTCCCACTACAAACACAAAGCAGACTTTGCGGCTCCAACTTCAAACGTAAAGCATACTTTGCGGTTCTCAAAAGACCCGCGAACCTCAAGCCTTTATGTTCATCTCTTCAAAAGACAAGTCGACTTTGCGCTCCCAACTAGAAACGCAAAGCAAAAACTTTGCGCATCACAAGACAATCGCAAACCTCCATCTTGCGCGTCCAACTAGACCCGCAAACCTCAACCTTGCGCTTCCCACTAGACCCGCAAACCTCATTTTGCGCGTCCCATTAGAAACGCAAACCTCAGTTTACGCACCCCATTTGACACGCAAACCTTGAAACGCAAACCAGACTTAGAATTTTTTTTCTGAGATTTTTGGAAACTGTAATAGGGTCTTTAATTGTCATAATTTTTTTCTCTAGCGGGACCCCCGTGCTAAGTCTGCCTAGGGGGATAAAATTTCTTGTGTGATCAAATTTTATTTGGATTAACGATCATATATGTCAAGTTTTCTCTTATTCAATACAGGATGACATCCAAAGAAGCTCTCGCAATAGGAACCGACACCAAGCCACCAGTTCTCTTTCGAGGGGAATACGAACAGTGGAAGGATAGGTTTCTAAACTTCATTGAAAGACAAGATTTGGGTAATTTAATTATACAATCCTTAGAAGAAGGGCTAATGGAAACACAATATAGGGAACCAGCAGCAGGAACTCAAGAAGTAAGAGTTGCACTTTCTTATACAGATCTAACAGGTGATGCTAAGCTAAGAGCAAAAGGCGACAGGTTAGCCAAGTCATACATTCTACAAGGGATTACAAATGAAATCTATGTAAAGATTGACAGCTACAAAGCCTCAGCCAAACAAATGTGGGATCAACTAGAGAAAATGATGTTGGGTTCAAAGATTGGGAACCAACTGAAAATCTCTAACTGCCTGCACAGTTTTGAAGAATTCAAAGGCAGAACTGGAGAAACTCTAGAAGGAACATATGATAGGTTTGTGACATTGCTAAACGAATTGAGCAAGAACAAGGTCAACAAATCTTAAATCGAGCTGAATATCAAATTCCTGAGTATTCTACAACCAGAATGGAAAAGTTTTGCCAGGCAGATGAGGCAGATAAAAGACCTGAATGAGATTCCACTTCACGAGGTGTATGAAACCCTCCGACAAAATGAAGATGAGGTGGATGAAATTATAGCAGAAAAGAGAAAAGGAAAGACAGTTGAAGACACAGTCGCTCTTGTTGTGAAGAAGAAGAAGAACAAGACGATTGTGTATGAATCAGAAGAAGCTGAAGCTGATGTTGTCTCTGACTCGGATGAAAATGAACAAATGCAGCAAGCAATGCAGTTTCTAACAAATGCATTTCAGAAAAAGTTCTACAGGAATCCAACGTCAAACAGTCAGAGGTACTCTTCTGGACCCAACAACTATGCTCACAAGGAAAGAGTTGAAGGAAGCAGATATGAAGGAAATAGGTATGAAGGGAAAAGATTTGAAGGGAAGAGATTTGAAGGGAAGAGACAAGAGGAGAAGAAATCTGATGAGAGAAGATATCAGACAGAAGGAAACAGATTGGAAGAGAAGAAACCGGAAGAAAGGAAGTACAAAACTGAAGGATCAAGTCAGCCAGGACCACCCATGTGCTACAACTGTGGCAAAACCGGTCACTTTGCCAAGAATTGCCGAATATCAAAGGTTAGAAACTCCGACTTCTACAAGAACAAGATGCTTCTTGCAAAGCAACAGGAGGCAGGCAAGGCGCTGATGGCTGAAGATGAATACTGGCTGGATCACTCAGATGAAGAAGAAGATGAAGAAGAAAAGGATGAAGCCGTCAATATGTGCTTGATGGGCAAAATCGAATCAGATGATGAAGCTGATTCAGAAAATGAAGAAGAGGAGGTATGTGATTTATCGTCTAAAGATTTAATGAATAAAATGCATGTTATGGTTTTAAAACAAGAAGAGTTAGAATCTAATCTTAAGCGAGAAAATGGTGTTATTATTAATAAAAACCAATTGATACAAAAACTTAGTGATGAACTTGCTGAGAAGAAAGTATTAGTTGAGGTTTTACATACAAACGCTGACACCAATGCAAAGGAACAGACTATAATTCTAAAAGAGAATAGTGAGCTCAAGTCTAAATTGACAAAAAGTGAGATTGATTTTTATAAGCTTACTGATATGCATTCTTTATGTATTAAAGAAAACAAGACTTTAATTGCTAAATTAGATGATTTGGAAAAGAAGCTATACTCATTAGGTCAAAGTGAGCAAACCATTCATCTTAACAAACCGAAAAAGAACAAAGAAAATTGGGGAATCGGTTATGTGAAACCTCAACGTCTTATAAAGGTTATAAGAGAAGTGCCTGCACTTTATGACTATACCTCTATGCTTGTTTCTCACTGAATCGCCTCATTTAAAGTTTTTAATACTAAACTATCAGAAGAGGATGAAGCCAATGAATTTGAAAAACGGATGAAGTCAACTAAAGTTCACGCTCCATTTTATTATGCGAAGTTGAATAATAGTTATGACTTTCCAAATGATGAGAAGAAATCTCTTTCAACTGACTACTTTCAAAGTTATTCTGAAAAGGAGATGGAGGCGAAGCCTGTTATAGGTAAAATTTATGTCCCTTCTCTCGTGTTAGAAAGTAAAATTTCTGAACTCGAGACATCTTTATCAGATGAAAGACTTATGATTGAGATTCAACAAAAGGTTTTTTCAACTGTTATGAAAAATGTTGTTTTTACAAAGGCTTTTACTTCTAATGACATGTTTGGTTCATCAAACGAAGAGTTTAATTTTCTTAATTATGACGGTGGTTTAGATGGTTGTTTTGAACAAATTGATTTTAATGCGAAACTTCCTAACCATGCGTCTTTTGTTAAGAAAACTTCAAGAAAAACCAATTTGCCTGTGTTCAGTACAATATCAACGAAAGCTTTCGTTGATAAATCAGTCTCTGTGAACGCTAAGAGTGCTAAAGGTAAGAAAATATCTCAGCATTCACAGAAACCAACCACTACTGGTAATTCTAAGAAGAAGCATTCAGTTGTTGCTCAAAGGTCTAACTCACCAGTTTTACATGTTTCAGATATGAGCAAGTCAAGACCTGAAGCCCATTCTCAATGGCAACCAAAACGGAAGCTTGACAAGGCCGTTTTATCGTCTAGTAGTGTTAATTGTAATAAGACTTCGCTTACTAAATATGTTGTGATTGCTGAAATTGCTGTTTTGAATCCAAAACTTGTTGTTTCTCGTAAACAATATACAATGAAGCAATTATTTCAGTTATCTTTATCTGCTGGAAAGTCCTCTATCTATAATAAACATGTTTCTATTACTTGTCAAGATTCTGGAGATTGGTTTGGAAATTACCATGTGCATTCATCTCATACCAACTCTCATGCTTTTCAAAAGAACAAAGGATCCAATTTGAAATGGATACCAAAATCTTGTGCTAACACAGCAGGACCCAAATTCCAATGGGTACCTAAGGCTAAATTTGTGTTGCAGGCACACAAAGATTAAAGAGAAAGCGACTTCTGATTATGTACAGATCAGGACTCGTTCTTCAAAGTCAAAATAGGTTTTTGGATAATGCAGTTCAAAACCCGAACATCAAAGTCAAAATAGGCTTTTGAACAAATCAGTTCAAGACCCACACTTCGAGAATCAAAGTGTAAATTCCAATGTTGTCATATGCAGATCTAAATTTGTATTTTCTCTTATGCAGACTTGTCATACATGGTTCTTGGACAGCGGATGTTCCAAGCACATGACAGGGCAAAAAATAGATATTGTCCAACTTTAAAGACAAATTTTGTGGAACAGTAAGATTCGGAAACGACCAGTTTTCTCTAATAATGGGATACGGTGATGTACAACATGACAAAGTCACTATCAAGAAGGTGAGCTATGTAGAAGGCTTAGGACACAACTTGTTCAGTATAGGCCAGTTCTGTGACAAAGACTTAGAGGTCAACTTCAAAGCCAAAAGATGTTCCATTCGCAATGAAGAAGGCGAAGAACTTTTGGTCGGTAAACGAGAATCAGACCTCTACACAATCAATTTATCAGATGTCCAGACTGACAAGCAAGTTTGTCTACTATCGAAAGCTTCGATGAAACAAAGTTGGTTATGGCATCGACGTCTTTCGCACCTCAACTTTCGGTACATCAACGATCTAGTCAATGGAAAGCTCGTCAAAGGGCTTCCAGAGCTGAAATATGAAAGAGAACATCAATGCGCAGCTTGTGAAAAGGGGAAGATGAAGAGGGCACCTCATAAACCGAAGCCTGAACCAAGTACAAAAGCTCCTTTAGAGTTATTGCATATGGATCTATGCGGTCCAATGTGCACTCAAAGCTTAGGCGGCAAGAAGTACATACTCGTGATCGTGGATGATTATACACATGGGTCAAGTTTCTACGTACAAAGGATGAAACACCAGATGTTATCATTACATTCCTGAAGACGACCCAGGTGAATCTGCAGAAACCGGTCAAGTTTCTACGAACAGATAACGGCACACAGTTCAAGAACAACAAAGTTGAAGAATATCTCGAATCTGTCGGGATTTCACATCAATACTCTGCTGCTCGTACGCCTCAACAAAATGGAGTGGTTGAAAGAAGAAATCGAACGCTAGTCGAGGTTGCTCGTACTATGCTAAGTCATTCCAAATTACCTCTATTTTTGTGGGCAGAAGCTGTTTCGACCGCGTGCTACACACAGAATCGATCCATGGTACATCGAAGGTTCAAGAAGACTCTTTATGCGTTAATCAACAACAGAACACCGACAATTGACATACATTCATATAATCCATTGCCTCATGAACATAAATGGACCAAAGAGCATCCAATAAGCCAGATCACAGGTGATCCATCAAAACCGGTGCAAACTAGGTCAGCATCAATGAACATGTGCATGCATGACTCCTTTCTGAGCAAGTTCGATCCAACTAGAGTATCAGAGGCACTTGCTGATCCAGAATGGGTGATCTCAATGCAAGAAGAGCTAAATCAGTTCAATGCACTTCAAGTCTGGAGACTCGTACCAAAGCCTAAAGGTAAAACCATTATAGGTACGAAGTGGATTTTCAAGATAAAGAAAGACGAAGATGGTACCGTTATCCGAAACAAGGCAAGACTAGTAGCCAAAGGATACAGACAAGAGGAAGGAATAGACTATGATGAAACATATTCTCCTGTGGCGCGATTAGAGGCAATCAGAATGTTTCTAGCCTACGCATCCCACAAGAACTTCACAGTCTTTCAAATGGACGTGAAGACAACATTCCTCAATGGAATTCTGAAGGAGGAAGTCTACGTCTCTCAGCCAGAAGGTTTTGTCAATAAAGAGAAGCCGAATCATGTTTACATTCTCGACAAAGCACTCTACGGTCTGAAACAAGCACCTCGAGCCTGGTATGATGTCCTTTCCACTTTTCTAGTCAAGTCTGGGTTTTCAAAAGGTACGGTGGATACCACTTTGTTTATCAAAAAGGAAAAAGGCGATATCATCTTAATTCAAATCTATGTAGATGATATTATCTTTGGTTCTACAAATCCGAAGTACTGTAAGAATTTTGCAAACCTTATGGTGTCTAGATTTCAAATGAACTTGATGGGAGAGATGAATTTCTTTCTCGGTTTACAAGTAAAACAGTTTTATACGGGTATCTTTATCAATCAATCAAAGTACATTAGGGATATTCTTCGGAAGTTCCAAATGGAAAATTCAAAACCGATTGGTACCCCAATGGCACCAGGTACTAAGATTGGCACCGAACCTTCGGGAAAGGCTGTTGATATTAGGACTTATCGAGGTATGATAGGTTCTTTAATGTATCTTACGTCGAGTAGGCCAGATATAATGTTTTCAACATGCTTATGTGCAAGATATCAGGCCAATCCTAAAGAAATCCATTTGTCTGCGGTGAAGCGCATTTTTAGGTATCTGAAGGGCACTGCAGATCTTGGTCTGTGGTATCCTAAAGATACTAGTTTTGAACTAACATCCTACACAGATGCAGATCATGCATGTTCTATGTTAGACAGGAAGAGCACGTCAGGACATGTGCAGTTCCTCGATGACAAATTAGTAAGTTGGGGATCAAAGAAGCAACTTTGTGTTTCAACTTCCATGGCCGAAGCAGAATATGTAGCTGCTGCTAGCTGCTGTTCTTAGGTCTTGTGGATGAGAACTCAATTACGCGACTACGGTTTCCACTTTAACAAGATCCCGATATACTGTGACTCCAAGAGCGCCATCGCAATAACAGCGAATCCTGTTCAGCACACAAAAACCAAGCACATAGACGTCAGGTATCATTTTATCAAGGATAATGTAGAGAAATGAACAATTGAACTTTTCTTTGTAAAGAATGAGTATCAACTTGCTGATTTGTTCACCAAACCTTTAGACGAAAAGAGGTTTACCTTTCTAGTCTCGAAGCTTGGTATGCTAAATCTCAAAGTATAACCAGTAATTACCTATAAAAGTTTTCTAATTGTATACTTTTTCATCCTTATCTTATTCTTAAATCTGATTGCTATCTGCAAGTTAACATTCTGTTCATGATAGAAGGGGGAGTATGAGAAGAAATTGACATCTGGTCAATATTACTTCGAGGGGGAGCTCATAAAATTTGTGTATGTACTTTTTAATGTCAAATTTTTTTAATGCAAGATTTTAGGGGGAGCTCTTCAAGTCAAAAGGGGAGTTCGGATATGACTTCTGATTATTTCAAATCAGGACTCATACTTTAAAAAGTTTTACTGCTTTTTGTCTTTTCATTATAAGTGAATAAATTTTTACTTTGACTTGACATTAGACTTTTGCAGAATTTTTGAGAGAAGCTTACAAGTTCATATTTCTATGACTTAAAGCTTAGCTTCATGAGATGGAAGATCGTACGTAAAGGTATAATTCCAAATCTTCATCTCATATATGGTTGAAAGAAGGACAACTTTCAATCATCGAAAACATTGTTTTTAATGTTCAAACCACTTCCCGATTTTTCAACAGATTTTATATTTTGGAAGTGTATTTTAAATGTTTTCATGATCAATATTGTGCTTTAAACTGAAATAGTTAAACCAATCTAAGCTTCACATGCATCATAGGAAAACATGAATTTCATTGTGCTAGGAATTAACACAACTTCTATGAAATTAACTTAACCAGTAATTTCTACCCATGAAGTTAATCCTTAGTGATTGAGTGTGCAAATAGAAAAGAAATGAGTGTGATTAGAGAAAGCTTAATGTTTAAAAGAAAGAGAGTGTGAGAACAGAGTTAAAAGAATATCACAACTCTGCATCAACTTTTTCTGAGCCGGGTAGCCACATTACTAGTGTTTCACAATTCTTTGGTGAACATTATTGAAACAGGCAACTAACCCATGCCAACTCTTGATCAAACCTCACTATCTACTCATTTTCTTCTCAACAAGAAAGTGTTTCACATTTTCTAAGGGGATGCAGCACATTTACTATCTGATTTTCATTTGGAAAGTCTGGATATTGAAAAGAAGGAAGTCTGCCCCACCTTCGCACTTCAATCATGCACATTGAGTCTATGTTTAACTTACTGTTGTCTTAGTGGTTTACACAATTTTGAGCCTATAAGCAATCATCAGTGCTTAATTCTTTCAAACACAAGCACGAACACACAAGGAATTAGTTTCTTTGTCATAACGTTTATAGAAATTACCTCTGTGGTGTTTCGATGATTAAATGGAAGCCCTGGGGGAGTCAACATCAAACAGCTCCTTTCACATGTGTATTCGTTACACACAGTGACTTAGTGTTACTGACAGGCATGATAACTGATTCATTAGTTGATTTCAGGTGTTACATATCTAATTTGTCTGGATTTGCAAAGATCTGGATGAATCTCTTATGAATTGACGAATCAGGGGCTCTAACCGCAAGATCGACATTTCTTACAAATAATTTTGATGAAGTCGTTGCACTTATCATCAAAAAGGGGGAGAATGACTACAAAAGAAATGGCAAAGATCACATGGTTCAAGAATCACGTCCACTCTTCAAAGTTAGATTGAAGACATGTTGATTTAAGAGCTAGAGAAAGAGATTGCATCTTCTGAGCTGAAAGAGAAGATCAAATTGATACATCATTTTCGTAATGATCTTGATCCAAAGGGGGAGATTGTTAGACCACAGTCTCATTGGATTCAAGATCATCCAATCTGAAGATCGCAATCTGAAGCTAAAGCCGGAACGTCGACTCTCAATATTAAAGTCTATGTCTATTTGTAATAAATGTCAATGTAATTGTTTAGTTTACTTAGATTTAATATCTAGGTTATAAGTATTGTAATAGGTAACTTAGTTAACTTAGTTTGTTAAAGTTAGTTTCTAGTTTACTTTATTAGATATAATATCTAGATCTAATATCTAGATATTATGTTTAGGTAGTGTGTTGAACACACTAGTTAGATTAAGTGTATCTCTCAACTCTCTCAAGATCAGATCATATAGAACACACACACTAAAGGTGTATTTGAGAGAAAATAGAGAACACAAATCCAAGCTTCATAGATCAACCTTGTAATCGTTTGATATATTCAATACAGGTTGGTAATCTTATTGTGTTGTTGTTTCTATAAAACTTGATAGTTGTAGTATTGTTAAAGGACTGACATAAGGTGTGACGATTGGTAAGGAAGGCATAACCCTATCACATCTTCAATACACGGACGACGCGATTTTTTTTTGGAAAATGGAGTGTTAAAAACATCAAAAATCTCTTGAAAATCCTCAAATGCTTTCAAGCGGCTTCCGGGCTAAAAGTAAATATCAACAAAAGCAAACTTTATGGTGTGGGAGCCGATATAGAAGAAATCAAATTGTGGGCGGACAACTTGGGATGTGGGTACGGGGAGCTTCCAATTACCTATCTTGGTCTACCGGTGGGTAAAAACATGAATAATATTGGAAATTGGTCGGAGGTCATAAAGAAAGTGGAAAGAAATTTGGCGAATTGGAAGGCTAAATTGATTTCGATCGGCGGTCGTCTAACTTTGGTTAAATCGGTACCAGGAAGTCTACCTTTGTACTATTTATGGCTTTTTCGCGCCCCAAGTGGAGTGTTTCATGAGCTTGAGAGTGTGAGGAGTAGGTTTTTTTGGGGAGGGGGGCAAGGGTCAACATCTAAAAAAGGGGTGGCTTGGGTAAAATGGGAGAGGGTAGTGAGGAAGTTTGAAAAGGGCGGGTTAAATGTGGGAAGTTTACTATCGTTAAATTGGGGGTTGTTAGGAAAGTGGTGGTGGAGGTTTTTAACGGAAAAGGATGCATTTTGGGTAAGGATGATCAAGAGTTTGTATGGGAAAGAGGGGGGGTATTGGTAATGATGAAAGGCGATGAGAGGTAGGCGATCGGTGTGGGGAAACATTATTAGATTAGGGAAGGATGTAGGAAAGATGGAAGTTAATCTTAATGCCTTACTCGGAAAAGAAGTGGGGAGAGGGGATGAAATGAGTTTTTGGAAGGATAGATGGGTGGGAAATGAGGTGCTAGGAGAGGGATTTAAAAGGCTTTTTCAACTAGACACAAGGAGGGAGGATACGATTGCCGACAAGGGAAGTTGGGTAGAAGAAAATTGGAAATGGGCGTGGAGTTGGAGAAGGGAACCGAGAGGAAGGGAGGCGGGGGAGCTAGCTGATTTGGAGGAGCTCATCCATTCTTGGATTCCGAAAGTAGATAAAAAAGATACCGTTAAGTGGATGGGGGGGACGTGGAACATTTTCGGTTAAAGAATTTAGGGATCTTATAGACGAGAGAGTGGCAGCGGGTAGGGAGCAATTCGAAGCTACAAAATGGTCGAAAGCGATCCCAAAGAAACTGTGCATTTTCATTTGGAAAGCGAATCTAGGAAGGCTTCCATGTAGAGAGGTCTTAGAAAAGATGGGGATAGACTTAGACTCGACGCTTTGCCCTCGATGTGACAAAGAAGTGGAGACGGTAAACCATGCATTGGTACAATGTCAAGAGGTAAAAAAAAGTTTGGCAAATGGTGTTTCGTTGGTGGAATATTAAGGACGAAAACTTATCGAGCTTACAAGAGTTAGTGGAGTTGACTCATAATCCGACTAGCAATGGTTCGCGGTTCAGGTTATGGGCTGAAACAGTGTGGTCTGTGGCGTATTTGATTTGGTCGCATCGAAATCAAATCGTGTTCAATAACGATAAAAGGAAAATGGAGGATCGTTTCGTGGAACTACAACGTACGTGCTTCGATTGGATTGGCAAGAGAAGTTGCGAAGGAAATCTCGATTGGGCCAGATGGATGGAAATGTCAGCCGAATCCGTGATCGAGATAGGACTGTTGCGGGTTTCTGCTGTCTTTTTCGTGACAGATTCGGTCGCGAGTCGCAGAACGGTCACCGACGGGGTATGGGTCTGTCCCCAACACGACAAGCCTCGAACTGATAGCAATGATCGTTGGATTATGACAGATCTGGTGCAGGTCCAGTTGATTGGGCGTTGGCGTGACGAAGTTCGTTCAAACTACAAACTACAGGTGACTGGTGACGTGTGCAAACAGGAAGATCTCGGTATATTCAAACGAGCAGCGGGTCTAAAGAAGGCTGGAGGTTGCTGAGCAGAAGATGCGAGATGAGTTTCGTCAACCCGTGGGAGTGGCGAAAGCCTGTTTCGGAGTTTTGAGGCTGGATCCTTCCGTTTGCTGCTTGCAAACAGATTCATCCTCCTGTTCCGTTTCAATTCTTTGTCAGTCTCGGTTGTTGGATAGATGGTGTAGTAATTAAGTTGGGTGGTTGTTTTGGTAGTGGTCTTGTACTCTTTCATTTGGTTTGGTAATAAATGGTTTGCAATTTGTTGTTCAAAAAAAATATAATCTATATCTATATCTATACTATATTATAAAGTATGGATAAAAAACTCTTAAATACAAATTATTAGGCACAATGTACCATCATTTTATGCAAGATTTTAAAATTTTCTTAATTTACAGGTATCAAAGCACATGATACATATTACTACTGCAGGTTTCCAACACCCACCAATTTGGTATGTGCAAGATCTTCCTTTTATGTAGATCTTTCCATGTATCACTATTAATTAATATATTATATTACTATAGTTTTGTTTTAATTATATTATTAAATATGTAATTGATTATTTTTTTTAGATGTCATTAAAATATATAAGATAATCATTGAATTCTAACAAAATACTTAATTTTTTTGTATAAAAAATATTATATTATTAAGCCTAAATTAAACAAATTTATAAAAAAAAACATTATCACTTTCTAAAAATCATCCAAAATCGTACTGTAAATCGACAAAAAAATAAAATGAAACATTAAAATCGTGATGTAAGTACGTTTCTATTAATATGTAAAATAAAAAAGTTATTAGCCTTAAATGTATTATTTTTTTTAATTTTAAATTTGGATAACTCTTTTTAAAAAAAGTTATTGATATTTTCAGTTTTTCACACTTGAGACAATAAAATAAAGAGGACATGTACGTAAAAATTATCAGATAATAAAGATTCACTTGTTAAATAAACAACTTTTACAGTACTTATTTTACTCGATTGGGAAAAAAGGGGGGAAAAACAACCTGTCAATTAAAATTTTTACCGTGTTTAACCGTGGATATCTGAACCAACTTAATTAGTTATTTATCATCTTAATTCAACTACAAGATCTATATACAAACTCTCGATCAAGCTTTTGAATCTTCAATTTCTGTACCCTTGCTATATTCAAACAAATTTATAGCTTCAAAATGGATGTTTTTTTCCTTTTTCGTTCTAAAATTTCGGTCAACGGCCGTACAGATGATCGTGATCGTCTTCCAACTCCGAAACTCCGAGCATTGCCAAAGCTAAATGAGACTTCATTTCGTTCTTTGTTTGTCGAATCGGAGGGTAACAATCGGTCACGTAGTTGTTAGAAGATAAATTAGTACCGGGCTTTGGCCGGATTGGTGGATTTGGTTTGGCTCCGTTCAGGATAGAAATGATTACGTCAATATTCGGTCGTTTTGATTCTTCGTTGTTTATACAGGCGTCTGCGGCTTGTATCATCCGGGCTATCTGGTCTAAGTTACGTTCCGTGAATTTGATCCGGGGATCGAGTAGTTTCTCTACGGATCCTTGCTGTAATAATGGCTTCGCCTGCAAAATTTCAACGGATCATCGGTTATAAATTGTGTTATTTCATAACAAAAAAAAGATTCTCTTGAGACATTATAGGACGTTAACTATGTCTAAATGTCATAATAGAGGTAAGTTATAAGAATAAAATTGTGCATCATATTTAAAGGTGTTACAATAAGTTGATTAACATTTTGGACGTTGTAACAAGTTTTTTAAGACAATTTTGAAATAAAGCTACAATGAAAGTAAAAAGCAAAGCAAAGTCGAGACTCACCCACAAAACCAAGTTCTCTTCTCCGGCTCCTCTTTTTGATTCAATCGGCCTGCGGCCTGTTATCAACTCCAAAAGAACCACCCCAAATGCATAAACATCGGTTTTATCGGATACTTTCCCATGTTGGAAATATTCCGGAGCCAAATACCTGCAAAAAGAAATCATCTTTTGTCATCGGAACTAACCAAAAGCAAACAATAAGAACAATCGTTGTATGCATGCAAATTCTCGTCAAAAACCTGCCTAAAATATACGGAACCACATTAGATTAATCTCCAAAAAACTGGGTAAGGTCCCAAAATTTATATAGGTTTTGATGGTCCATGCTGGAGTCCGGACCATCAAAAACCTATATCTATATATAGGGTCAGGTTAAGGTGAAAATCTCAAAAAAAAAAAAAAAAAAAAACTAAACTGAGGAACACCCTGGTCGTTCTTCATCTGGACGGTATGCATTTGTGCATACAAGTATTTGTAACATGCACACGTGCATAATGCATATGTGCATAAAAACCTAAAAATAACTTAATTTACTTGTATGCACAAGTGCATACCGTCCAAATCATGGGCTACCAGGGTGTTCCTATTTTTTTCATTTTTTTGAGGTTTTCCCTTGAACCTCCATCTATATATATATAGAGAGAGAGGTTCAGGGAAAAACCTCAAAAAAAAAAACGGAAAACTGAAGAACACTCTGGTAGCCCTTCATCTGAACGGTATGCACTTGTACATACGGGTAAATTATGTTGTTTTTTTGGTTTTTATGCACTTGTGTGCACAAGTGCATGTTACAAATTACTTGTATGCACAAGCACATACCGCCCATATGAAGGGCTACCAGGTGTTTTTCAGTCTTCCGTTTTTTTTAGGTTTTCCCATGAACCTGACCCAAGGTCTATCATTCTAGGAACTCGACGCCTTGGGACAATTCGTCTCCGTCTAGCCCCCTCCCGACACATTTGGGACAATCTGTGCCTGGCGTGTTGGAGTGCCATATCGGCTAGACTTTGTCTATTTCGTCTCCATATACATTGAAATCTCTCCTCTCCTCAATGGCTCTTTTGAAAAGTAATCTAACGGGGTTCTAGATATTCTAACAAAACTTACCCGAATGTCCCCTTCACCGTTTTGCACAGAAAAGGAACCGAAGGAGCAGAAGTCCATGTAGCTAATCCGAAGTCACATAGCTGCAAGACCATGTAAACTATAAATCTCAACGACCCCTTCGAATCATCGTATGCATAAACCAGCACAAAACGAAAAAAGGGAATCAATAAATCAAACTTCTTTCTCACCTTCGGTGATTTTCTTGAAGAAAGAAGGATATTTGAAGGCTTAATATCTCTATGAACCACACATCTTTCGGTTCCATTATGCAAGTACCTTACAGCCTCGGCAACACCCGTGGCAACCTTATACCTTACCGACCACGGAAGTTTCGATCCGCCATTTCTACCGTTTCTTGTTTCTGCAAAAAGGGCGTTTTCTTAATTCGTTAAAGATTCAAGATCAAGATCAAGAACGAAAACCCACAAATTCACAAGTGAAGGTCAAGGAATTAGTACCACGAAGATATCGTTCTAAGCTTCCACCCGAAACATACTTGTAAATTAAGAACAAACCCTCTTCGGGGTCGATACAAAAGCCCACGAGCGGAACGATGAAAGGGTTATGAAGAGAACTTGCTATCATCAATTCCCTACAAAAAGCCTTTGAAGCCTCCTTGTCTTCCTTATCCAACCTCTTGATGGCCACAGAAGTCCTCAAAATCCCAACTCTACCCTTGAACACATAGCTCAATGCACCTCTCCCCAAAACCCTCCCTACCCAGATCAAAAAGATTCAAATCAGATCCAAATTCAGAGGATTAAGAATCAAATTTAGTAATTTACTCCCTTTTTAGAGTTTCATTGGTATTAAAGCTAGTGGCTTTCAAATGCAAGATTGATATGGGTTCTGTTAGAAATTAAACACCCACATTTTATAACTGTATTTCTAATTATTTTTAAATTTTTCTTGAAGAATAGAAATAAAAATGCAAACTTGATCTGGGTTCTGTTAGAAATGAAACACCACATTTTATAACTGTATTTCTTATTTTTTTCAAGTTTTTCTTGAAGAACTGAAATTAAAAATGCAAACTTGATATGGGTTATGTTAGAAATGAAACACCCACATCTTTCAATTGTATTTCTTATTATCATGAAGTTCTTTTTGAAGAACTGAAATTATAAATGCAATATTGACATGGGTTCTGTTATAAATGAAAAAACCCACATTTTTATAGTTGTATTTCTTATTATTATGAAGTTTTTCTTCAAAAATTGAAATTAAAAATGCATAATTGAGTTGGGTTCTCTCAGAAATCAAACACCCACTAACCCACATCTCAAATTGTGGATTATATGAAGTTTTTTCTTGAAGAATTAAAATTAAAAATGCAAAATTGATATGAATTCTGTCACAAACACAACACCCACATCAATTTCTGACCTCAAAATCAGGTCAAAACTCAAACTCCTCACATTTCAAAAGTAAAAAAAAAAAAGATATTTTTCAAGAAAATCACAAAGACTTTACCTTTGGAGAAACTGCAAGTTGCAGAAAGGATTTCACCATAGCTGAATCTAACTAAAGTATGTGCAACAGGAGATATACTTCTCTCTAAAGACTCAATCCTCCTCCATTTCATTTCTTGAGACCTTGGTTCAATCAACCCATTATCCAAATTCACCATCAAAACAGTTGCAGATGAAGAACCACCAACAACACTCATGGATTCAAGCTCAACTTGTGAACACAAACTGAACCTAAAAGATGAATGAACCGAATGTGGTTCAGCATTATTCCCCAATTCCGCAACACACCCACCAGATTCCGCAAGAAGCCATGCCTTGTTGTTCTCCAAATTGTTCCCCATTTTCTTGTTTTTCATCTCATCTTTCTTTTTCTTACTAATTGTTGGGAAAAAGCAAGCAAACCCTAAATCCCAGATCATTTTGTGAAGAAAGTTGTTGAATTTGAGATGGGTTTTTGTTTTTTCTTCATTGTAGTGATAGATTTCATGGTCATCTTCAAGATTTGTAGTTATGGTTGTGATTGTGGGTGAAGATGGAGAAAGGGGAAGTGGGTGTTGTGTGGAATTGAATTGGGAAACACCCATTTGAAAAAATGGATCTTGATATGATGAGAGGTGAGTTAAGAAGCAAGCAAGCAAGCAAAGCACACAGAAATCAAGAAACTAAAAAGGGGGGAAAGGGGGGGAAGTTGGATTGCTTGGAAATGGAGGAGAGAATATATATTTCATGGAATCAAAAAGAGTGGGTATGAACATGTATGTAATTATATAAAAATGTAGGTGGTCTGTGTAGGATTAAATTAGTGAATTAGTTGGGAGAAGGGGTGTGTGTATGTGTGTGAGAGAGAGAGAGAGAGAGAGAGATGATGATGATGAGAGAGAGAGAAGTGAAAGATGGAGAGATGGAGGGGATTATATTAAAAAGAAAGAAGAAGAAATGTGTGAAGTCTTGAAGAGAGATTCTATCTGTTAATGGTTATCAAGACAAAGAGGAAGCCACACAAAGACAAAGACATAACTTTTAGTTACTTGGTTTTATTTATTTTTTTTATAATTTTTTATATTTTATTTATTATGATTGTACAAGTACAAAATAATTTATATTAGGAGCAGATCCATAAATTTTGACGAAGGAAATTACTCAAATGTCTTGTAAAGTTGCGGTTTTGATCCTTTGGATGTGTTAACATGGATTGACTTAAGGAAAAGTCAATTCTGTCGATTTCGAAAATAAAATACCTTTTTTTTAAATGAAATCATCATTTTGAGCAAAATGAATTACACCTTGTTGAGGGGTTTTTCTTTTTCTAGTTTTTTGGTTAATTTTGAGGGCTTTTAAGTTTTTTACGAGGGATTTTTAAGTTTTTTAGAAACTTTTTTTGTTTTTTAGTTGATGTTCGTTATATTTTCTAGAGTAAATTACATTTTTAGTCCCTATGGTTTGTTGAAAATTTCTAGTTTCGTCCTTATGGTTTTGAAATTATAATTTTCATCCCTATGGTTTATAATCTTTACCTCTTTCATCCTTATGATTTAAATTTTATTGTTTTTTTAATCTCTATGGTTTACAGTTCATTTCCATTTTAGTCATTCATACTTAAAACTAGTGTTTTGACCTCAGGTTAGTCCTTGCAAACCAAAGGGATGAAAAACGTAATTTACTCTTATTTCTAATATCCCAAATCACCCATGAAAGTTTAGTAAGTATACCTCTTTTAACCTAAAAAAATTTCTACTTGCTAAAATTAGTCGAAAGGGTGCACAGGACCAGTCCTTCATAGACGTACACCTTTATAACATCTTAAAACCCAAAACAACAAATTAGATTAATGATATTTAATTTAATTTAAAACTATGATAAAATTTATTGATAATTCATGATTTAGGGTTTATAAAAAGTTTGTAAATATCATTTTATAATAATAATTACATTATCTTCAGGTTTATTGGCGGGGACCCAAGGCCCTGTGGTCCACTTTTGTGGACCCTACAAGCCCTACCTCATAGATTTGCACCAGAAAAGACATCATGTCTCCCCTCGGATTCGAACCCTGGTAAGGGAACCCCAGTTAGGACCGTTTACGAAAGGAAGGTGGCCACTAGGCCAAAGACCTCGTGGTTATAATTACATTATCTTTAATTGAACTAAAACTAGATTTATTTGAGGAGAATAGTTTTAAGTCATGTAAAATGTACAAGGTAAAGAATTAAAGTTAATATAATATCTTATAAATCGTGAAAGTTACAGTTATTTATGTTTAAGATATTTCATAATTGTAACTTTCTTTTACCAAAAATTCAAGCTAAAGTCTACCATCTTTTAATTATCATCTCTTAAACTTATTTGTACTTTTGATTTATAAGATTCAACTATTTAGTTATCATTTTTATAATGTGTTGCGTTAAGTATACACATGTCAATTAGAACATTTTTTTTTTGCCAGAAAATAGCCAGTTTTCTTTGAATTATAGATAAATTTTATCTTTGATAATGTTTGAATCCTTAACTTTTTTGGAGGTTGAACTCTATCCAATAACTAATATACTGCTAGACCAAAGGCCATTTGGTAAAAAGTGACCAACTATAAACAAATAATAGTCTAATGAGATATATTATAACGTAATGTACATATATTGAACAACTATTAATTATCATTAAGTAATGATTAAACACAATTCTCATGTTAAACAAAAATATTAGTTCAAATATAGTAATATAAACATTTTTAAGGTTTTTAACAATTCAAATACTTGATACCGATAACAAATAAACATACATCTATAACCACCCATTTTAAAATAAACTTTTTTTGTCAATAGATGTGGAGGCATTTGCACCAATTGACCCTTTGGAAGAGTTTATAATTTAATTATGTGCCAAGTATATATATAAAAAAAAGTTATTATGGGGGGACATTAGATCATCACTAACTCATAATTGAATATTATAATGACACAATTATGGCATAAGTGAATACTATAATCACAATAATGCATGGGGAGGGAACATGGGGTCCATTAAATAAAGGGGGGTAAAGGGCAAATTTGGAAGGTGCATGGTTTTGGAGATTTGGGTGATTATTAATGAATAATGTTTCTATATATGATTATTAACTAATTTAAATACATTTGATTTATTGAAAGAAATGATGTGTCAAAATAAGAGAAAAGGGGGATGCAAGTGATTATTAGTTTTTATATTTTAATAATAAATGATACAGCTGTTATAATTTTATAATAAAAGATTAATAATAATTATCGAGTTATTATTGTTTCACTAGCAGTGTACCCATGCAATGTATCGGGGTGAGTAATTGTAAATAAAAATAAAAAATTAATGTAATAGCTTGTCAGGAAAAAATATATATATATATATATATATATATATTATATGGAGTAAATCATATCTTTATAATTTATGTAGCATTAGTAGTGATAAACGCATAACTTAAGTTTTTTTTTCAATCATGAAGCATTAAAAAATTATATTAAAGTAATCGTTAAATGTATATTTGAATTTTAAAAACATGTATTAATCAACGATATATAACGAGTGATAATATTTTTTCAAAATACTGAAATATAGAATAGATAAAAATAACAAATATAATATTGGATAGTATTATTTTGTACCTAAACGTATATATAGGTTCATTATTAGTTAGTTTTATAGAATTCAAAAGGCTTTAAAAACTTATATTCATGAAAAAAATACATGTACTATCATAATTAAAGAATTATGTTAATTTGAGCAAGTAAACAACTTTTCTTCTTTTGGAAAAACCCCAAATGGAAGGAAAAAACTTGAATAAGGAAGGTAGTGAAAAAGTAAAGTTTGAATTTTTTTTCAAATGAGTTGTACCTTATGCATACCAAGTTGTGATTAAGATATTTTTGAAATGTATGCATAAAATGGTAGTACCTTATGTTTTATAAGTAGTAATTAAGAGTTTTTTATTCCGTCTTTATAATATAGTATAGATATAGATTAAACATTATGGATTTGATTATGTTGTATGCTATATAGCTCTGTTTGAATAGGGGACAAAGGGTGCATTATGTATGTGTCTTAATTTATGTGTGCACGATGCAAATATATGGTGTATGTGTGTGACTTGTATATGTGGATTACGTACGCATAGAGCACATACGTAGAGATTTGGGGGCGTTTTCAAACGCACGTCATAGCCAATTAAGATGATTATGACCTGCCAACGATATTATGTCTTTTCTATATCAAAAAAAATTGATATTGTACTATTTTGCTATAAATATATATATATATATATATATATATATATATAATTACAATTATTTAAGGTAAAATGAAGACTATCTTTATGTTTTCAAAAGTTAAAAATTTAATTGATTAAAACTGCACAAATAATTTTTTTCCAAAATGTATAATTTTTTTCGTTTACATCATTCACTCGGTCATGTATAGGGTAACAAGACTCATAAATACACATTTATTTTGTCTCATGTTATATAAGTATTAATATTATACCATTTTACTAATCCCTCTAAAGAAAATCAGACATAAATCTAAATACCAGACGTCTTACCTACAAAAATCCAAACAACAAATGATTTTGTCACATAAAAGTATTAAAATATAAAATAAAATAATCATAACAAATACATACACCCAATTACAAGATTAAAAAAAAAAGCATAGCAAGAACGAATAGAACCCATTTAAATCCCGTAACAACCAATACCCAATATCAAAAACTAAACTGTATCGACCCGTCAAATCTTCTAATTATTTGTTTTTTAAAATATTTAAAAGAAAATAATAGATGGATATCTAGTTTGGTGACCAGCCAAAGCCACCACCTTTATAACACCTAACTACCAGTCTTGACAACCCATATTGGCTCCATCCTGTTTAGTTCAAAGCCTCTAGCTACTCCCCTCATCCATTGAACTTCAATAAGAAATATAAAGCCTCACAATACTTGGCTAGTTGGCTCGGCTTGGCTTGGCTTGGCTTGGCTGAGCCTTCAAAGTTGGTCAATTTCAGTTTTGAATATTGGATAAATGTTGGTTTCAAAATTCAAGAAAATGGGTTTGTGTTGGAGAGACCAATTTGGGGTTGATGAGATTAGTTTTGTAGCCACTTGAGAGATAAAGACAAGTGATTTCATTGGGGGTACAAGTTATTTAGGAATATAATACAAACACATGCCATGAAACTAGGGTTTCATAATTTATGGTAAACAAGAAAATAATGAGATGATGCTTTCAAATGAGGTTTGGATTTTTGTCTTTTCAAGGGCAAATGTGTTCTAGAAGCTTAGTGGGTTATAAAAAGAACAAATTTATTTTTGAAATATGTATGAGAAAATGAGAAAAATAATTTATCAAATATTTATTATCATATTATTTATTTATTTGCTGGGTTTTAATTAAATTAATAAATAGTCAAGTAAATAGTTAAGTATTGATATCTTTTTCGTCAAATCATGGTTTTGCTTGTCTTCTTATTCTTAACTGATTATTTTTCTATTGAAGTAGTATTTATCTCACATCATGAGGTTGTCAAGATTGAATCTCATACTCTCTAAGCTTAGCAACAACATTCTTAACGAGTTTTGCAACATTTTTTTGAACCTTCATATGCATGAGAAGTGATATGACATACAATCGAAAAAATAATTCTAACTGAAATGTTACTACTATCACAAGCTAGGATACCTGCAACAACAAGAAGAAAACTTCGATCATGTTGAATTTAAGAACAATTTTTCAAAATCAAAGTCTTAACTTCAATATACTAAGCTTTATTGCTTTAATTCACTTGTGATAGTAACATTGTTGATCATAGTATCAAATTTATCATATCCATCGATGGTGAAGTTGATGGATTTTAAATCTTCAATTCAATTTACAAAATACTATAAAACAATTTCGTGTAAATCCACTAAAAATGACAATGTTGTGGCATTACTAGGTCAAAATATATACTTTTAATTTCTACAACAATGATCAGTAAATACCCTCAACAATATATCAATGATAGCCATCCTCATCTGTAACACCCTCAAATCTGTAAATAGCAACTTATTTAAATTTTCTGAATACATCAATAAAGGAATTATCTACAACCACAAATTAAGATTTAACCTCAAAACAAACATTCATTCTATACAAAAGCTTATGATAAAAACGGGTGCTACTAAAACCCCATAATAGTCACTATCTCCAAAATTGCGGAAGACTTCACCAACTACTTACATTTGCACAAAGCTAAGGCTCAACTCTTCATGGCTGCTAGAACCAAAACCCAACTAGAACCTGATGCACATGCCGACAAATAAAAAGGTTAGGCTTAACGCCTAGTGAGCTCAAAAGTTTTCAACATATATAAAGATATCTGTGAAAATAGATAATGCAGTTTAATTCATAATCTTTCAAAAGGTATGCTTTGAATATGCAAACGACTCGTTTTCCAATAATATGCATTTTAGACGGAGAACACCAATTTGGACATTTTCCAAATCAAACTACTACAAAATGATGATACCAATGTAAACCACCCCTTCATAAATTAGCTTTAACCCAAAACTCACTCAAAGCGTAAATATAAATTGAACTCTCCATTTAAGAAGGTACGGTTAAACCTTATATTTCAAAACATCCAAAACACGGGTGGTGCATAATATTCAACCCATAAATCAAGGGTAAAACCCAAATATACAAAACGTCACCGAAAACTTAGATAATAAAACTCAATACCCAAAAACAACACCTTTCGGTGACGGGGGATTCCCGATTCCATAAAATGTGATGGTCCACAAAGTAAGCCCATTTTATGTTGTTATGACTAGTCATATAAACAAAAGTACACGCAAGGGATGTCAGGCTCAGTAGCTTTAAACGTACACCCACGGAAACTCGAGTTCAACACCGTCGGGTTCCTATGTCGAGCCCCTCATCCAATATCGTAATACTTGAGCACGAAGGACTTATACCCACATCCGGTACCTTAACGTGCAGCACGAAGGACTTACATCTCAATCCGATACCTTAACGTGCCTCGACGTGGAAAACTAATCGTCCCAACACCGGAACAATAATAAACCAAATATGGGGTCATGACTCCCAAATGCATCAAATAAGCAAAATAATACGTATAAGGCCCAACAAGACTCGAAGTCGAGCTACCAAAACTGGACAACTGTCCAAAGACTCCGAATCAAATAAAAATACCAAGTCGCAGGCTTAGCACCCATTGACCCATTGATAAATGAAGTAAAAATACGATAAAACGCACTCAACCAACGGTTATGCAAACACAACGACTAAAAGTAAGATTAGTTCAAAACTCACATTAGTTGAGTTACCCATTTTCCAAGTGAACATATACTCTCATATTTTCCAAATGTCTCATAACACAGAATATGCATTTTCCAAATTTAACTGTTGATAAGAATAAAAATCATGAAATGAGACTATAAACGCTCTTTCGAATACCTCACATAAAAGTGCAAGTAATACTTTATAAAACACTCCATTTCATGATGATGCATGGACCCCGATAAACATTTAAAAGTGTATTTTTTTTGACCAAAGATCTACTTATGCAATAAAACCTCAAAACACATTCGTTTGTAACACATTTATCAAAATGCCCAAAAATCCCAAATGTGGGTATTATACAAAGTTTGTAAAGTTAAATACTTTAAATAATCAAATATTAGCAAATAACCCAACATTTGATAATTTCATGTAGAACACATAAACACTTTAAAATAGACATTTTGGCATGTACAACGTTTTCACAAATCAACTTGAACTCACCTTGCTAGATTTAGGCTAAATCTAGATTTTACCCACTTAGAGCTTCCTTGAAGAAACTTGAATCTTCAAGCCAAATCTTTCAAAACCTAGATCCACAAGTTTCCAACCATAAATAATCATATTCAACTATATAGAATCATTCCCCAAACACTTAACATCAAAATCTCTATTTTGGGCAAAACACTAATTTTGACCAACACTCCCAAAGTTATCCAAACCGAAATTTAGAGAAATCAAACACTAGAAAACCATCAATGGGGCATTTATAACTTATTTCATGGTTTAGAAATGAAAGGAATACACTTACCACTTAGATTTTGATGAAAACCTAGAAAACCCAAAAATTCTTGAAGATGTAGGTGATGATGATGAACTCTTGATCCTTGCTTCCATTCCACCACCAAATACTTTGGATCTTCACAAAACTAAAAATCTAACCTTGAAAAGCTCTCAAATACGAATCCATAGCAATTTGAGTCGCCAAAATCGGAGTTGTGGTGAAGGAGATATGAAAAAATGAAGAAAATGGCTGAATTTCGCGACTTAACAGCAGTCTGGGCCCTTTGTGCGACTTTGCCATGCGACAATGCCCAGGGCATTGTCGCTGGTTCTCCCAGCTTTCTTCTCATTCACTGTTTCGGCCGTAACTTTTTCGTTATAACTCCGTTTTTTGCTCCGGAAAGAACCGTTGGACTCGTAATTGAATCATTTATCCATCTAGACTGTAAAATCTAGGATTTAAGTCCAAGATTAAATTTTTTTTATTTTCCTTGATATATTGGTTTCTGTATTAACTTGAAGTGATACCTTTCGAACGTCGGGGTGTTACAATCCTCCCAACCTTGAAAGAGATTTCCTCCTCGAAAATTGGCATCGATCAAACACCCAATGTCTCCCTTAGCGAGGTCAATCGGTTCTCTACCCAAAAGGAATGCCTACACGATATCTTGCTCCATGTATGAAACCGATCACAACTCAATTTCAAGGTCCGATGTATTTTACCGATGACGAGACGAACATCGAGTCCTTATCAACCACTTTCTTATCCTTAAGGTCTCGGTTGTCTCCCAACCTTGGGTTTCACATATCCCCTCAAGAATAGTTCCACCAAGGATGTTCCAAAGCAAACTCATCCCTTAGGCATTTTAATTCCGTCCCATCAAGGTCTCCTCAATAGTCGATTTCTACTTAAGGTTTACCTCAACATTCTAAACCCAACTCCTCGATAACCCTTACTAGAAAAATTCATCGTCCCCTTCCTTGACGCTATTTCCTAACACTAGTTAGTTTCGATCCAAACATAACATTCAATCCGTTCCTCAGTTGACACGGCACGACATTGGTGGATAACGAATTACCCCAACTACACGGTTACTCAAGTCCCATAGTGCAGTCAAGCATCGGTCGACGAATCAGTGAAACCTTGTTGATTACAGAATTACCAATGATCGATTCCTAATTTCCATCATCCAATCTTCTCAAGGTTACCACTTAAATTGCTGACGCACCGGTTTCATCAGAAGTATAATGAAGCATCCCAACGGTTATCATCCTCAAATCGAATGTCGACTCTTATGTTCAAAACTTTTACACCTCAACCGTGGATATACCACCATAAATTTCCTTCCATAATTTACACCGATGATTCAAAGTTGACACCTATCATGATACTAGATTCCGACAACCAAATCACCATAATTTCCTTATTCTTTAAGACTCACCCGGATGGTACACATCCGACCCATCGGCTCATATCCTACCGAAGTCAAGCAACCACCCAAAGATTTATCCCGAAGGTTTACCGAAGCAAAAATATCACCACTTAATTATCTAGGAGAATACACAATTCTACTACTTCAATCATTCGCGCGTGTACCGATTCATAAATTGGAATCCAAAATTCGGACTGACCACTGATCGGATAATCCGACGCTTCATTTCCCAAGGACTCCTTAGTTCCTTAGTTACCACTCCTTTCACGACAGGGGTTTAAATCTATAGGCCTAATGAGTTCACGGTTTTCAACAACTATGCCAATTTAAACCTTTATGAAACTTTCGAATACATAAGCTTTATAACAATTGTTTGTGCGGTAAAATCCACTACCGATCACTCGATAGGTTGAAAATTGATCACCGACGCTACACGTATAAAACCATTTCCAAAATTTGTTTAATCGATATTCTCGTAAATAAAATGGTGGAAAAAGGTGTGTAACAATATTCACACTATAAACATAAAAACAAATTCCGGTACCCCAAACACGTGAAATAAATGTTTGTACAGCTCCAAAAGAGAACTTCACAACTTTTAACTTTTAACTTTTCCTTCTTTAACCAAAAGCGTTGCGGCATAAAATTTTCAACAAGTCTCCTATGCATCAGTTTATTCCCCAAAACTTTGTAGAATGATGGGAAAGCAAATAAATTTTCAAATTGAGTTTAAAGTCTGGAGCCGCCTCGATAAAACACATTTGACCAAGATGGTAACTACAACGATATGCAATCCGAAAATTCATTTCATGCATTGCAGAAAATTTATAACAGCAAGGTCCACAATCGAAACACGTTTAGATTAAGAGTTTAATATGAGATAACATAAATATTTCACATATATACTCACGCGAGTGAAAATCAGATCCAACCCAAAAGTATGCACAAATACCCGTGTGAAACTCAAGATGCAATCATGCGACATTAAGATTTTCAAGGTGCCACTTACGGTTGCAAAAACGTAGGTGCCAGACTCGCATAAGACAAAGTATTAAACAAAACTCGTAAATCAACGCACACAATAATGCAAGTCTACCCGTTCCAAAAAAAATTTACGCAGTTCTAATGGTCATAAAATAAAACGCCATAAACCCAACTAAACTTTCATAAACTCATTGACGGTAAAATCAAGCGGTGTCAAAATCTATGTTTCTCAACATAAAAAGCGTAAAACGACAATAAGTCTAAAAATGTCAAAACTCTAAAACCACTACATAAGATAAGATGACCATTTTCAACACGACTTTGAATGAGACACGACTCCCAATAAACGTGTAAATTTACACACGATGAAATTAAAACCCACGCATCTCAAAGTACACTTACACACCCCAAATGCCGCAAAACTATACTCATAAAATTAAACACAACTCACACAAACCAAATCCTCCAGAAAATTCCGACTCAAGAACATGGGGACAACTCTTCCTTTAAAACCTTAACATACGTGGAGGAGATCAATGTCAAAGTTAAAAATTATACAGTTACTTGTTCAACACCCAAAATGACATAAAAATACGGATCTTATAATATCCAAAAATAGTGTTAAACACAAAACAGGGACGGGGAGATTTTTCCATATAAATTGCAATAACTCGCAACAAACAATTCCATGCATGCTTAAGCTCACGGTTTAAAATTTGATGAGTGCTAAACTGTTTTACCAAAACTTCAAAGTATAACACACTTTATGCTTCGAATACATGAGAAACAATTGATGCAAGATTATTTTAGAAATAAATTTCGTGCATGAATTTGGTCGGCACTCAGCATCTCAGGACTACACTCCTCCATTTTCCCGACATACTATTGTCATCCGGATACATCAACATCTTAGAGTCACGAACCCACTAATTGGGTTAACTTACAATTTCTCCTAGAAATAAAATTGGTCTAACGAACTTATAGTTCTAATCCAACCAATAATTCTTACTCAAGATGATCAACTTAATGCATTCAACGCATTTAACTATCACTTCAACGTCACATCGCTATAGACATCAACATTTCCTTAGATTACCCGCTTAGAAACTTTCTCACTACCCCAACGATCATCATACTAAGGTAGTTCAAGTATACACATGTGATATGTAGGTTCACCATAACACTATCCATGTGCCATTATGAACGTACCATACATGATCATCCTTGCGCCACTTGACAATTTCCCGTTTCTAGCGACTCGATCAATCCTCAAAATATCTTATCTTAAGGTGCCTAATGTGCAACTTCACTTTCAATCACTTATAAGAACTCTAGTTTGAGTCTAGGCATCCAAAGATTAATACCTAATTCTCTCAAACTTAAGCTCTGATACTAACTTGTAACACCCTCAAATCTGGAAATAGCAACTAATTTAAATTTTCTAAATACATCAATAAAGAAATTATCTACAACCACAAATTAAGATTTAACCTCAAAACAAACATTCATTCTATATAAAAACCTATGATAAGAACGGGTGCTACTAAAACCCCATAATGGTCACTATCTCCAAAACTGCGGAAGACTTCACCAACTACTTACAATTGCACAAAGCTAAGGCTCAACTCTTCATGGCTGCTAGAACCAAAAACCAACTAGAACCTGATGCACATGTCGACAAATAAAAAGGTTAGGCTTAACGCCTAGTAAGCTCAAAAGTTTTCAACATATATAAAGATGTCTGTGAAAATAGATAATGCAGTTTAATTCATAATCTTTCAAAAGGTATGCTTTGAATATGCAAACGACTCGTTTTCCAATAATATGCATTTTAGACGGAGAACACCAATTTGGACATTTTCCAAATCAAACTACTACAAAAAGATGATACCAATGTAAACCGCCCCTTCATAAATTAGCTTTAACCCAAAACTCACTCAAAGCGTAAATATAAATTGAACTCTCCATTTAAGAAGGTTCGGTTAAACCTTATATTTTAAAACATCCAAAACACGGGTGGGGCATAATACTCAACCCATAAATCAAGGGTAAAACCCAAATAAACAAAACGTCACCGAAAACTTGGATAATAAACCTCAATACCCAAAAACAACACCTTTCGGTGACGGGGGATTCCCGATTCCATAAAATGTGACTGTCCACAAAGTAAGCCCATTTTTTGTTGTTATGACTAGTCATATAAACAAAAGTACACGCAAGGGATGTCAGACTTAGTAGCTTTAAACGTACACCCACGGAAACTCGAGTTCAACCCCGTCGGGTTCCTATGTCGAGCCCCTCATCCAATATCGTAATACTTGAGCACGAAGGACTTATACCCACATCCGGTACCTTAATGTGCAGCACGAAGGACATACATCTCAATCCGATACTTTAACGTGCCTCGACGTGGAAAACTAATCGTCCCAACACCGGAACATTAATAAACCAAATACGGGGTCATGACTCCCAAATGCATCAAATAAGCCAAATAATACGCATAAGGCCCAACAAGACTCGAAGTCGAGCTACCAAAACTGGACAACTGTCCAAAGACTCCGAATCAAATAAAAATACCAAGTTGCAGGCTTAGCACCCATTGACCCATTGATAAATGAAGTAAAAATACGATAAAACGCACTCAACCAACGGTTATGCAAACACACCGACTAAAAGTAAGATTAGTTCAAAACTCACATTAGTTGAGTTACCCATTTTCCAAGTGAACATATACTCTCATATTTTCCAAATGCCTCATAACATAGAATATGCATTTTCCAAATTTAACTGTTGATAAGAATAAAAATCATGAAATGAGACTATAAACGCTCTTTCGAATACCTCACATAAAAGTGCAAGTAATACTTTATAAAACACTCCATTTCATGATGATGCATGGAACCCGATAAACATTTAAAAGTGTATTTTTTTTGACCAAAGATCTACTTATGCAATAAGACCTCAAAACACATTCGTTTGTAACACATTTATCAAAATGCCCAAAAATCCCAAATGTGGTTATTATACAAAGTTTGTAAAGTTAAATACTTTAAATAATCAAATATTAGCAAATAACCCAACATTTGATAATTTCATGTAGAACACATAAACACTTTAAAATAGACATTTTGGCATGTACAACGTTTTCACAAATCAACTTGAACTCACCTTGCTAGATTTAGGCTAAATCTAGATTTTATCCACTTAGAGCTTCCTTGAAGAAACTTGAATCTTCAAGCCAAATCTTCTAAAACCTAGATCCACAAGTTTCCAACCATAAATAATCATATTCAACTATATAGAATCATTCCCCAAACACTTAACATCAAAATCTCTATTTTGAGCAAAACCCTAATTTTGACCCAACACTCCCAAAATTATCTAAACCGAAATTTAGAGAAATCAAACACTAGGAAACCACAATGGGGCATTTATAACTTATTTCATGGTTTAGAAATGGAAGGAATACACTTACCACTTAGATTTTGATGAAAACCTAGAAAACCCAAAAATTCTTGAAGATGTAGGTGATGATGATGAACTCTTGATCCTTGCTTCCACTCCACCACCAAATACTTTTGGATCTTCCCAAAACTAACAATTTAATCTTGAAAAGCTCTCAAATACGAATCCATAGCAATTTGAATCGCCAAAATCGGAGTTGTGGTGAAGGAGATATGAGAAAATGAAGAAAATGGCTGAATTTTGCGACTTAACAGCAGCCTGGGCCCTTTGTGCGACTTTGCCATTGTCGCTGGTCATTGTCGTTGGTTCTCCCAGCTTTCTTCTCGTTCACTGTTTCGGCCGTAACTTCTTCGTTATAGCTCCGTTTTTACTCCGAAAAGAACCGTTTGACTCGTAATTGAATTCTTTATCCATCTAGACTGTAAAATCTAGGATTCAAGTCCAAGATTAAATATCTTATTTTTTCTTGATATATCGGTTTCTGTATTAACTTGAAGTGATACCTTTCGAAAGTCGGGGTGTTACATCATCAGCCAAAGTTCATTGTGAACATAAAATCCGAATAAAAATTCAGGTTTTCGTTTGATAGGTAGAATCAATATCCCACTTGCTTCTACATCATCATTGGTCCTCCATCCAAAATTTTGTTGACTTAGAGGCTGTTTGTTTACCTCTTAATGGTTTCATTAAGTGGCAACCTCGGAATCGCTAAGAGGTGAATCCTGTTTGCCAAAAAAAAATCTATCTCTTAATGGTTCCAAAATCCTCTGAATGATTTTGTATCCTGGACCTCCCTTAACCATTAAGCGCCCTGATTTCATTCTGAACAATTACCAAACAATCATATTTCATTTTGCACTATATCATAAGAGCTTCTTAATCATTCTGATCATTTAATCATTCTGTACCAAACTATTCAGCAACTGACAAACAGCCCCTTAATAACATGGCCTGAATAACTCTACAGTAAATCCATCAATTCGTTATAGACTACTAGAAGTGTACTCGCGCAATGCCGCTAGATACATCACGATTTTAACGTTTCATTTTATTTTCTATATTTTGTCGATTTACATTACGATTTTTGTTGGTTGTGAGAGATTGATAATGATTTTTTTATATAAATTTGTTTAATTTAAACTTAATAATATAATGTAATTTATTTTGGTTTAATAATATAATTTTTTTATATATAAAAAAATATTCTATATTTTGTTAGATTTTTTTAATTATATTTTATATTTTTATATTTAAATTTTGATTTTTATTCTATATTTAATTATGCTGAGAGTTATTTTAGGGGAATTAAAATGGGAAATGATTTTAGGAGAGTTAAAATGGTTAGAGATAATGATTGAAAATTAATAAATAACATTAAATGTAGTACATACAGCTTTAATGGTTGTTTTTTAAGTAATTAACATTAAATAGTTGTACATTAAGCTTTAAAACTTATTTTTAAGAGTTTTTTTTATGTCATCTTTATAATATAGTATAGATAATGAGGTTATTACTACTGAAGTTCACATATTTTGGCCTGTGTGCTTTATAAATATATGGTGTCCAATGGTAATTTCAAGACCACTCACTAATTTTTAAATGAGCATATTTTTTTAATTCTACTATCAAATTCATACTTATAATAATTTCAACTAATTATTCAAGGGTGATGATGATATGTGCATTTTTTTTATGTCAGAATCAGGTTAAATCATTTATTTAGAATGTAACAAATAAATCTTGATATTAATATATGTGAGAAGAAAATTAGTAGATAGATATGCATTTGACAGATATTTTATCTAAACCCGAGCTTGTGAGAGATCTAGAAATTAATCATGTTAGTTAAGCAGTCTTATTTGTGAACATAAGGTTTGCACGTGTGACAAACTGTCTCTTTTACCTATATGGTTTGATGCTAATGAGGTAACATGTTCTGTCTTCTAGTATTATTTTTCTCCCAAATAATTGATGTTAATATATGTTTTGATAAACTATATGATTATATTGTTTTCTTTTAAATAATTATTATATTTAGTAAATTTGAGATATTCTTTAGAAATAAAAATTTTGTAACTCTCATAAAATGGGCCAACTTTTAAGTGTGGATAATAATTAATGAAAATATTTTTTATTTCAAAAATGGATAAAAATATTTAGGGAGTCATTCGTTTGATGAAATGGTTTGAGAGATTTGAATTTTGTGAAATAATTTAAAATGTCTGATGTGTTTGGTTTTTAAGATTTTGAATGAAATTGAATTCCATTCTTTATAAGTAATTTATAAAAACAAATTACAAATAGGTATAGAAACAATTAAATTACCTTATTATTAATTGGTTATTGAAAAACAAACGTTTTTAAAAACATTATTATATGCAAATCCTTCGAAAACCCATTCCATGGCTTCTAATGATGAATCTGAACAAATTGGGGGAATCCAAGTCACCAAGAACAAAATCCAGATTTTTTTTTTTTTTTTACAAAGGTTTTTATTTTTAAACGAAATTGTTGTTTATATTTATGATGTTTATGTAATTGTTCTTATGAATTAAGGCGGAGAAGATAAAATTTCAACAAAAAATAAAAAACAATTAAAAACAACGAAATCACCCTTATGTATGGGACATTTAATGATGGAAATTGATGAACATTAAGGGTGAGGGACGAAATTAATCCAAAACAATTTGTAAACGTAAGGGAGTCTTTTATAATTTATGTAATAATTGAAGTCGGTGGAGAAAATCAGGAAAAAAAATCCATCAAACGTCAAAAAAAGTTTTAGTAATTAATTCTATTATTTTTAATGTTGTCGATTTTCGTGGTGAATGCATGTATTAATCGGAATGCTTTAATGCATATAGTTGAAGAATCACAAACTTAAAATACAATTGATTCATGATTTGCAAAGTAAATGAACTGAGCATGCATATGAAAATAACATGAACTACATGAACAAACCTCTTGTTATGTAACAAATGAACTGAACATGTACATGAAAATGACCATAATTACATGAACATACCTCCTGTTGTGTAAATAAATGAACTGAATGTATATGTACATGAAAATGACCCAAATTATATGAATAAACCTTTTGCTACCAATCAACTCCAACAATCATGCTCATGCTTTGAGCGTAGTTTGTTCTACGAGGCTAAATCCAGTTCGATCACTTTTCTTCCAATACTTCCCAACAATTTCACAGTTGAACTGAGGTACAAACATTTTGATGACCGATGCCATATAATGGTTCATGAATTTCTTCAAAACCACTACATGGAATACTATGCGCCCTAACTGCAACCGACAAAAATGTCCCCGAAAAGTATGTGCAACGATTCTAGAACACATGCTACTTTCACTACAAAACAATTGACTTTTACCCACAAAAATTATGAAGGGAAATTTCGGACGGTGATTAGTGCTGGATCACCCACAAAATACCAATAGTTTTGGTGATCACCCACAAAATCTCTGGATAATCTATCACTGATTTGAATTTCTCACCAACAATTACCCATCAACTTTTGTGATGGTTTTGTGATGAATCACCCCTTTAGCGGAGGATTTCTCAGAGAAACTTCTGTAAGTAAAGTCTTCCATTTAATAGTGTTTGATTCAGACTCTCACACCATTTTGGGTGTTATCAGTGGAAACATAGCAATTAGGGTTTTAAGGTCGAAAACTCAAAAAGTATTTCAGATTTTCAAAAGAAGAGAATTCAATATTATTTAACAAAAAGTGACATGAAATTATTTCAAAATTCAATATTATTAGGATAAAAACAATCTAAAATATAAAATTAACCAATTACATTTAAACGATAATGATTATATATCCATCAAAGTTAAAATATAAATATAAATAAAAATATATCTCTAACATATACATAGAAAAGTATGATTTTTAAGAAGCATTTATGGTAACTATAACAAGACATTCTAACAAACATGAAATATTGGTTGCAATGTCATATCAAACCTAAATCAATGTTCCACAATTAGCACCTTTCTTCCTCAATGCATTTTGAGGCTTATCTCATTCAATACTTCATTTTGGTATATTAAAATGCGATAATGATAAAAGGGTGACTCAAAACAAATGGTTGTGTGTATATATATATATATATTGGAAGAATATTTTGCAACCTTGAAAAAGGTTGCAACCCTTGCAACCTATATCTTAACCGTTAGATTCATGATCGACGGTTATTTTATTTTTATTTTTCTGTTTTTTTTAATTAAAAATATTGGGCCCCATATCTATTGTAACCGCCGATCATGAATTCGACGGTTAAAATGTGGGTTGCAAGGTTTGCAATCTTTTTCAGGGTTGCAAATGAAACAACCCCTATATATATATATATGTATATATATGTATGTATGTATTATAATAAATTTATAATCTTTCAATAAATGTTTTGTATATCTATGTATTGCATCTAGAGGTCGTTGGAAATTTTAGAAAATAAGATGTTTTAATAGATTAATGATAGAACTAACTTGGAAGGTATACCGGATGAGGTACAATAGTAGGAGTTGGGAGTTGTGCTAATTACGGGTAATTTGTAAAAAGATCAATTACAGTGGTGTGGACACATTCGTAGGAGTTGGCGACTCTGATGAGCAGGGTAGGGGGGTGATCGAATGGGTGAGGAAGGGTAGGATGGGGAGGACGTTTGATGAGCAATTGAGGAGGGACATGACGACCTTAGACATTTTCAAGTACATGACATTTGATGGGAATCATTGGTGACGTTGGATTAGAGTAGTTCACCACGGGTGGGAAATTGTAGCAAGCGTAAACATGAGGAAAGGAGTTGGAGAGGTAGAGGATCAGAGGGGAGGAATAAGTGTCATGTAACGGGTTACCAGAATCCTAATATATTATTAGGAGTTTCGGACTAGGGGTTGAGTGTTTTAAGAAACTTTTCATTGTTCCTTCTACTTTTTTTTATGTTGTTGCTTAATATCTTTTAGCTAGAGTTTTTCTGTTCAAGATCGTCTCTTTTGAACCATGTTCTTTTTTCTTTAAACTTTAAGACACCATTTCTGAAATAAAACTCTTTTTTTCTCATATACATTCTTTTCAAAGTCGATGCTTTTACAATGAAATGTATTATTAAAGTTTTAAGAATAATAAAAACATAATTTATATTAAAAAAGAGTATTTAAATAATGTTATGGTATAGATATAAATGTAACATGTGTATGTAGGACTACACCCATCAATACATAAATACACACACCCTTGTTCCCAAAATCATGTGATTGTAACACCAAAATTAATTTATTTTTTGGTAACATTTATATGCATGGAACAAAATAATACCTTGGCATGTGAAGTTCATTAATTATTAGCCATTAACCATTACAATAACCTCATCTTGGTTAGACAATTTGCAAACATCACATGTACTTTCCTCCCATTTTTCAAGAAAATAAATAGTATTTAATTTTTGAATACCATTTAATTTTAATAATTCATTAATTATTAGTCATTATATCTTGTAGTTTTCGCCTTGAAAATAAGTTTGGTCAATTTATAGTTTTGAAGTTGTCTTTGTTTATATATGTATAAAAACAACACAAATTTAATATATTTATATCGTATGATTTAAATCGTGAAGATGAAATTTTGAAAAAAAAAATGATTATGTAACACCAAAGATTTGATCTATAAATGAAACACGTTAAAGTGCAGAACAAAATGGATGTTTTAGATTGGGAGATCTTTCCGTTTGTTGACATGTTCCATGGATCACAATTATTCTAATATTTCAAGTATTTCTTTAGACATGACTAACTTCTTTTTTGATTCTTGTCACCATTTGGTGTCACACAACTCTACTAGACATTCAATTTTTGGCTTAGGGACACTCTTTGGCATCACAAAAATTGGCTTGTCTATATTTGCTATGTTTTTTTTTGTGATATCAGTCATTTTAAGCTATAAAAAGATTTTATATTGTTGCACAAGACATCAACCAATAGTAGCAATGCACCTGGCATAACAAAGCGCTACTAGCAATATGATTTTTGGCTTTGCAAACACCAAAGGGCGTCATCATGGTATAGTTTTTGTTAGCATATACAAAAAACCAAGGGTATCCGGTTATATATTTATTGTAGTATTTCGTTTTTCATATAACTTCTTCATTTTTCCAAAAAGAGATTAAACATACTATGTCAGTTGGGTATAGTTTATTTTCTCATACTGCATATTTGAAACAACTCAGTAGAATTTAGTGATGGCCAAAAATCGGGCTCGGGTCGGGTCGGGCTAAAACGGGTTTTGGGCCCAAACAGTAAACCCAAAAAACGGGCCAATCGGGCTTCGGGTCAGGCCGGGTCGGGTTTCACCCAAATATGTATGACCCGTTTAATGTTGGAAAAAACCAGTTATAGGAAAACCGGGCTGGGCCAGGCCCAAAACTGGCCCGTGATCGGGCCGAACATTTTCCCGTATTTTTTTAAAAATAATTCCTTTATATAATAATTAATTACTAAGCTTTAAAAAATAAATATTGGATTGAATCACTAAAATACACTTTAAAAATACGTTTTATTTATAATAACACTAAAATACACTTTAAAAATACATTTTATATATAATTTTAAGTTACAAACTTACAATACAAGTATTTATAGGGGTTTGGGGGGTAAAAAATACAAAAAAAGGTCAAAAAACGTATATAAACGGTAACATAACGTCTCTTTTTTTTTAAAGTAAGAATCGGGCCGGGCCGAGCCAAAAACCGGGTCGGGAACCAGGCTCGGGCCGGGCCGGCAAATCCTCCAAAAACATGAACCGGTCCGGCTTTTCAGGCTTCAAACCGGTTTACTACCGGGTCGGGCTTCGGTTAATCGATCGGGTCGGACCGAGCCCATTTGGCCATCACTAGTAGAATTTTGGATCCGCTTCCTTCATTTATTGTATTCTTCAAAGTCAACATCAATGTTTTTAGTTCTTTTCTTGTACACATCATACAAGGCTTTCTAATTAAAAACTGTTGCAAAAATTAAGATGACCATGAGATTTGTGACATAGAAAGTATAAAGTGAAATTGCTAACCCACATCAACTTGCACATGTAAAACATCACAATTCACAATACATTCCACATAAACACCAAGTGTAAAAACCAAAAAACGGTTACTGGAACCATCTCAATGGTGTTTTATTGTTTCTCATCGACAAGATAAACAGATAGTTCATGTTCAAGTGTATAATCATCATTGATTAATGAAAGAGAATATAACTTTATCCTAGCATATGGATGTTAACAGATTAAATACATTTATTCCATATCATCATGCAATAAACTAATCGTATACCCAAATTCATATCCGCTTCATGACAGATATTCAAATAAAACATCCAGATACATACCCAACATATATTCCATTGATTCAGATAATCAAATATATCTCTACCCGTTTCTAGTCATTTAATAAATATGTATTTCACATTTTGATACTATTCGTATCTTCGATTGCTTAAAATTTCGAATTTGATTGTGCATTTAAATATCACCTTCCGTTTCTCTAAAAAACCTATGATCAATATTGTAACAACCCAAAAACTTAAACATAACAAAAAATATAAAATCCCAAAACAGGTCGCAATACAACCAATTTAAAATAAGATAACTGGAAATTTAACAACGAAAGTCTCATCTACAGCCGAAAGTTTCTATAAATAGGTAAGCTTCTACTTCCAAAAACATCGTGCGTTCCATTCGACATCCTCTCCCACGCTTCTACACCTTTTCTTTCCCTTTTGAGGAAGTTTCGCTAACGTTCTTCCCTGAAAATAGGTTTTCAGTTTGAAAAACGGGGGTTAGACCATGAGGTCTACTGAATTCCCAATAAAGCAGTTATAAACAAAAGTTATATCATGATCAAATAATAATACAATTATTATTTTCACATTTACACAATAAATGTGGGTAGTGCACATTGATAACTTCCAATATTTCACATTCGTAAACCACGGTGCTCAGGGCCCAAGCAGACTCCATTATCGCCTCGGGGCCCAAGCAGACTCTCTGATTCCCCATGTGCAGAAAACGGATTTCACGCACATATGGTTACTCATATAATTCCATGAAATCGGGTGGATCCCACGACCCATTCCACATAAACATAATCCAATTAGTTCCATTTATATTCATAATCAAAGTTGACATCGTATGTAAATGTAACACTCTAAAATTTTAGACGGAAATAAAACTTGAAAATTCGGCAATATAACGTTTGAAAATAGACTAAACATGTCACCCAAAAATAGGGGATAAATTAAACCTGTAAAGTAGGGTGAAACAATTCGAAAACCCAAGTGTAACATTTCAAAAGGGGCATAAGGTAAGACATTTACAAACCCAATGAATGAAACATAAGACGACAACCTACTAATCTAAATTTGGACAACTAGATTATGGTTGGGTGTCGCTATCCTTCCAAAATGTGTATCTTCAAAATCAATGTATGTTGGTCACTATGTTTCCTCAAAAAGACCATTCACGACCCCAAGGTCGTTCCCTCAGTCCCGGCGTGCCCCACCGCTATGATAGTCTGCCAAACATGACAACAAAGAACAAGTGTTAGGCTAAGGCCTAGTGAGAACAAGTCAAATAATGATTAAAGTACTAAACCCATTCAGAGTCACACGGAGGATATAGTCATGAGCTAAAACCAACAAATCAAATAAACCATTAGTGATTAAACACAGTACAAATATCACCAATCACATAATGAGCTCAACTCCTCTAAGTCTATTGCTCGAAAACATCAAGTCAACCCCTCTAGGTCTATTCTTGAGAGTTCCAAAATGGGGAACTCTAGCACAAGGGAATTACACCTTACTGCCCATGAGACGTTGTCCGACCGTATAGGTCCACACCTTACTTATCATGGTGACCCGATGCCTATTCCGTGCTAAGTGGTGAACCCAATGTCCAAAACGGGGACATAGGAACACCGTGCCTATGGATCCATTGCACTAAGACCAAATACCATAACATATGTGTACATTCATGTCTGATCAAGTTTAATGAGATAAAAGCAAAATTGTAAATATAGAGTTAAACCATACGGAGCCTTGACTCCCCAACTTGAAAGGAAATATTACTCAACCCAACAATCACATCCCACACATCTCATTGCAACTTACATCCATAACGACAATTAAACTAACATTTGGATTTTACCGAAACCTTAGTTTCATCTTGAGGTACCAAAATCCCATCAACAAGAGCTGATCAACAATTAAGTATAAACTCTTGAAGTTCATTAAATATAGCTCAACTATGCCATTCAAACATTTTTGTTTATATCCCAAAACCCTAGTATCCTTAAAATCCATTTTAGGTCAAAATACAACAAACCCAAATACTTGTTTATGAGACAAGAATGAAACCTACAACACATAAACCCTAGTAGGTTACATAAGGATAGAGGTAGAAAGCTCACCTTGGAGAGTTGTAGAAACCCTAGTTAATGAATGAAAGAGAGAAGTTGATAGAGGATGAACTTGATACTTGGTCACCAAAACCCACAATAAATTCAAACAGTCCTACATCAACCATAATAGTCATCTTATAAAGTTCCTTCAAGAGTAATGAATGAAGAGAGATATGAGATTTACCTTTTCTCTCCCAAAAGTTGGACCAACTAAGAAGAAATCAGAAAATGAGAGAAATTGGTCGATTTTCAGCATTTAAGGGGTTGTTCCCCGTTCGCGATTGTGCACATGCAAGAATGACATGGTCATTCTCGCCGGGCAATGTCGCCCGAGCCAAGTACCCCGCGGTACAGGCTCCGCGATTATGCCTCGTGAGTTTGACACATGTCATTCTCGCTTGGCATAGTCGCACTACTCCACCACCATTCGGTACATTCCTCGCGATTGTGCCCCGATCGTACCGAAGCCCAAAATCACCTGTTTTCGACCCGAAACATGCACGGTTCCAAAACTAACTTAATAATAAGTTTTAATACTTAAATACATGGACGTACCGGGATCGAGGGTGTTACAGTAAAAATGAGCACAAAGGTAATCGTGGAAATAAGAGGTTTCTGGTTAATCCATTTTCAATGTTTCAACAATATAAATGTCAAACGAGTAAAAGAGTTGTCGGGAACTCACCTGGTCGCGAAGGATTTGACACACACAGACAACTCTCACCGGGACAAATGAACTTCTACATAATAGTGCCAAAACGCGATTAAGTTCACTCAATAATTTGGAATTATTAAAATCTATTAAAATCGAAGACTCCCCCCCCCCCCCCAAAAAAAAAAACCACATGGGCCATCGATGGCATGAACCAAGCCCGATTGGTCGCACAAGACACGGGTGCTCCCGGCTCGGTATAGCCTGGGTCTCGTCCCATGCACCGCCTGGCTCCCTTTGATTACCCGAGTTCCGCTTGGGGTGACGACCGGGTGGAACAATACCTGGGTGGGGGTAAAGTCCCGACTCACCATGGCCCGGTGTAACACCCCGTTTCTTCGATGTACATCATCATCACCCAATACGAATTTTCTCTTAGGACCATGGAAACTTCATTTTCATGTCTAATGAAACGTTTGAACAATCATAAACCCTCTTTTCATAAATTTGCATGTCAAAGCCAAGGCGTTAATGTATGTATGTATGAGTATGTATATAAATATTCGTTTCATGTGTGTATGTTTATATGCTCCTATTTGCCTATGTATGCATGGGCCTTTTTAACCACATACATATGTATTTATGTCGGTCTTCGTGAGGTTTACACTTTAGGATTACCACCCTCGACCTTTAGTCATGTCATCCCGAGACTTTGGAGACCGAAAGAAGCTCGAAGCGAGTCAAGACTTGGACTGAGCGACTATGCCTGGCGACAATACCATGTCATAGCCGCTGTTGGCATTACCGCTTGGAGAAAACAGTGGGTTGGACGAAGGGCGCGACTATGTCCGGCGATAATGTCGTGGCATAGCCGCCGATGGCACTATCGCCACTTTGCTACCGTAGTTGGGTGAGGACGGGAGACAATGTCGTGGCAAAGTCGTCGGGTCATTGTCGCATGTAGGGACAGGAGGTTGTGCTTTTAAGCCGATTGTGAGACCAATTAAAGTGATTTATTCCCCTAAAAAATCTACAGATCTATTCTCTCTCACTCTTGACGATTTTTCATCCTCTCCTCTCTTCTCCCTCCTTTATTAATGATCCAATTTAAACCTAGCATTTACTAACCTCAAGAAGGGTTGTTGAAGCCAAGTGGGTGATCTTTGTGCCTTAAAGTTCCAAGTGAAGAAAGTTTCTCCCAAGTCCATCAATTTTAGGGTTTTCCCTTTACAAACCCTAGTTAGTGAGTTTTCACCTATAAACCCTAATTCCTCCACTTTTATGCTTATTAAATGGTTGTAGATCCCAACTTACTTACTCACATGAGTAATCTATATATATATATATATATATATATATATATATATATATATATACCCATATTTCTATTTATGTGTTGACCCAACATCTATGGTTTTATGGAAAAAGGTGAGAAGAGTATTGAAAGAATCATCTTTTGCATTTAATAAAATCATGGTGGATATGTTATTTGGTAAATGTAAATGTGTATGGCATATGTATGAAATAGACTACTTGTGGAATAATGAAACTTCCTATGATAAATATCATGCTCATAAAGGAAATGTGAAGCTTGTCTAAAGATGCATATTTGGCTGGTATGTGATCATATGTTGATATTGTTGGCTCCCACTTCTTTATGTACGAGGATGTAGTTTTCATATCTAATAGGCCTGTCATTGTTGGCCGGTATGGATTACTAGCGAGTAGGCAATGGGGGACGCAAGTCCTTGAGGTGTAACTCGTCTAGATTTGGATAGACAATAATATCCCGTAAGACCTTGAGGTGTAACTCGACGGAGTAGACAATAAAGATAATATTGTGGTTTGAGGTTGTGATGTCTTGATGGCATGGGAACTAGGACCGAGACATGAGGTGTAATCCAATAACATCATGGGTGACTCCACTCCCGTGTACATGTCACCCCGATGGAAACGGGTCTCCCCCGTATTTCAAGAGTTATCTCTTGTGTGTTTATGTTCAGGTTTGGGAACATCTTGCAAGTGGGAATAACATTGTAACGCAAAGGGATTCGGTAACACAAGTCTTATAATATGATATTCTTGTTTGTGAACTGTTTAATTTATGAGATCTCACTAAGCTTCGTCCTAACACTTGTTATGGTTGTTGATTATCTCACAGGTCCCACTAGTAGTGGAATCTAGGATGTCGGGTTTGTCAACCGCGCACGTAGGAGATCTTGTAGTGACGGTCTTTTTGGGGAACCTTTGAGAAGAGAGATTTTTGGTGGAATAGCAACACCCATTTTAATCTAGTTTGAATTAATTCTAGATTAAGTAGGTTGTTGTAACCTATATTCCCCATTCTTTTGCAAACTCTATCGTGCAAACTAACCCAACTTAATTTGGGTTTTTAGTTGTCATGAATTTGGGATTTGCTTTTATTTAGACGTTTATATTTTCAGGGTATATTGGACCTCCGTATTTTAGACGCTATATTGCCAAAATTTTGAAATTTTCAATCGGCCAATTTTTAGGGCGTTATATTGCCAAAATTTCGAATTTTTCAATCGCACAATTTTTAGGGCGTTACAAGTTGGTATCAGAGCTCTAATTTTTAAATCGCACAATATCGATGCCTAGACTTAAGCTGAGACCATTAAGTAATGAATTGTGAGAATCAGGTAGAACTTCTAAGATGGGTCGGTCCTAGAGTCGACGGAAACTACACCGTTTAGAATTGTAAGAAATGGCAGCGAGAATCCTTATATAAAGTATATTCATAAGCGCACTTAGATACTATTATTATGAATATATTTCTATGTGAGTATGCGTGAATTACTATGATTATGATGATCGACGAACTGTATTGGTACGTTTCTTGTGTATAATCTTGTGTAGCCCATCTCTTACCCTCACTAGATTGTGTGACAGACGAAAATGGTAAATACTCAGAGTCATCTTCAATCGTCACCGGAGGTCCAAGCCGTGACCGAATCCATGGTCGATAGGCCAAATGAAACTCCAACATTTGTACCTCCACTTCCGCCCTTGCTTGGCGGGAGGATAGAGCAAATCCCGAGAACCAACATTGCCACTGTTGATCCAGTTCTGACTGAGGTTACCCCTCAAACACAAATGATGGATATGATGAGAGTTATGAATGAGACCATGGAAAAACAACAGGAACTGTTCATGAAGCTGCTAGAGGACCGAGAAGTGAATCACTGCCGACACAAGACAATTGAAGAAAATGTGGTCATAGCGGGTTCCGGGGGTACCGGAGACGAGAACTGCACCAAAGGATTAGTGACTTTGGAGACAAGGCAACCGGTAAAGGGATGTTCGTACAAGTCCTTCCTTTGTTGCAAACCGCCAAAATTTGCTGGAACCGATGAACCCGTAAAGTGTATGAACTGGCTCAGAGAAATTGAGAAGGCCTTCCGAGCCTGTGACTGTGAGGAGGGTCAGACAGTGAAATATGGTTCTCAGATGCTCCGAGGTTCGGACTTGACATGGTGGAATGTCTTCACCTCAACTCTAGAGGAATCTGTGCTAGCTAAGATGTCTTGGGCCGAGTTCAAGAGAAAGATTTTAGAAGAGTATTGCAATGAAGAAGAGATGGACTTGATAGAGGAGGAGTTTCGGTCGATTAAAAAGGGGTATTTGTCGGTGAAGGAGTACACCCGGTTGTTTATGAAGAAAGTAAACTTGGTGGGGCATGTGGTCCCGACCGAGAAGGAAAAAGTAAAGGCGTACTTGAAAGGCTTGCCCGCGGACATGACGTCAATGGTCTGCAACTCCAAAGCCTCTAACCTCCGTGAAACAATCGAAGAGGCCAAAGTGATGGAAAGACTCTATGCTCGGGACAAGGAAGAGAAAACGAAGGTTGCGGTGAAGAGAAGGTGGGAGAGTGTAATAACCTTAAGTAATTATTATAAAAAAAGGAAAGTTTAGGGGTCGTTTGTGTGAAAGTTGGAGGGTGTTTGGTGTTAATTATATTTAGTTGGAGGTTTGAGGGAAACTTGCACCTCCATATTTTCCTTCCTAGATTATTTAGATGGAAAAAGGTGTTAGTATGTGTGTGTGTTTATACGTGGAGAGAAAAGAAAGAAATCCTTCTGAAGTTTCTTCCATTAGCTCACTTTGGAACTTATTTACATGTATGAGAATCTTTATTTGTTTGATTCGAGTAGAATTTTTATCTCCGTTTCTGGGTTTGTTCTTCTTTAGTATTCATGTATGTAGGTTAAAATTTTGATTTGGGGTTCTTATTGAAATCAATTTCATGGAAGCAGTTTTAAAAATCTTATTTTTGTTTAAAAATATTATTGGTTGGAATTTTTGAGTTTAATTGAATATTTTATAGGTTTGGTGTTGGGAACTGAAGATTCTACTAAGTGTGGTTACTACTGCTAGTACAAGAGTGGTTACTACTGCCAGAGCACTTTGAAGGATAATACTGCTGAGTATTACTACTGCTAGTAGAATTACTACTGCTAGTCAAAGTTAGTACTGCTTGAACAAAGTTAGTACTGCTTAGCTAGTTAGTACTGCTAGTAGTTAGTACTGCTTAGTAGTTAATGCTGCTAGAAGAAGTTACTACTGCTGAGCATAATTAGTGCTGCTAAAGAGATCCGGATGGAAAGTATGACAGCTAGATATACTGAAGATATACTGAAGATATACTGAAGATATACATAGAAGATATACATGGAAGATATACTGCAGATTTGTTTATTCTTTGTAATTATCTTTTGATCAGTATATGTATAGAATGTATAGAATTGATAGAATAAACTTTTGATAATTTTTTTAAGTGATAGAGAGAAATCAACCTCAAGGCATAGATCCTAATTCTAGAGAAGTAGAATTCGTATTGGTGAGCCTGTTCATCAATATTGAGGTTGAGTGTGTAATCTTGTAACTTCAAGCATTCAATACAAGTTTACAGTTTGTTCTTCATATTTTCTGTGTTAATTTACTGTTCTATTAAATATCAAAGTGTTATTCCGCAAACTTCTTTGATATTAGTTTCTGAGAATTTATTCTTGTTAAGAATTCGATCCTGACAAGTGGTATCAAAGCAAGTTCTCTCAGAAACATCTATCTATCATGGAAAATCTTACAGAATCAAGTAGTACTTTGATCTCCAAGGTTCCAATGCTCAAACCCAGTGAGTTTGACATGTGGAAGATAAGAATCAGACAATATATTCTTCTCACTGACTACTCAATGTGGGATATCATTGAGAATGGTCCTTCTGAAGCTGGAAGGATAGGACCAGATGGAAAAAGACCTCCACCAAAGACAGATGGTGAAAGAAAGATCAGACAGACAGAGATGAAGGCTTTGAGCACTCTGCTCTTAGCAATCCCCAATGAATATCAGCATCAATTTTGCAACTGCACTGATGCTCAAATTCTCTGGAATGCTCTAGAGAAAAGATTTGCTGGAACTAAGAGTATCAAAAGAAATCAAAGAGATGTTCTTAAGCAGCAATATGAGAATTTTACTTCCTCAAAGAATGAGTCTATGACTCAAACTTTTGATAGGTTCAATAAACTCATTGGTGAACTGGCTACTGTTAGAGTAAAGATGGATCAAGATGACATCAACAGGAAGTTCCTCAGATCTCTTGGGGATGAATGGACTATGTACACTGTCTCTTATAGGCAGAGTGACAATCTGGAGGAGAAAGAACTTGATGATCTATACAATGATCTAAGAGTTTTTGAAACTGAGGTAGAGATCAAGAAGAAGCCTACTGGTTATGTCCACAATTCTGCACTTCTTTCAGCAGCCACTGATACTACTGCCATCCCTGAAGCAGTTAGTACTGCTGGTGGAGCAAGTTCAGAAAAAGGATCTGAAACAATCTTTGAAGCCTTCTTGTCCAGTCATAGTAACAACTCATTAATCAATGATGATCTGGATCAACTTCACCCTGATGACCTGGAAGAGATGGATATCAAATGGCAGATGGCCATGCTATCCATAAGGGTGAAGAAGTTCATTAAAAGAACTGGAAGGAATAACTTCTCTCAAAGAAGAGAAGATGGAGCTGGTTTCGACAAGACCAAAGTGGAATGTTATAAGTGTCACATGAAAGGACACTTTGCTAGAGAATGCAGGAGTGCTGTTCCTAACAACAACCACCAACAAACTCAGAATGGAAGCTACACTCAGAACAAAAATCCTGCTCAAGCCCTTGTGTCTCAACAAGGAATGGGATTTGATTGGAGTGATCAAGCTGAGGAAGCCATTCAGAATCAAGCTCTTATGGCAGAAGTGTCTGATCTCTCATCTGAGATAATTTCTAACCTTTGCACTAAAACTTGCATTGACACTGTCAAAAGATACAGGGATCACAATCAAAGTATGTGTGATGACCTCAAAAGGTTAGAAAAGGATAGAAGAGATTATGTGCTAATAGTTGAGAGATTTGAAGAACAAATCAAAGGCTTTCAAGCTAGTGAACTTCAACACTCTTATGACACTAACTACTGGAAGTGGGAAAAGAATGAGTTAGAGACCAAACTGTCTAAATCATTAGAAGAGAGTGATAAGCTAAAGGAGGAATTGTCTAAAGTTAAACTTGACATAGAGAAGTTTTCATATGCTTCAAAAGCAATGGATTCTCTTCTAAAGGCTCAGATACATGATAAGATGAAGCCTGGTATTGGATACAACAGCACACCTCCTCCTTATAATAACAATTATATCTCTCCTACATCAGACTTGTTAGAAACCAAGGAGAAAAAGGACTTATCTGAAAAGGCCTTTAAGATAGACCCTTTGGATGAAGTAGTAATTAAGGATCTAACTGAGAAAGAAGCCAGTAAGAAGAGAGATAATGATATAAGTAAAGAAATCCATGTAGAAAACAATATAATCACCAATGAGGGATGTGGGAAAGACTGGATAAAGTCCAAGGAGATAGAAAAGACCAAAGAAAAAGACAACAAGGTCCATTACAAACAGACCACAGTTGTGAATCCTGCATCTTGTAAACAGTGTGATTGCAGTAAAGCCAAGAGCCTAAATTCTGGTTTAAAAAGAGGAAATCAAAGAAACTGGAATAATCAATGGGCTCAGAAGCAAGGAGTTGATCTGAGTAAAATCAATAGACCAAAACCTTGCTTCATATGTGGCAAGTTAAATCATCTGGCTAAATATTGCTTCTTCAATCCTATCAATCAACAGATGACCTTTCAAAGATGTAAGCAAAAATATGTTGATTATAGGAAGGTTGAGAAGAAACATGGTGAAAAGAAAGGCCCTATGAAGAAAAGGTTTTTAAAAGAAAGCATTAAAATGTGGGTACCCAAAAGCACTAAAACTGTTAGTGCTGCTGACAGGGTTAGTGCTGCTGGAAGTTTTACTGCTGCTACCTGTGTTAGTACTGCTAAAAATATTAATGCTGCTAATACAGTGAGTACCTCTTCAAAGGCTAATACTGCTAACACAGTTACTGCTGCTAACCCAGTTACTACTGCTAACCAGGTTAGTACTGCTAAGCATGCAAGTGATGCTAAGGCAGTTAATACCTCAAAAACCAGTACTGCTTCCAGCACACATGTTTCCAAGCCTATTATTGTGACAAAGTACTCCAAGGATGAGGAGCTAAAATTCAAAAATCTTGTCAAGAAGGAATGCAAGTATTTTGATGAGAAAGGGATACCCAAGACCACTTTGGCTTGGGTTCCTAATTCATACTAACTGATCTATCTTATGTGCAGGGCAACCAACAGCTCAAAGGAAGGAGCATATGGCATGTTGATAGTGGTTGCTCAAGGCACATGACAGGCAACATGTCATGTCTTCAGGATTTCAAGCATATCAACGGAGGACATGTTGCTTTTGGAGACAATCTTACTGGTGGTAAGATAAGTGGAAAAGGTAATGTCATCAAAGGTAAGATGACATTTGAGGATGTCTACTATGTTGATCAATTAAAATACAACCTGTTAAGTGTATCACAGGTTTGTGACAAACAACATAGTATATTATTTACAAATACTGAATGTATGATCCTTGCTCCAGGGTTCAAAGTAGTTGATGAAAGCATGATACTGCTAAGAACTCCAAGAAAGGACAATGTTTACTGTCTAGATATGAAAAAATGTTTCAAGTGATTCATCTCTAAATTGTCTTGTTTCAAAAGCTTCTGTAGATGAATCATCTCTATGGCATAGAAGGATGTGTCACATGAATTTTAAGACTATGAACAAACTTGTTAAAAACAACCTTGTAAGAGGTTTACCTTCTAAAGTCTTTTCATGTGATGATCATTGTGTTGCTTGCCTCAAAGGCAAACATCATAAAACTTCTCATAAGACCAAAGAGATAAATTCTATTTCTTCTTGTCTCCAGTATTATCCATCTTTATTGATAATAGCAGTGCTATCAGCATTGTAAATAATCCAGTCAAGCACTCTAAGACAAAGCACATTGAGATCATGTATCACTTTATAAGAGACTGTAATGAAAAGAAACTTGTTCAAGTTGTAAAAGTTCATACTGACAACCAGTTTGCTGATCTATTCACCAAAGCCTTTGATGTGGGTAGATTCACTTTCTTGGTAACAAGTGTGGGAATGATCAACTCTGAATAAGCATTATCTCAAAAAGTGGATAAATATCTGTATATTATAGATTCTTGGTGTTACTAATCTATCTTTGCAGGGCATACATAGCAGTACGCAATTCAGTCTAAGCTTCAATGAGTAAGTACGGTTAATACTGCTAGTTGGTTAATACTGCTAGTTGGTTAATACTGCTAGTTGGTTAATACTGCTAGTTGGTTAATACTGCTAGTTGGTTAATACTGAGTGTTAGTTAATACTTCTCGCAGTTAATACTGCTCGCAGTTAATACTGCTAGTTAGTTAATACTGCTCGCGGATAATACTGCTCCAGGTTAATGCTGCTTATGTTACAAATACTATAAATACCCTTTGCCCGCCTAAACGTTCATAACGACTCTTTGCATACTGATCACTTGTGCGCTAAATCTTTTTCTCTCAAGTACCTAGTCTTCCAGGCAAGAACAATCCAGTTCAATGGCATCCATGGCGTTTATCGACGAGCACAATGAGATCGCAATGCTACAAAAGCCAAAGCAAGCTGCAGGATTTCATCAAATTGTGGATTTCCTCAAGTCGAGCCATATTGCTCATGCTCTTACAGTTGCTCCGACAATCTACATTGAGCATCAAAGGCAGTTCTGGGCCAATGCCACCATTGTTGCTGAGAATGGTGTGCAGATGATCAAGACCAGGGTGTGTGACCAACCCTTAACTGTGTCTGAAGAAGTTATTCGTATCAGTCTACGTCTAGACGATGCTTCTGGTATAACTTCTATCCCTAGTGATGAACTGTTCTCAACTCTTTCCAGAATGGGGTATCAAGGTCAATTGGGGATTTTTAAGTTTTTCAAAGCAAAATTTTCACCCCAATGGAGGTTCTTTGTCCATACTTTAATGCACTGTATTTCAAAGAAAACAACTGGCTGGAGCCAATTTAGCAGTCAAATTGCTTATGCATTGGTGTGTTTATCCACTGCTAGAAAATTCAATTTTTCTCAAATGCTTTTTCATGATCTTGTCTCAAATCTGGATAACAAGAAGAGTTTCTTCATGTACCCCAGGTTTGTTCAAGAAGTTATTAACCATGAATTGACGGATATTCCTCATTCTGCTGGAATATATGTACCTAAACCCCCCCAAAGGCAAGGTCTTCTCAAATATGAGAAGATCTGCTGGGGACTCGGAAGGAGTTGACACCCCATTGTTCTCTACAATGATGGTGGTGTCCCAAACCACTGAAGGAATGGCAGCAGGGTCAAGGCCCCCATTAGACCAACCCACTGCTAGCCAAACCCAACCTTCCCACTCAAAAACAATTCCCCAGTCTCTTCTTGAAAAACCAACATCTCCTATTACCCAAACCTACAAGAGGAAACAGGTAAAGAAGGCTCCTTCCCTTCTTGTACCTTCATCCCCCAAGCCTTTAAGCCCTCTAAAGGAGAATTCTCCTTTAGAGAATATCCACAGGGAAACTACAGGGGTGTCTCCCAACCCCAAGGAGGTGCTCTCTGAGGAGGAGGAAGAGCATATGGGTGATGAGGCTGCCACTACTCCTGCTAGCACAGAGGAGGACAGTGGTAACATCAATAAGACCTCCCCCATGGCAACTTCAAATGAGCAATCATTAGAAGGTCCCTGGTGCCAAGAAACCACGGGGGTGGATAGTGCTTCTGCTAGGCAGAAGACTTCCACTTCAAAAAGATCCAATGATCCTTCAATAGGGGGTAACACTCCTGGAGAAGGTGAGGACAGATATAACTACCAGGAATTGATAGATACCATGGGAAACATCAACCAGGATGTTATTAAGCAAGGAAAAGAAATAGAGGAGATGAAGCTGGTTATCCTATCTCAACAAGTGCAGATTACCAAGCTCAAGACATTGGTAATGAAACTAGTACAGAAACAGAAGAAGAAACATTTTGTGCTAAGAAAAAGGGAATTTGAGAAGGATGCTCCCAAAAAGGGGGAGATCAACATGGAAGAAGCAACAAGAGAGGGGGAGATTGATAAGGAGAAAGTTGATGTTGAGGGGGAGAAGGAAGCAGAAACAGAAAGAGTTTCAGTTCAACTAGAAGCAGAAACTGTTAATGTTGCTGAAACCTCACAAGCAGCAGTAACAGAGTTATCACCAACAGAAATTGAAGTAGCTGAAATGCTAATCAAAGCAAAGAATGACACTCCCAAAGCAAAGGGAGTGGTCATAAATGAAGGGGGAGATAGGAAATCAGAACAGAAAGACAAGGCTGCAGAATCAAAGAATAAGGGAAAAGCAAAGATGGTGGAATCTGCTCAACCTGTCAAGAAACAAAGGTTGGTTGAATCAGATGAAGCTTTAGCAAGAAAAATGCAGGAGGAGATTGAGAAGGAAGAAAGAGTTCAGGTAGAAAAGGACAGGGAGATGGCAAAGGCTTTAGCTGCTGAATTAAATAAAGCCTATCAAAAAGGGCTTGAAACTGAAAAAGCTAAACAAAGGGCCATAAGTTTGAGAAAGGCTATGATAGCAAAATCAAGTGCAAAGAAAAGAAGACCTTCACAAACTTACCTTGCCACTCAGGAAAGAAACAAAATGATAACTTTCTTGAGGAGTGCAATTGGGGTAAAGAAAGAAATGTTTGTGAAGATGAATTTTGATCAAATCAGGGACCTCTATGAGAAAGAAATGGGGAAGCTGAAGAGCAATGAAAAGAATAGAGTGGAATTTGAAAAGAAGGCCAAGGAGAGTAATGATATTGATATGAATCAACCATTCCCTGAAAGTGAACAGGGAACTCCTATCAAAGAAATGGCAGGGAAAAAGGAAGAAAAGAAGAAGGAAGCGACTCTAGTGCAGGTTCAAAAGACTTTGAAAAGAACCAAAATGATGGCTAAAAGAAAGAAAAATAAGAAGCCTAGAGTAGTAGAAGAACAAAAGGTTGCTGAGAAGAAGTGGCACCTGAGTCATCTAACCAGCAAGAGTCATCAACCAAAGATGATGTAAGTTTGTATATGGTAGTGATGGACAAAGTGCCTGAACCAATTTCTGCAGAACCTGTAGGAATTAAGCCTCCTGAGGTTATTCACTGGGATACATTGACAGTGGATGGAAAGGAGTATATCAGACTGAAGAGAAAAGATGAGAAATATGAAGTGTACAACACTTGGAGTAAGATTGTCAGAACATGCTCAAGGTCTGATATTGAAGAAATGTTTGCAATAGGGATGAAGTCATATGCAGATGAACTGAAAGCTCCAGAGATTTCAATTAAAAAGCTGGTAATGGAGTATCTGTGTATGATGTTCAAACCTGATGAAGTAGAGGAGGTAATCAGAAATGTGTTTTAAACAGTGAATAATTGGACTCTATATGAAACTAGTGGAGTATATGCAGTGACTTTGGATTTAAATCACACTGAGTACTTCCTAGTGGATAGAGTGTACAATCATAGCAGATTGAAGCTTCATGCCATGCTGAAGAAAAAGCTAGGGTGTATTCCAGATTCACAGATGGCTAAATACTTGATCCAAAGAACCATCAATCAGAGTTTGGGATTGGATGCAAATACTGGAATGTAGGCCACTATGAAGTTTTGGGAGCATCTTGGAGAGCTTATGAAGTAGTGTCGGAAGAACTTGACTTCTCTTCTAAAAAGTCAAGTTAGGGGGAGATTGTTGGGAACTGAAGATTCTACTAAGTGTGGTTACTACTGCTAGTACAAGAGTGGTTACTACTGCCAGAGCACTTTGAAGGATAATACTGCTGAGTATTACTACTGCTAGTAGAATTACTACTGCTAGTCAAAGTTAGTACTGCTTGAACAAAGTTAGTACTGCTTAGCTAGTTAGTACTGCTAGTAGTTAGTACTGCTTAGTAGTTAATGCTGCTAGAAGAAGTTACTACTGCTGAGCATAATTAGTGCTGCTAAAGAGATCCGGATGGAAAGTATGACAGCTGGATATACTGAAGATATACTGAAGATATACTGAAGATATACTGAAGATATACATAGAAGATATACATGGAAGATATACTGCAGATTTGTTTATTCTTTGTAATTATCTTTTGATCAGTATATGTATAGAATGTATAGAATTGATAGAATAAACTTTTGATAATTTTTTTAAGTGATAGAGAGAAATCAACCTCAAGGCATAGATCCTAATTCTAGAGAAGTAGAATTCGTATTGGTGAGCCTGTTCATCAATATTGAGGTTGAGTGTGTAATCTTGTAACTTCAAGCATTCAATACAAGTTTACAGTTTGTTCTTCATATTTTCTGTGTTAATTTACTGTTCTATTAAATATCAAAGTGTTATTCCGCAAACTTCTTTGATATTAGTTTCTGAGAATTTATTCTTGTTAAGAATTCGATCCTGACATTTGGTTTTACAATAATGGTTTTATGTATTATCTTGATGTTCAAAGTATAAAAAAAAGGGTTGGTTTAGGTACCTTAGATAAGGTTTTAAAAAAAACTTTGGTAAGTTTTATTTGCATTGTTTGTAATTCATGTTTATCTTATTCAGATTACTTATTCGGTTGTGTATTTCGTTATCGGTTACTTCGTGTTATCGTAAATCGTTATTAAGGTGAGTTTTCTTTAACTATTTTCAATGAAATGCATATATATATTCAAATATTTAACACATTGATGTCGTATATTATTGATATGCTTGGATTTGGACTGATAAACATGATATGATAATTGAAAGTCCAAGATCTACCAAATCTTAGAGAGAGAAAGTAGGGAGAGAGAGAGAGTGCGCCAAAAGTAAACGATATATTCAAATGAGTTCCAAAAGTTACAAAACAAAGACACCTACGGGACTTAAATACCCAGGGCCTAAACCTATACAGATAAGCAAGCTAAACACAGTTAAGACCACTGATAATAAATACAATGATTACTATAAAATCAGTCTTAACAATTTCCCCCTTAGTAATCATTGGCGCTCCTCTCTTTGACGAAGTCCATTCAGTCCAATTAAAACTTCTAAGCATCTTAGAGTTGAGCGAAAAATCAACTTCTCACCAATAATATTCAATGTCTTCTTGAGAAGTTGAATTTCATCATTCTCGAGTTGGAATGCATTTCTTCTTGTCTCTAAAAATCTTCTTTCAGCTGCTTTCAAACGTTGCTCCAACTGTAGCTTGATCACCTTCAAGGTTCCATCCGAGTAATGATTGATCTCTTCAAATCTAAGGAAGCAGGTTTGACTTGAACCATTCCTGTAGATAACTCCATATGGATCTTGAAGAATGGTGAATAGTGAATAAGAGTCTAAGTTCGGCAAGCTACGATCGGGCCTTAGAAGATTAACCACCGGCTGAAAGCTTTCAGCAGCCATTTGAAAATCAAACACTCTATAGGATCTGATTTGGCGCCGAATGAATCTATTGATCACAAACAATGCTTGAGAGACATCTTCTGTTCTATGATAGAGATTCCTGAAATGATTATACAGAAACTCAATGTCATCAATAGATAGATCATTAAAATCTGCTTCCGAGAAAGTATATAAGTTGCAGTCTCTTCTTTCCACTTCAAATACCGGATACCAGATATGAACAAACTTCTTTATTGATACATTCATAACCCGGACTATCAGATGCGGAGAAGAAACAAGAGGCTTTCCACGGCGCTGGCATTTGATGAACATTAAGTATTCGTACTGATACTCAACTGACTCCTTTTCAACACCAAGAATTGCATGAATGTTGATCTGTCTTCTTCTAGAAACAAAAATATTCATCTGAGAATCTTCTAGAAAAGCATATCTTAGACTTGAAGCCATATGTCATTGTTGTAAACTTCTTTGTCTCTGTTGTCTAGTCAATGTTGGACCTTCTTCTAAGATAGTCGGTGGAATCACAGGATCAGAAGGAGGAATTTCAGCTTGAGCTCTGGACGACTGACCAACTTCAAATGTACTTGAGGGAGCAGTGGTAGTCGGAGCTGTATCAACAACAGGACTTGTAGTATCAGGAGTAGCTTCAGGAATCCCATCTTGTGAAGGAAGGTCTCCATACAAAGTATTTGCAACTTCTTCATCCTTAGCATCAATATAGAAAGTATTATCTTCAGTATCAGAAATGATGATTATATCATCGCAGTCCTCTTCTTTAACTTTGCAAAGCTTCTCATATCTGATGTCATCTTTATCATCTGAATTGATCTCTATGAAGTTTGCGAAGAAAGATCTCATGTCGTTTGCTGCTTCATAATCATCCAAGTCAATTGACCTTGTTGCAGTGTCTGGATCAACATAAACGACTATCTGCATGTTATTCTCTATATTCTGTTCAGAAATGCTCAACACATTAGACATAGCAGATAAATCAATACTTTTTATCATTTTGTTCACAAGATCTTCACTAGAACAGTCTTGAACTTTATCAGTATTCTTTTCTCTGTCAGCCGCCTCATCTTCAGTTTGATCTTCTCTAGCTGAAAAACCCTCTACCCTTTGTCTCTTCGTCATCTCCCCTTCATGACCTTGATGATCGGAATCATCTTGGTCATGTCTCTTTTTATGAGACAGGCCTGCGTCAGATCTGCAACTCTGTTCATTACGATCAAACTTGTTAGAGAGAGCCGTTAATGCCTGAGTCATGAGAGAAATGCCTTCCTTGAGTTCAAAAAATTAGACCGAGCTTCAGATAGAAAAGAAGTAAATTCCTCGTACAACGATGAAACCCTGTCTGACATAGAAGTAGAAGCTGGAGGAGGAGTCGGTTGAAAATTCCGTAATAGAGAAATCAAGTCTTTGTCTTGTTGTTCTGGCGGTGTCATAGAAAGAAGACGAGCATAGAACATATTTGTCAATTCTGAAATCAGAAGATCTTGAACTGAAGTGCTAGAAGATACTGGAGGTCGACCAGATGTAGATACACCAACTGACTGAGTAAATGGTGGAGGAAGAGGAATAGATACGATCGCTGGAGCAGTAGTAGAAACAGTTGATGGTTCACGAATGACAACACCAGATGGTCGTTTAAACGGAATCTCCGGCGGAATGATAGTAGTATCAATCTCTGGCATCTTGCCTTTGAAAAGAGTCTTTAACTTCTGAACTTGTATCTCTTTCTCAGCATCAAAACGATCAGTTATTTGAAGAATGATGTCATTCAAAGTCATAAATTTTACAGTTGAATATCTAGCTTGAACGGAAGAAGGCTAGATAACTGAAGTGGATATAGCCGAAGAATGAATAACAGAGAGAGAAGTTGCTGGTCCTTGACTCTGTAGCTGAGCTGTAGCATTAGCAAAGGCTAAGTCTAATTCGTCGACCTGTATGGCAGCAACTGCAGGATTGATAGACACAGATTCTTCATCAGACATAACAATGACCGGTTCATTCAAATCTGGTGCTCTAATCTCCTTGTCTAAAATACGAATAGCAGATTGATCATTATCTGCATCATCACCATCATCATCATCATTACCGTCATTACCATCATGACCAACATCTACATCTACATCTCCATCTCCATTTCCATCTCCATTTCCATCATTAGCATCATCAACATCATCAGCAGTAGTAGCATCATCATGAACAATATCAGCAAGTTCATTGTCAATGGCAGCAAGTACATCACCTATTTGTTGATCAACAACATCTGCTTGAACTGCTTGTTCAGCATGAAAAGATTCAGCTTGTTCATCACGAGAAGGTTCAGCTTGGTCAGCTGCCAAAGAAAGATCATGCTCCATACAATATTGAATTATGCTGTCATCAGATGGATCAACATAATTCGCAATAAGCTCATGAGGAATCGGCATGGAGTAGTCGAAAGTCTGCTTCTGTTTATGAATGTATGTCATCTCAGTATCTGGAACTTGAGGCCAAGACAGACGACGAGGAATAGCAAGGTTACTTCGTAGCATACTTCGAACAATTAGCTTCATGAACCGAGCAAAAGGAATAAACTTTCGCTTCTTATGAGTCAATTTGTCTTGCACTCTCTCTGAAAGATCGGTCTAGAAGATGTACGTGTAGTCGACATGCAGGTCATAGACAACTGCATGGAATAGTCTGAGATAGTGAAGACTAGCATTATCCGTGCTAGAATGTTTCGAGGTGAGGCACCTGTTGAGGACAGAGAATAAAGCATACCAAACCGGAGGCAGGTTGGATTTATCAAACTGACTCACTCGATCCAAATCACCAATATAGCCCAGATTACGAATACCCTATAATACATCCAATTCAGAAGGATAGTTGTCATAGGAAGCGCGGTTCGGTCGTGAATTAGGTTCAGGGAGTTCTAAAATCAGCCGAAGACGTTTGTATGATAGAAAAGAATCAAACTGGTCGATATGTAAGTCGAATCGATGAGGACAAACGAGCTCATTCTTTGAGATTGAATGCCAGGCCTGTTGGATATAAACCTCGGAACATCGGCACAAGAAGTGAGAGCTGGAGCAAGCGGATGTCCACTGAGAATTGCTCGAATCACAGGATGAATCTTTATCTTGTCAAAATCCACGAAGTAATTGTTAGGATTGTAAGGCAACATACACATCATAGTAGAAAACACATCATTCGGTGTTCTCCACTGAACTGAAAGATTTGCACCCGTGGAAGGTACAGACGGCATGGGCGTTTCGCGCGATGCACGATCAGATGGATCATCGTAGAGGACATTCTCGTCTTGAATCATTGGACCAGTAATGTTCTGAGAAGCCATAAGAATACTTGTGAAACAAAAAATGAAGAAAATTAGACAAGAAAAATAAAATTGAAAAACACAAAAATGAAAAAAATTTCTAAGTCATGTTTGCACGACAAGTGAGAGACGCAAACTAAGGTTTGCGCTATGAACTAGTGATGCAAAGAAAGGTTTGCGTGACAAACGAATGACGCAAAACAAAGTTTGTGTATCGAGTACATGGCGCAAAACAAGGTTTGCGTAATGCACTTGTGAAGTAAACATGCTGTTGGGTCATCTAAGATTTAAAGATAACCTCTCCTTAGTCTTTATTGATGATTGAATCTTGTATTTTTGTTCTATGGTTCTTTGTAATAGCTTAGTTAGTTTAACAGATCGGTGAGTCAAAGATAAACCGAATTCAACATGAAGGAAGTCTACAATGCGGATTGAGATGGACTTCAAAAGTGAACTAAGCACAATCTGCCGATTCCTTTTCTGCAGATCTTATCCCTGCCGATCTCAATTCGGCATCTGACCCCTGTGCCGAATCATCTCTTGTTCGGCAGAAGTTTCTCTTGCCGAACCTTCACTAGTTCGGTACTCATTCCTTTCGTACCGAGACCCTTTTTCGGCACATACCTAAGTTACCGAATTCCTTTTTCGGTAACTTTCCTCGTACAGATTGCTTCTTTATCAAGTACGAGTATTTATGTTAAATCCTCATGATTTGACATACTTCCTCTTTCCCAATGATCTTCTGACATTGGAAATGGAAGCTTCTCTCTTCCTTTAGAAGATTTACATTTAGTCTTAATTTGATTAGATGTTTATTTTCTAATAGATCTCAAAAAGATTTTTTCCAAGAATATTTTATTTAGATATTGTACTTTCATAGTACAAAAGTTACCTTTCGTATTGTGACAAGTTACATCAAATGTCTTATAATTTATTGTCAACCTCTCAACCACCAAAGCCTTTACTCCTACTTGTCCTTTGCACTCATTACATTAGATAGTATATAAAGGATAGAAGTAGCACCTTGCTACTCACGCTTTCATCTCCAGCTTTGGCATTCAAAAGATTTCAAGCAGGTTGATAGTTGTCTTTTACTTTCTTAAGATTTAAGTCTTTGTGTTCTTAATATCTTCTATGTGTTAGATTGTTTAGAGTAGTCTTTAACTATTCTTTTTCCGCAACAATCTTTATTTTTTCTTTTTGTAATTCTTGATATTCCTTATCAATAAAAGAATTAAAATTAAGTAATTTTGTGTTATTGTATTCAACCCCCCCTTCTACAATACTTGTTTACTTCTTTGGGACTAACAAGTGGTATCAAAGCGGTTGGTTTAATCTAATAAACCAGATCCGTAATGACTTCTCCTTCTACAAAACCTGAGTCTTCTTCTCAAAATTCCTTTTACTCTGAAAATGGATCTACTGTTAAACCTCCTAAGTTCAACTCGAACAACTTTTCTTTATGGAAAAGTAGGATGATGCTCTTCTTTGAAGGAGCTGATAGTCGGTATCTTACCATCCTTAATGACGGTCCTCTTATCCCAAAAGTATGGGATAGATTTGTCAAAACTCCTAAGGATAAAGAAAAGAAAAAGGACAATCTCTTTCAAGTTTCCGATGACTCATCTGAGGAGGAAAGAACTTCTGCAACTGGTCGATATGTCTTAAAAACGACCAAAGAATACAATGATGAGGATAGGCGCATTATTGGACTTGACTCCAAAGTGCGAACCATCATTGCTCAATCCTTTCCTGATGAAGTTTACCAATCTCTTGTCAATCTTAAAACGGCAAAAGATATGTGGTCAACTCTATGTGTTTTGTACGAAGGTACAAGTGAAGTAAAGAAATCTAAAAAGATCTCTCTCGTACGTAGATACGATTTTTTCTCTCATGAAAAAGGAGAATCTCTTCCCTCCTATTACAACCGTTTTAACAGTCTTTTAAATGAGTTAAAACTTGTTGAAAAACTTTATGACAATGAGGAAATCATTTGCAAATTCATGGATGGTCTTCCAGATTTCTGGAATACCCTTTCCACTCGCATTAAGACTTCTAGGGACTTGGAAAGTCTTTCTCTCACTTTTCTCTATGGTATGTTTCTTAATCACGAACAAACCCAACTTCAAAGGAAAACCATCTATAAAGAAATAAGAGCCCCCTCTATGGCTCTTATTAGTGATGCTCCAAGAAATTTGTGTGTATTCCTCGTATAACCTACCCTTCTGATGATTCAGATAGAGAAAGTCATGAAAATCTGAATCACTCCTCGGAAGCTTATCTAAGTGAAGCTGATGATGAAGGAGAAAATCCCTCTGTCAATCTTTTGACAGAGGAAATGGGTATGCTTGCAAATTTCTCTAAATTTCGAAAGAATACTTCTAATAAATTTCAAAGAAACAGAAAATTTTCTTCTTCTAGAAACTCCTTGAACAAATTCAATGAGGATTGCTATGCATGTGGTAAGAAAGGCCATTTTGCATCTGAATGCAGAAGCAATCCTTCTAGGATTTCCAAATCTAATTCCTCTAACTCTTCTAAAAGAAGACATCTTCGATCTAATTCTACAGGTAGATCGCATCCCAGAAAACCTTCTCCATCTTCTTCCTTCAAAGAGCTTTCCGACAAAGCCGACAAATACAAAGCTAAGTACAAAAGAGAGAAAGAAAGAAATTTCAACTCTCAACGAAAAGGCAAAGGCTTGATGGCAGAAACTCTAGACTGGATAGACGAACCCACTTCCGATAGTGAGAAAGAAGTGTCGAGTAAATGTCTTATGGCCAAACTCGATGAAGAACCCAAAGACTCCTGCTCTAGAATGGACTTCACTGCTGAGTGCTCTTCTTCTTCTTCTCAGGTACATCCCTTCCTCTCTCTCACTAATGAAGAAAAGATTGAGGCGTTTGACTCTTTAACTGTACTCTTTCACAATGAAAAGGATGCAAAGAAAAGAGCAAATGCTCAAGTCAAATCTCTCTCCTCTCAACTTCATGAGTCTCTATCCCAGCTGAAACAGTTTGACAAACTAAAAGCTGAGTTAGATGACTTAAAGACTATAAACTATGTGCTTTCCAAGGAAAAGAACAAGCTTCTAAAGAAGCTTCAGAAGGAACAAGAAACCCTAAATAAATGGAACACTTCTTCCAAAAATCTTGAGAAAATTTTTCAAGATCAAGTTGTTGGTGAAACTTTTGGTCTAGGGTACTGGAAAGAAAATACTGTGTGTCTCCCTTCTGAAAACATATCCTCTCCTACTCATGATATTCCTTTATCCTCTAAACTACCTTCCTATTCTACTGACTGGAATGATTCTATGTCAGAAGACTCTAATTCTGTATATTCAATGGATCTTCGCGATTCAAGAAAATTTGGCCACTTTGTGTCTGCTAAATCCTCCAAACCTATTCTAACAGAAGATCAAGACTCAAATGAGTTGGTCAAACCAGTAAATGACCTTCTTATGTCATTAAATCTAAACATCGAGTCTTCTTCTTCTTCCCATTCTTCAAAAAGGGCCCATTTCCTCTCTAAAGGAAAATCCGTTGTTGTTAATACTCCTAACAAAAGAAAGATTACACCTTCTTCAAAAGGTAAATCTCCCATGAACACAACGGACTTCATCCCAAGAGCTCTAAAAATAAAGAAGTCCAAAGGAATTTCAAACATTTCTTCTTCTTCCATTTACAAAGGAATCCTTGGACCGGCTCCTCATAACCCTCACGTTCCGTACAGTCATCCCATTCCTTCTCACCTTTCCAAACCTCCTAAATCTAAACCTCAAGGAAAGGTAAAAGCTGCTTCTCTTGATCCAACGAAGAAATTTATTTACCGAAAGTGTTACAACTGCGGTGATACTTTTCACCTGGCCAAAGACTGTCCAAAGGACCGTATCGAAAGATATCGTCCGGCCAAAGAAAATCCTTCTTCTTCCTCTACTAACCCTAAAGGACCCACCTCAAAACGGGTTCCAAAAGACTAATTTGTTCTTATCTGCAGGTCTATGAGCATCATCAAACTTGGTATCTTGATAGCGGATGCTCACGACATATGACTGGGAACAAATCTCTTCTTCTAAACTTTGTGAAAGAAAAGGGACCAACTGTAACTTTTGGTGATAACTCTCGCGGTTCCACTAAAGGTTATGGAACTCTTTCTAACGGTTCCATTACTTTTAACAAAGTTGCCTATGTGGAGGGACTGATGCATAATCTTTTAAGCATTAGTCAGCTATGTGATTTAGGTTTCTATGTAATTTTCAGAGAAATTGATTGTCTCATCACTGATAAACAGTTTCACACAGTCCTGTCTGGTTTTAGAAAGGATAATGTGTACGTCATCAATATGGGTGACAAATCATCTGAAAAGGAAAACATCTGCTTCATTTCTGAAGACTCTGAAAAGAAAAATTGGCTCTGGCATAAACGTCTTTCTCATCTCAACTTCAAGACGTTAAATGCTCTCTCCATCAAAGAGCTTGTTGTTGGCTTGCCGAAAATTTCTTTCTCAAAAGAAAAGCTTTGTGCATCTTGTGAGAAAGGCAAACTGACAAAATCTTCTTTCAAAACAAAACAGTGTTTCTCTATTTCTACTCCTCTACAGATGCTGCATATGGATCTTTGTGGACCTGTCAGCACACCTAGTCTAGGTGGAAAAAGGTACATTCTTGTAATTATTGATGAATACACACGTTACACTTGGGTATTCTTTCTCAGGTACAAAAGTGATACACCTGAAGAAATCATCAACTTTATCAAGAAATCTGAAGTTCACAACGGTCAATTAGTCAGATCTATCAGAAGTGACAATGGAACCGAATTCAGAAATGCTACTTTAGATGCCTTTCTTTGTGACAAAGGTATTACTCAAAACTTTGCAGCAGTAAGATCTCCACAACAAAATGGTGTTGTGGAAAGAAAGAATCGTACACTATGTGAAGCTGCAAGATCCATGCTAAGTGAATCAAATCTTCCAACCTATTTTTGGGCTGAAGCTGTCAATACAGCATGTTTCACTCAAAATCGATCTATCATTGTGAAAAGGCACAACAAGACTTCCTATGAAGTCTTCTATGGCCGAAAACCAAACATTGGTTTTCTTCATGTTTTCGGTTGCATTTGCTTTATCTTGAATGATCGAGAGCAACTTGGGAAATTTGATCCCAAAGCTGATGAAGGTATCTTTGTGGGTTATTCTCTCTCCTCTAAAGCCTACAGAGTATACAATCTAAGAAGAAAATGTATTGATGAGTCAATACATGTGAAGTTTGATGATCACAAGACATCCTCTCTATCTTGTGATGACACTGAACTTCATGAATGGATTATTTCCTGTGTTGGAGAAGAGTCTCCAAATATTCTATCTTCAGGACCTCCATATGTCCCATTTTCTGTATCCTCTACTTCTCTCCATCATGATTCAACAGAACCTTTATCAACTGCCGAACCCACAGCTCCCACCGAACTCACAGCTACTACCGAATCCATAGCTCCTACCGAAACCACCATACATACTTCTCCTCTTCATCATATTCATCCTACCGATCCTTCACCTTTATTCTTTCCAAACACAGTTCCTGCACCTCTTCCCCCAACTTTAAAATGGACCAAAGATCATCCGATAAATCAAATTATAGGAGATCAGCTAGCAGGTGTCCAAACTAGAAGAGGTATTGGAAATATTTGTCTCTATGTGAATTTTCTATTCGTCATCGAACCCAAGAAAATTGAATAAGCTCTAGCAGATTCTTGTTGGGTCACTGCCATGCAAGAAGAGTTGTCTCAATTTGAGAGAAACAAAGTCTGGAGACTTGTGCCAAGACCTTTCGGTAAAACCATTATAGGTACTAAGTGGGTTTTCCGAAACAAAATGGACGAAGTCGGTACTGTAATCCGGAATAAAGCCAGGCTCGTTGCTCAAGGATATAGGCAGGAGGAAGGTATCGATTATGATGAAACCTTTGCTCCTGTTGCTAGACTTGAGGCAATAAGAATCTTTCTTGCTCATGCTGCTCACAAAAACTTCCGGGTCTTTCAAATGGATGTTAAGAGTGCATTTCTCAATGGAGAACTTGCTGAAGAAGTCTATGTGAAACAACCACCTGGCTTTGAAGATTCAGCTCACCCGTACCATGTGTTCAGACTTGACAAAGCTCTCTATGGTCTGAAACAAGCTCCTCGTGCTTGGTATGACACCTTGTCTGATTTTCTTCTATCCAACCGATATACCAGAGGTAAAATTGATAATACTCTTTTTCTCAAGAAAACAAACGGTAATATTATTCTTGTTCAAATATATGTGGATGATATCATTTTCGGTGCTACTGATGAAAATCTTTGTCAAGAGTTTGCCTCTCTCATGAAAAGTAAATATGAGATGAGTATGATGGGTGAAATTACTTTCTTTCTTGGTCTTCAAATTAAACAATCCTTTGAAGGTATTTTCATTTGTCAGAATAAATATATTCGTGATCTTTTGAAAAAGTTTGATTTTGAAAATTGTTCTCCCATGAAAACTCCAATGGCACCACCTCTAAAAATTCATGCAGATTCCACCGGCAAGTCGGTAGATATCACGAATTATAGAGGAATGATAGGATCTCTTCTTTATCTAACTGCTAGTAGACCTGACATCATGTATGCTACGTGTCTGTGTGCACGTTATCAAGCCAATCCCAAGGAATCTCACTTGGCGGCTGTGAAACGTATTTTTCGGTACCTTAAAGGTACCATGAATCTGGGTCTTTGGTATCCCAAGGACTCAGGTTTTGATCTAATTGGATATTCAGATTCTGACTTTGCAGGGTCTAAGGTTGACAGAAAAAATACAACTGGCAGCTGTCAATTACTAGGTGGAAATTTAGTCAGTTGGTTCAGCAAGAAGCAAAATTCGGTATCCACCTCCACTGCCGAAGCCGAATATGTTGCAGCTGGAAGTTGCTGTGCTCAAATCTTGTGGATGAAGAACCAACTACAAGATTATGCCAAAGTTTATTCTCATGTACCGATTCTATGTGACAATTCAAGTGCCATAGCCATTGCCAACAATCCAGTGCTGCATTATAGATCTAAGCACATTGATATTCGGTATCACTTTATAAGAGATCATATCTCTAAAGATGATATTGAACTTCACTTCATTCCTACAGATCTTCAACTCGCAGACCTTTTTACAAAACCACTGGATGAGGCACGTTTCAACTTCCTTGTGGGATCCTTAGGTATGTTAAATTAATCGTAAAAAAAAAATAAAAATAAAAAAATAATTGCCCAATAATTGACGGTACCTCTTTACCAAAGATTACCTTTCGGCACTTTGTACATTAACTCTCCATACCAAAGTATCTATTATCTTCGGTATCTCCTCATACCGAACATCCCTTTCGCATTTCGGTAACTCTTTCTACTGAAGTATCTCTCATACTTCGGTACTTCTCTACAATCGCATCCTTCTCTATTCGGTATCTCCTCATACCGAATACTTCTTACCGAAATATCTCTTTCTCTATTCGGTATCTCCTCATACCGAATACTTCTTACCGAAATATCTCTTTCTCTATTCGGTATCTCCTCATACCGAATACTTCTTACCGAAATATCTCTTTCTCTATTCGGTATCTCCTCATACCGAATACTTCTTACCGAAATATCTCTTTCTCTATTCGGTATCTCTTTATACCGAATACTTCTTACCGAAATACCTCTTTCTCAATTCGCTATCTCCTAATATCGAATACTTCTTACCGAAATATCTCTTTCTCTATTCGGTATCTCCTCATACCGAATACTTCTTACCGAAATATCTCTTTCTCTATTCGGTATCTCCTCATACCGAATACTTCTTACCGAAATATCTCTCTCTCTATTCGGTATCTCCTCATACCGAATACTTCTTACCGAAATATCTCTTTCTCTATTCGGTATCTCTTTATACCGAATACTTCTTACCGAAATACCTCTTTCTCAATTCGGTATCTCCTAATATCAAATACTTCTTACCGAAATATCTCTCATTTTTCGGCATCTCTCCCTTTTCAGTATAGTGTATGATGTGTCATTCTTATCCACTTCTCTAATACCGAATTTCTTCGGCATCTTCTTTTCACCCTATGGGATTATGCCACGTGGCACTACAAGGTTCGTGCGTCAGTTGATGGGACGCCCACGACCTGACACTTAGCCGTTTTTCGGCCTCTCCACTTCTCAATAACGCACGTTTGCGTAGTACCATCATTACATTTTTTTTGCCTTTTTGAATTCTCATCTTTCCCTCTTCTTTCTCATACCTATAAATACTTCTTCTCTTTTCCTTTTTATTTTTTCTCTGTTATCTCATCTTCTTCAACAAGCCACATTCAACCTGCAACTCTTTTTCTTCATCAATGGCATCCTCCAAATCGACTAAGGCTTCCAAGGTTACTCCTCTCACTCGTGAATCTCTCACCTTCCCTGCTTGCAACCAAGTTGCTCGTCTCTCTGCGGATGCTGATCACCCAGAATTCAACCAAGTCTCCATCTTTCTCCAAAGATCTCCAATATGCCATGCTCTTACTTCCTCCACCAAGATGAGCAAAATGCTCCTTGGTAACTTTTGGTTGACCTGTAAGTATGACTCTACTACTCACCAGGTGTCTGCTTCTGTTCTATCCTCTGAAGAGCACCCCGATCTCTCTTTTGGGGTGGATGATATTCGCTCGGTTCTCCAAATACTAGAGTTTAATGTATATGCTCCATTTCCTACTCATCAAGAGCATGATGAAGTTGTTACCGCTCTCCAGTATGTGCATGAAGGCAAAACCAAGGGTTCCGGCACTCTCATTTGAAAGAATATGGGTGCACTATGGAACTACTTCTTTTCTCACCTCCTTTACTGTCTTTCCCACAAAACTTCGGGATGGGATCAATCTCCGGCGGCTATCACTCGTCTTGCTCATGCCCTTATTTTTATGAGGAGGATCGACTTTGCTCAGGTATTTTTCGACTCTTTAATCACCGCAATCTCTCCTCCCAGGACTCACAATGTGGCTCTTCCTGGCTTCATCTCTCTCATCATCAACCACAAGTTTTCTGCAAAACTAAGTGCCGATGCTGCACTCCCTGAGCCAAGGATCAAGTTTGACTTGCCCATTTCTCAAATTAGCAAGCAAACGATCTTTAAACCTATCAAGCCTACTGAATCTCCGCTCACTTCAGGTATGCTTTCCTTTATCTCTTCTCCCAATCCGATTTGGGGAACGCTTGCCGAAGGCGAATCCGAAAGGCCTTCATCTTCTCCCAAGCCATCCAAATCGGTGGTCCCTTCTCCCCCAAAACCTTCCCGAGCTAAGTCGGTAGCTATTAAAAAGAAAAAGGCTACCGGCAACGTCGCACTTGCTCTCATGACTATGCCACCGACAAATCCTTCGGTGGCTACCCAGTCATATCTCCTTCTATTTCTGTTAAGCGACGGAGCTCTAAATCCCCTCCTAAGTCTCATTCTAAGAAACTTGGGAAACCTTCGGCCGAGCCTCACTCTCCATCTAACGATTCTCAACAATCGGTAGATGTTGAAATTTCCCCTCTAGGGCCACGGGGATCTGTTAAACCCTCTCCCACCTCCTCCAAACCTTCTCAACAAGATTTGGATGTACAAAAGGAGTCCCCGCATATTCCTTCTCCTCCTGTTCATGTGGAGGTTGAAGATGAGTCGGTCATCTCTCCGGACCGACATTCTGCTTCCTCACCGCACAGCCTATCACCCGGGGTCAATCCCGATGATATTGCACAAACTGGGGTTTCATCCCAGGAAATGTACCGACGACTCTTCTCTCCCACTTCCTCGCCGATGAAGTCCCCTTCCCCACAACCTATGCCGAAGAGTTCTTCACCGAAGAGATCTCCCTCACCGAAGATATTTCCCTCCCCAAAACCCTCCTCTACCGAAAAGGGTGGGGATTCTGCATTAGTACCAAGCACCGTGCCTGCCGAATTTCTTGCCGAAATTATTGACTCCAATCGGCAAGTACGGATGCTAGGTGCTCAATTTGAACAGCTTCGCCAGTCCTTGCGTGAACCAACACTCCTACATTCTTTGGACATCAACAACACTTCTCTTGCAGAACTTCTGCAGCTCGTCAAAGAACAAAATTCTGAAGTTCTCGGTCTCAATCGCGACATCTTTCGGTGTTTGGATGTCATGCATAACCAAATTGATGGTCTTCGTGCTCCTCTCTCTGCCGCTATGGAATCTATTCTCAAGGAGGTGATCAGGCTAAATGATCAAAATACCTCCTTGACTTTGTCCGTGGCCGCTCTAAAGGCAGCCTCTGATGCCCGGGATCAGAGGCTAAATGATCAAGGCAGAGATCATATCTCTAAAGGTGATCAGCCTCTGATGCCCGCTTTAAAGGCAGCCTTTGCCGCTATGGAATCTATTCTCAAGGAGGTGATCAGGCTAAATGATCAAAATACCTCCTTGACTTTGTCTGTGGCCGCTCTAAAGGCAGCCTCTTGTGGATGAAGAACCAACTACAAGATTATGCCAAAGTTTATTCTCATGTACCGATTCTATGTGACAATTCAAGTGCCATAGCCATTGCCAACAATTCAGTGCTGCATTCTAGATCTAAGCACATTGATATTCGGTATCACTTTATAAGAGATCATATCTCTAAAGGTGATATTGAACTTCACTTCATTCCTACAGATCTTCAACTCGCAGACCTTTTTACAAAACCACTGGATGAGGCACGTTTCAACTTCCTTGTGGGATCCTTAGGTATGTTAAATTTATCGTAAAAAAAAAATAAAAATAAAAAAATAATTGCCCAATAATTGACGGTACCTCTTTACCAAAGATTACCTTTCGGCACTTTGTACATTAACTCTCCATACCAAAGTATCTATTATCTTCGGTATCTCCTCATACCGAACATCCCTTTCGCATTTCGGTAACTCTTTCTACTGAAGTATCTCTCATACTTCGGTACTTCTCTACAATCGCATCCTTCTCTATTCGGTATCTCCTCATACCGAATACTTCTTACCGAAATATCTCTTTCTCTATTCGGTATCTCCTCATACCGAATACTTCTTACCGAAATATCTCTTTCTCTATTCGGTATCTCCTCATACCGAATACTTCTTACCGAAATATCTCTTTCTCTATTCGGTATCTCCTCATACCGAATACTTCTTACCGAAATATCTCTTTCTCTATTCGGTATCTCTTTATACCGAATACTTCTTACCGAAATACCTCTTTCTCAATTCGCTATCTCCTAATATCGAATACTTCTTACCGAAATATCTCTTTCTCTATTCGGTATCTCCTCATACCGAATACTTCTTACCGAAATATCTCTTTCTCTATTCGGTATCTCCTCATACCGAATACTTCTTACCGAAATATCTCTCTCTCTATTCGGTATCTCCTCATACCGAATACTTCTTACCGAAATATCTCTTTCTCTATTCGGTATCTCTTTATACCGAATACTTCTTACCGAAATACCTCTTTCTCAATTCGGTATCTCCTAATATCAAATACTTCTTACCGAAATATCTCTCATTTTTCGGCATCTCTCCCTTTTCAGTATAGTGTATGATGTGTCATTCTTATCCACTTCTCTAATACCGAATTTCTTCGGCATCTTCTTTTCACCCTATGGGATTATGCCACGTGGCACTACAAGGTTCGTGCGTCAGTTGATGGGACGCCCACGACCTGACACTTAGCCGTTTTTCGGCCTCTCCACTTCTCAATAACGCACGTTTGCGTAGTACCATCATTACATTTTTTTTGCCTTTTTGAATTCTCATCTTTCCCTCTTCTTTCTCATACCTATAAATACTTCTTCTCTTTTCCTTTTTATTTTTTCTCTGTTATCTCATCTTCTTCAACAAGCCACATTCAACCTGCAACTCTTTTTCTTCATCAATGGCATCCTCCAAATCGACTAAGGCTTCCAAGGTTACTCCTCTCACTCGTGAATCTCTCACCTTCCCTGCTTGCAACCAAGTTGCTCGTCTCTCTGCGGATGCTGATCACCCAGAATTCAACCAAGTCTCCATCTTTCTCCAAAGATCTCCAATATGCCATGCTCTTACTTCCTCCACCAAGATGAGCAAAATGCTCCTTGGTAACTTTTGGTTGACCTGTAAGTATGACTCTACTACTCACCAGGTGTCTGCTTCTGTTCTATCCTCTGAAGAGCACCCCGATCTCTCTTTTGGGGTGGATGATATTCGCTCGGTTCTCCAAATACCAGAGTTTAATGTATATGCTCCATTTCCTACTCATCAAGAGCATGATGAAGTTGTTACCGCTCTCCAGTATGTGCATGAAGGCAAAACCAAGGGTTCCGGCACTCTCCTTTGAAAGAATATGGGTGCACTATGGAACTACTTCTTTTCTCACCTCCTTTACTGTCTTTCCCACAAAACTTCGGGATGGGATCAATCTCCGGCGGCTATCACTCGTCTTGCTCATGCCCTTATTTTTATGAGGAGGATCGACTTTGCTCAGGTATTCTTCGACTCTTTAATCACCGCAATCTCTCCTCCCAGGACTCACAATGTGGCTCTTCCTTGCTTCATCTCTTTCATCATCAACCACAAGTTTTCTGCAAAACTAAGTGCCGATGCTGCACTCCCTGAGCCAAGGATCAAGTTTGACTTGCCCATTTCTCAAATTAGCAAGCAAACGATCTTTAAACCTATCAAGCCTACTGAATCTCCGCTCACTTCAGGTAATTTTTCCTTTATCTCTTCTCCCAATCCGATTTGGGGAACGCTTGCCGAAGGCGAATCCGAAAGGCCTTCATCTTCTCCCAAGCCATCCAAATCGGTGGTCCCTTCTCCCCCAAAACCTTCCCGAGCTAAGTCGGTAGCTATTAAAAAGAAAAAGGCTACCGGCAACGTCGCACTTGCTCTCATGACTATGCCACCGACAAATCCTTCGGTGGCTACCCAGTCATATCTCCTTCTATTTCTGTTAAGCGACGGAGCTCTAAATCCCCTCCTAAGTCTCGTTCTAAGAAACTTAGGAAACCTTCGGCCGAGCCTCACTCTCCATCTAACGATTCTCAACAATCGGTAGATGTTGAAATTTCCCCTCTAGGGCCACGGGGATCTGTTAAACCCTCTCCCACCTCCTCCAAACCTTCTCAACAAGATTTGGATGTACAAAAGGAGTCCCCGCATATTCCTTCTCCTCCTGTTCATGTGGAGGTTGAAGATGAGTCGGTCATCTCTCCGGACCGACATTCTGCTTCCTCATCGCACAGCCTATCACCCGGGGTCAATCCCGATGATATTGCACAAACTGGGGTTTCATCCCAGGAAATGTACCGACGGCTCTTCTCTCCCACTTCCTCGCCGATGAAGTCCCCTTCCCCACAACCTACGTCGAAGAGTTCTTCACCGAAGAGATCTCCCTCACCGAAGATATTTCCCTCCCCAAAACCCTCCTCTACCGAAAAGGGTGGGGCTTCTGCATCAGTACCAAGCACCGTGCCTGCCGAATTTCTTGCCGAAATTATTGACTCCAATCAGCAAGTACGGATGCTAGGTGCTCAATTTGAACAGCTTCGCCAGTCCTTGCGTGAACCAGCGCTCCTACATTCTTTGGAAATCAACAACACTTCTCTTGCAGAACTTCTGCAGCTCGTCAAAGAACAAAATTCTGAAGTTCTCGGTCTCAATCGCGACATCTTTCGGTGTTTGGATGTCATGCATAATCAAATTGATGGTCTTCGTGCTCCTCTCTCTGCCGCTATGGAATCTATTCTCAAGGAGGTGATCAGGTTAAATGATCAAAATACCTCCTTGACTTTGTCCGTGGCCGCTCTAAAGGCAGCCTCTGATGCCCGGGATCAGGATCTCGTCAATCTTCGGCAGCAGGCTCTGGCGCAGGAATCAGTCAACTCTCAAATTCTCTCTGCTCTTCAGAATATAAATCGACGTCTTGATTCTATGCCTGCCGATGTTGCTCAATATTGTGCCCAATCTCTGGACATCGACATCACCGAGTCCGCCTTCACTTCTGATGATCGCACAATATTGGAGCGTCTTGATCGCCGTCTTGGCCGTGTGTCGGCTAAAGCTGGTGTTTCTTCCCCGGCTCGTTCTGAGGGGGAGAAACCAACTGAGGGGGAGCAACTCCCTCGGGTTCATATAGTCAGTACGAGTCAGGGAAAACACTCTGCCTCTGCCGAAGTTTCTGCTGCTACCGAACCCACTCCCTCTGATGCTGCCGTCGAACCTTCTGCTACCGAAAAGAAGGGTACCGATCACCCCTTGGTGGTCGAAGAATCTAAGGGGGGAGAAAAAGCCTAAAAAGGATAAAGGCAAAGCTGTTGTGTCACCAGATGAAGTAGCTGCTGAAGAAAAGCGTCGTAAAGATGTTCTTTCAAAGAAAGCTGCGGATGGTGCTGGTCTTCATCTTCCTCCTCCAAAGGTTACTTCTCCTGATCTAGGCTTATCTGAAGAAGAACTAAAAGCTACAAAGCTTGCTCAGATTGCTCGTGATAGAGATGTCGAGCTAGCGTTGGAGATTGCTGCCGAAGAAGATCCTACCAATACGATCAGAACTCAAATGAGCGCTCTAGAGGATTCGGCGAAGAGAAATGAGGAAATAAAGACTATGTGTATAGATTGGTACCGAAAAACCCTCAACAAACGTCGATGCTCTGCTAGAATCACAGATGTCAAGATAATCAAACCGTCTGCAAGCTGCAAGGTTATTCGGCTAAAGATTATCAGGGATGATGCTTCATTATCTATGGACCGACTAGACTCTCTTGTTCGGTTCGGAGTATCAGAATGGGTAGAAATTGGTATCTGCTTGTTAAAAAGCCAAAGCTCTGCAAAAGCTGAGGTTGATAAATACATTGCAGATCTTCAAACCAAATTCAGAACCTACCGAAAAAGATACAACATTGTTCATACTCCTGCCGAAGAAGAGATTATCAAAAATCTAATGTCTGGTCGTCCTCCTCCCAAATCTAAGCCGAAATCTAAAAAGGAAGACGTGTTTGCCCAAATGGCTAGAGAAGGAAAGGTCCCGGATACTTCAAACCTTGATCTCTCATTACCTATTCCGGTTCCTCATCCATCAACAACTATGATTTCTGAGCCGACTCATGGGATCTTCTTCAACAACGCGCTTGGGCAGATCTCCTTCTTCAGATCAAGCCAAATCCCTATTGCCGACACAACCTTTCTCCACGGGATTATTCAAATAATTCCAATGTCGGCTAAGGATTTCTATGTGGCTACTACCGACGAACTAAAGAAGAGGGATACTGAACCGCATCTTTCTTTGCTATAAACTCGGTGTAGTTTTATGTTTATGTTTTTTTTGCTTTCCTCTGTATTGTAATCTTCTTAAAAAGATTAATACATTGAGCTTTTATTTTTTGTACAAATAGTTATTTTATTCTTCTATACTTGTAAATGTCGGATACTCTAGAAAATCCAAATATAAACAAAAAGAATGGTCTATGTGAAAAAGAACCCAAAAGAATATGAATAAGGGTCAAAATGCATTATTCATTAACTTCTATGTTGTATGAGATGTTATCATCAAATAGGGGGAGATTGTTGGGTCATCTAAGATTTAAAGATAACCTCTCCTTAGTCTTTATTGATGATTGAATCTTGTATTTTTGTTCTATGGTTCTTTGTAATAGCTTAGTTAGTTTAACAGATCGGTGAGTCAAAGATAAACCGAATTCAACATGAAGGAAGTCTACAATGCGGATTGAGATGGACTTCAAAAGTGAACTAAGCACAATCTGCCGATTCCTTTTCTGCAGATCTTATCCCTGCCGATCTCAATTCGGCATCTGACCCCTGTGCCGAATCATCTCTTGTTCGGCAGAAGTTTCTCTTGCCGAACCTTCACTAGTTCGGTACTCATTCCTTTCGTACCGAGACCCTTTTTCGGCACATACCTAAGTTACCGAATTCCTTTTTCGGTAACTTTCCTCGTACAGATTGCTTCTTTATCAAGTACGAGTATTTATGTTAAATCCTCATGATTTGACGTACTTCCTCTTTCCCAATGATCTTCTGACATTGGAAATGGAAGCTTCTCTCTTCCTTTAGAAGATTTACATTTAGTCTTAATTTGATTAGATGTTTATTTTCTAATAGATCTCAAAAAGATTTTTTCCAAGAATATTTTATTTAGATATTGTACTTTCATAGTACAAAAGTTACCTTTTGTATTGTGACAAGTTACATCAAATGTCTTATAATTTATTGTCAACCTCTCAACCACCAAAGCCTTTACTCCTACTTGTCCTTTGCACTCATTACATTGGATAGTATATAAAGGATAGAAGTAGCACCTTGCTACTCACGCTTTCATCTCCAGCTTTGGCATTCAAAAGATTTCAAGCAGGTTGATAGTTGTCTTTTACTTTCTTAAGATTTAAGTCTTTGTGTTCTTAATATCTTCTATGTGTTAGATTGTTTAGAGTAGTCTTTAACTATTCTTTTTCCGCAACAATCTTTATTTTTTCTTTTTGTAATTCTTGATATTCCTTATCAATAAAAGAATTAAAATTAAGTAATTTTGTGTTATTGTATTCAACCCCCCCTTCTACAATACTTGTTTACTTCTTTGGGACTAACACATGCCTTAGAAAAAAAATCATGAACAAAGAAAAACACAAAGGTTTACGTGACTCGAAGGTAACGCAAAGGTAACTTTGCGTGACCAAAGGGTAGCGCAAAGGTAACTTGCGTGACCAACGGGTAACGCAAAGTTAACTTTGCGTGACCAACTGAAAACGCAAAAAACCCTAGAATACTTAACATTCGCGCGAGTTCATCTCTGATTTTTCAAACAAATCAAATAAACGATTTGAAGATAGAAATGTTGTTTGAAACTCATAAAGGATTGAATATAAACATATTTCAAACAAACTATTATTGAAAAGAACCATTTTACAACCCAAAACTTTGAAAATTTTGAAAAAACGGGGATGAACAGTCGCACAAATTCAAAAACCCAAAAACGAAAAAAAAAATACAACAAAACAAAGGTAGAAATCACATACCTGAGGATCGAATTAGGTAACTAAGACAAACCCAAGTGTTGATTTTAACAAATACGATCAATATGATGAAGAAGAATATGAACAGTTCGAGTATAAATCGCACAGTAAGAAAACATTTAAGAAATCGAAATTGAATAAGAACAATGTTATACTAAACATAACCACAAATCAAAAATAAAAAGAAATAGAAACAAACCTTAATCGAAGAACAAAGCTGAAATCAAATCAAAAATCGCACAGAGAGAGGGAAAACCAAGACTGAGCTCGAAAAGATAAATGGAGCAAGAAAAGAAAAAGAGAATAGGACAAATACTATTTATACCACAAAAAATAACACTTTTAAAAAAAATAAAACTTCTAAAAAAATACACTTAATAACACATAAAATTGAAATTTTACCTACCAATCTCTTTTACTCCCCTACACAAATGCATAAGATATAACAAATTAGATTAACATATGTATAGAAAAATCAAAAAACTTACCTGATGAACTTCTGATCAGCACGAGAAGTACTTTAGCAGCTATGTACCTGACCACTTTATTTACTCCCCCTCAAAATCAGAATATATCAAATTTTCATTCAGATAGTCTCTCCCCCTCGAAATATGCACAAACCAATTTACAAAAATATGGATACACAAACATAGAGACATCAGTGTAAAAAGAAAAATCATACTGAATATAAATTATGTAACAAATGAACATATAAAATTTTAATCACTAAACAAATTAAATTCTACTCAGTAAAATAACACAGACTTATCAATCAGTTGAAATCAAGTATGTATTGTTGGATACAAAGACAAGTTTCATTGCATATCAAGTTTAGACATGTTCAGATTCAAAAACTTCTAGCAATCTATTTAGTGTGCTCGCATGTGAACTTCGATTAGCTTCAAGAAAATGCAATTCTAAAAATATAATAGAGAACTTTGCATGTACTCACACTAAGCCATCAAAAATTAAGACTTTCACAAATTTACAGGTTTATCACAACTCAAACATATTACCAAGTATCATGAGATGTGTGCTAATTGGCATCTTTTAGCATTGTGCACATTGGCATCTTCACATGAGTGTGTGCTTTGGCATCTTTTAAGCTTGTGCACATTGGCATCTTTTTAATCAAAAAGTTTGGTAAGTAAAGAACATGCCGTAAACGTAACTTTCTATTTGACCCTATTGCAGGATTTGGGTCAGCCGCTCCTAAACCAGTTGGCCTTAGGGGACTAGGTGTCAAGCACCCCTTGGAACTTACTCTCCCAGATCAGAAAGGCTACATCGACATATCCTAAACCCATTCTGTCAGGATCGAAATTCGAAACAAGAATTAAACTAAACACTCAGAAACTTTGTTAAAGAAGTTGCGGAATAACACTTTAACAAGAAATCAATGAAACAGTATATGAATTCAAATCACAAGTTATATTGAATTAACTTAATGATTACAACCAAAGCCTCAATCTGTTGAACAGGCTCAACAGACGTTCAATACTTCTCTAATGAAAGGACTTCTAAGAATCTTGAGGCTAATTCTCTCTAAAACAAAAACTTCTCTCTTCTATAATCTAATACTTCTAGACTATATATATACAAAACAGATTACAAGATAAATATGAAAGTATAGTTGATCTTCAGCATCCATTCCATAATTATCTTCATCTCCTAGTCTTTCGCTTCAAGTCATCTTTATCAACATAAACAACATTAATCCTTCTAGCAGTATCTTCATCCTCAGCAGTACTAACATGCTAGCAGTAGCAACTATGTTGGTAGTACTAACTCTCCAAGCAGTACTAACTTTTCTTCTAGCAGTACTAACCTTTCAAGCAGTATTAATACTACTAGCAGTAGTAATTTCATCAAATAGCAGTACTAATGTCTTCAGCAGTAGTAATCTTCAATACTCGGCAGCACTAATCAGACTTAGCATATTTCAGACCCAACAATCTCCCCCTAACTTAACTTTTGTAAAAAAGAAGTTAAGTTCTTCAGCATAAGGTCTTCATGATGCTTTCAAAACTACTGCTCAGTTTCCCAGATTAGGATCCAATCCTGCATACTGATTGATTGTTCTTCTAATCACAATCCTTGCCATTTCTGAACCTTTAGGGCAGACCAACTTTGCTTTCAGCATCCTCTGCAACTTTTCTTTGTTGTGGTCATACACCTTATCAACCAGATAATACTCATGAAAGCTTTTGTCAATGGTTATGACATAGACTCCAGATCTTTCAAAAAGCATCCAATGATCAATACTTTTAAATCCATTTTCGTGATGCACGTCTTTGATAAGATATTCAACCTTAACAGGTTCAAACATCATGCACAAATATTCCAGAGCCATCTTGATTAGACTCATCCCTGCTCCTTTCAACAAGTCACCATACAGTTTCAATCCAATCTTGTACATTTCTTCCAAATCAACTCTGGTACAGCTTCTGATTATCTTGCCCCAAGTTGAATAGACCTCATACTTGTCACCCATTCTCTTGATTCTGAAGTATTCTGTTCTTTTATCCACCAAAGTATCCCAATGAATGATTTCTAGGGCTTTCACTGAGATAGGATCAACTTTCAATGGTTCTTCATCTGTCACTGTCATATACAAATCAAACTTCTCATCAGATTGTCTTGGTTGTAAAGAAGATTGTTGACTTGATTGCTCAGGTCTTGATGATTCAGCTTCCATTCTTTCACTGCTCTTCCTCTGTTCTTGGCCTTTTTGCCTTTTTCTTTGAAGCAATGGACTTCATTCTTTTAATAGCTCCAATCTTCTGAGCTAGAGTCTCTTTCTTCTTGACTTCTATCTTTTCTTTAGTCGGAGTGCCTTCTTCACTGTCAGAAAAAGGTTGTTGAATGTTCAGATCATGTCTTTCTTTCATCTTCCTTTCAAGTTCAACCCTCTGAGTGAAATCTCCTTGTAGCTTTGCCATCTCCTTTTTGTACAAGTCTTCTATCCTGCTATAAGACATTTTAGCAAACATCCCTTCAGGAACTCCAACAGATCCTTTCAAGAAGTTTATCATCTTTCTTCTTTCTTGTGCAGCTAGAAAGGTCTTTGAAGGTTGTCTTTGTCTTGTTGCTTTCATAGTAACCCTCTTTACAGCAGTTTTCAAACTCTTCTGGTATTCTTCATTGAGCCTTTTTGCCAAATCTAATGCAATCTTTCTGTCTTTGGCTTTTTGGATTTCATTCTCCTTTTCAAGTTCCTTCTCAAACTGTACATTTAACTCATTTGCCAATTCTGCATCCAAATCTATTTGTTTCTGCTTCTTTAAAGGTTTATCAGGATCAACCATCTTCTCTTTCCCTTTCTTCTTGTCTTTTGACACACTAACCTCTTTCCTTTTCTTCTCTGATCCTCCTTCTTTAATCACCACTCCCTTAGCCTTTTGAGTGGCCTTAGAAGTGTCATTCTTCGCCTTCACCAAAGTCTCTGCAATCTCTATTTCTTCTATAGACATTCTAGTTTCTGCTGCTGCTTTCTCTGTTTCTACTGCTTTGGCAGTTTCTACTTCTGGTTCAGTAGTTACTGCTGCTTCTTTAGTTTCTGCTACTTCTTCAGTTTCTGCTGCTTTCACACCTTCCTTCATATTCTCCTTAACATTCTGTTCAGCTTCACCACCAATCTCCCCCTCAAATTTGTATTCCATTCCAACTGAGCTTTCCTTCTCAACTTCAGTTTGATTCTCCCCCTTTTTGGAAGCTTCATGAGCACTTCCCCTTTTCTTTAAGACAAATTGCTTTCTCCTCTTTTTGTGCACCAAGTTGAGTACCATCTTCTTGAGTTTGGCTATCTGCTCCTATTGAGAGATGATCACCTTTTGCATTGCCTTTATTTCCAAACCCTGATTGACTACATCCAAGTTAACGTTGCCAATGGTTTCCATCAATTCATCATAGTTATATCTGTCCTCAACTCCTTTAGGTGTTTTGACCACCCTTGAAGGATCATGGGATCTTTTAGTAGAGGCCTTTTGCCTAGCAGAAGCACCTTCAACCCTTTGGTTTCTTGGCACCTGGGTCCCTTAGATGATTTCTCATCCAAAGTTGCCGTGGGGAAGGTCTTAGTTATGTTCACACTTTCCTGATCCACACCTTGTGCAGAGTCAGTAGTGTGAGCCTTGCTGCCCACATGCTCATCCTTCTCATTAGAGAGCACCTTCTTGGGGTTGGGAGACACCCCTATGGATTCCCTTTGGATATTCTCTGATGGAGAATGCTCCATCAGAGGGCTTGTAGGCTTTTGGGGTGTAGGTACATGAAGGGAAGGAACCTTCTGTACCTTTTTCCTTGCATATTTTTGAGTGATGGGGGGAATTGGCTTATCAATAGTGGTCTGAGGAAGAATTTTGGAAGTGAATGGTGTGGGTAGGTCATCAGTGGGTTGGTCAGATATGGGCTGTGACCCTGATGCCTCACCATGGGAATGGGACACAACCATCATTGTAGAGAACAATGGTGTGTCTGTTCTAGAGAAGTCCTTACTAGGCCTTCTCATATTGGAAAATACCTTCCCTTTGGGAGGTTTAGGTACATACACCTCTTTAAAAGAGAGTAAATCCGTCAATTCCTTGTTCAATACTTCTTGTACAAACCTTGGATACATAAAAAATCTTTTGGTTTTGGTATCCAAGTTTGACATCAAATCATTTAGAATCATTTGAGAAAAATTGAACTTTCTGGAGGTAGCTAAGAAGACAAGAGCATAAGCTATTGTACTGCTAAACTCACTCCATCCAGTTGTCTTGCAAGAAATGCAGTGTTGAAGAGTATGAACAAAGAATCTCCACTGAGTTGAAAATTTGCTTTTGAAAAACTTGTAAACCTCAGTAGGACTTTCATACCCCATTCTACCAATTTCTTGGAAGAGATCTTCCTTTGACAGAGTAGTAATACCTGAGGCATCATCTAGACGTAGATGAGTGCGAATGCAGCCTTCTGTGATTGTGATAGGTTTATCATAGACCCTGGATTGGATGACCTGATTGCCATCAACAGTCTGAATGGAGGCATTGGCCCAGAACTGTCGCATATGATCCACATAGATGGTAGGATTAACAGTAAGTGCATATGCAATGTGTGATTGTGATAGGAAATCCACAATTTCATGGAAACCCTCAGCTTGTTTGGGTTTCTGTAACATTGCAAGTTCATTATGGTCATCAACGAAGTCAAGTTCGACCATCTTTCTGATCGATTCTAGGGTTCGAAACGCAACTGGTAATCAAGAATTTTAAAGAGAGAGAGAGAGGATGAAAACTCGCTGGAAATTCAAAGAGTCGTTTGGGTTTTGGCGGTCAGAGAGGGTATTTATAGGGTAAGGGATTCATTTAAAACCAGTACTAAGTACCCTAGCAGCATTAACACATACACGCAGTATTAACCCATATCAGCAGTAGTAACACATACCGGCAGTATTAACACAGACTAGCAGTATTAACATATACTAGCAGTATTTAACACTGATTGACAGTAGAAATAAGGCAAGCAGTAGTAACTTTGCACTGGCAGTATAATCCACCTAGCAGTAGTAACCATACTTAACCATATTTAACTGTCAGCAGGAGTAATAGTGAGAGCAGTATTAACTTAACCAGAAGTACCAAGTATCTAATCAGCAAAGCAATCTGAAACACTTAAACACAAATGGTTAGCAGCACCATGCACAATGAAATATGAGAAAGAAAATACAGAAATGGTACATGAAGAAAATCAAAAGAGGCTTATTCAGTGTTTATCATGCCCACACTTGTGACCAAGAATGTGAATCTACCCACATCAAAAGCTTTTGTGAATAGATCAGCAAATTGGTTGCTAGTGTGTACTTTCAAAACCTGAATTAACTTCTTTTCATTGCAATCTCTAATAAAATGGTACCTGATTTCTATATGCTTGGTTTTGAGTGCTTCACAGGATTATTGACAATGCTTATAGCACTATTGTTATCAATGAAGATGGGAGTGTGCAGAAAAGTAATACCATAGTCCAACATCTGATTCTGAATCCATAGCACTTGTGAGCAGCAGCTTGCAGCAGTTATATACTCTGATTCTGTTGTAGAGGTGGACACTGTGGTTTACTTTTTACACTGCCATAAAACTATTCTTGCACCCAAAAACTGACATCCTCCTAATGTAGACTTTCTATCTAAGTTTGCACCACCCAAATCACTATCTGAATATGCAAGTAGATCAAATGGTGAGTCATGAGGATACCAAAGACCCAACCTAGGTTGTCCTTTGAGATATATGAAGATCCTTTTGACTGCTTGGAAGTGAGATTGCTTAGGCCTAACTTGAAATCTTGCACACACACATACAGCAAACATAATGTCTGGTCTTGAAGCTGTTAGATACATGAGGGAGCCTATCATGGATCTATAATGATGAACATCCACATCCTCCCCCTCAAGATTTGCAGTGATCTGTTTGTGTGTTTCCATAGGTGTGCTTGCAGGCTTTGCTTCTGAAAATCCAAACTTTGTAAGTATATCCTGCACATACTTGGATTGACTTATGAAAATGCCATCTTCCTTCTGTTTAACCTGTAGCTCAAGGAAGAATGTGAGTTCACCCATAGAGCTCATCTTGAATCTTTTGTGCATCAACTCCTCAAACTCCTTGCACATATGATCTTTTGTGGATCCAAAGATGATATCATCCACATAGATTTGGACAAGCAGAATGTCCTTCTTCTTCCTTTTAATGAAAAGAGTCTTGTCAATGATTCCTCTTTCAAACTCATTTTCTAAGAGATAGGTAGACAGAGTGTCATACCATGCTCTTGGTGCTTGATGTAGCCCATAAAGTGTCTTCTTTAATTTGTAGACTTTGTCAGGAAAGTTAGGATTCTCAAACCCTGGAGGCTAACAAACATACACTTCTTAATCAATTTTCACATATAGAAATGCACTCTTAACATCCATCTGAAATACTCTGAACTTCATGAAAGAAGCATAGGCTAGAAACAGCCTAATTGCCTCAATTCTGGCTACTGGTGCAAACACTTCTTCATAGTCTACCCCCTCTTCTTGTGTGTACCCTTGTGCCACAAGTCTGTCCTTATTCTTTATCACTATTCCTCTCTCATCTTTCTTATTCCTGAAAATCCATTTAGTTCCAATTGCTCTGTGTCCGTGTGGAAGGTCAACCAGATTCCACACATTTTGTAGTTCAAATTGCAGCAGCTCCTCTTGCATTGCTTCTATCCAGCTTGGGTCTTTCATTGCATCATAATCCTTATTGGGTTCAATTTGGGATAGAAAACAAGACAACAACCCTGTCTGTAAGTCTTTCAACCCTCCTAACTTACTTTGATGCCTTGTGATCCTAGGAGAATTGATATCACCAATCACCAACTGAGGAGAATGTTTCTTCTAAGTTCTTGTTTGATAGACAGCCTTCTCATCAATATTTGCATCAAGATTGGAATCATTCTTTTCAGGACTGTTTCCTCCAAAAACTGAAGAATTTTCATCATCAGTGTCATCTTCTGTCAATGTGAGTATTTCAGGACCTAAGTTTCTTGAACATGAAGGATGAGTATTCTCTTTATCTTTATCCTCTTCATCATCTTTAGCATCTACATCCTGATCTGGTTCATAATCCTTTGTGTCTGAATCATCTTTCTTTTCTTGTTGACAAAATTCAACAGGATCAACTGTAGGTATAGGGAACAACACAAACTCTTGTTTCTGGTCTTGTACCTTTTCTGAACTTGTTCCTGCAATTTGCTCATTACTAAAACCCAAAGAATTAGTTAGTGAATCAATGTCAAATAACCAATCAGGACCTGTACCAATCTGATTTGGTGTGTTCTCATTGCATTTGACATTTTCACTTTCCTCTATAATCCTGGAAGAACTATTAAAAACTCTGTATGCCTTGCTTTGAGAGGAGTATCCAATAAGAAATCCATCCTTAGCTTTGCTTTCAAACTTGCCTAAATGATATTTGGTGTTGAGAATTGTGCAAGGACACCCAAAAGGTTTGAAAATTCCAATAAAAGGTTTATTCTTTTTGAAAAGCTCATAAGGTGTCTTTCGTTGGGATTTGACTACTATAACTCTGTTTTGGACATAACAAGCAGTATTAACTGCTTCTACCCAAAAAGTGATGGGTAGCTTTGAATCTTCCAACAGAGATCTAGCAGCCTCAATCAATGTCCTATTTCTCCTCTCAGCAACACCATTCTGTTGAGGAGTTCTAGGAGCACTGTATTGTCTCTCAATACCTTTAGTCTCACAAAAGCTGTTTAAGTCATTGTTTTTAAACTCAGTTCCATTATCAGATCTAATGACTTTAACTCTTAGATTTGTTTGGTTTTCAATCCTAATGACAAAAGATTTGATCAGTCCACTTGTCTCATCCTTAGTCCTAAGAAAATATACCCAAGTAAATCTAGAGAAGTCATCAACAATGACTAAGCAATAGGATTTCTTACCAATACTCATCACATTTGTAGGACCAAAAAGATCCATATGCAATAACTGAAGGGGTGAAGAGACTGTGTTTATTTCTTTGGTCTTATGAGAAGTTTTGTGTTGCTTGCCTTTAAGACATGCAACACAATGATCATCACGTGAAAACACTTTTTGAGGCAAACCTCTTACAAGGTTGTTTTTTACAAGAATGTTCATAGTTTTAAAATTCATGTGACACATCCTTCTGTGCCAAAGAGATGATTCATCTAAAGAAGCTTTCGAAAACAAACAGTTTAATGATGAATCAGATGAAACATTCTCTAAGTCCAAACAATAAACATTATCCTTTCTAGGAGTTCTAAATAGTATCATATTTTCATCAACTACCTTGAATCCTGGAGCAAGGATAATACATTTAGTATCACTAAATAATATACTATGTTTCTTGTCACAAACCTGTGATACACTTAACAGGTTGTATCTCAATTGCTCAACATAGTAAACATCTTCAAAAGTCATCTTACCTTTTGAAACCAAACCTTTACCACTTATCTTACCTCCTGCTGGATTGTCACCAAAAGCAACACGTCCTCCATCAAACTTTTTGAAATTTTGAAGCCAGGCCATGTTACCTGTCATGTGCCTAGAGCAACCACTATCTACATGCCAAATGCTCTTCCCCTTGAGTTGTTGGTTGCCCTGCACATAAGATAAAACAGTTAGTTGCTTGAGGGAACCCAAGCCAAAGTGGTCTTGGGTTGCCCTTTCTCATCAACATACTCATAATCAGTAAGCTTAGTCTTGATGAGATGATTAGAGTTAGGAATCTCATGGCTGGAATACATTGTCTTAATTATAGGCTTGTCAGTATTAACACTGGTAGCAGTACTAACTTTGTTAGCAGTACTAACTTGGTCAGCAGTACTAACTTTGTTAGCAGTACAAACTTTATTAGCAGTACTAACTTGGTCAGCAGTAGTATTGCTATCAGCAGCACTATTTCTGTTGGCAGTACTATTTGAGGTAGCAGTACTAACAGATTTAGTGTCTTTTGGAACCCAAATTTTGACAAAGTTGCTTGCTTTCCTATTCTTTGAGTTACTCCTTGATTTGCTTGGAGTATTTTCTTTTGTTTTAGCAAACTTATTCTGAGTATGAGATTTTGCAGTACCAGTTTTAATTGGTGTTGTTCTCACATTATCAACCATGTGGTTCCTTGATTGTTTTGATTTCTTCCTATAACCAAAAGAATTTCGTGTTTGTCTTTGAAAAGTAATTTTTTGGTTAACAGGATTGAAATAATAGTGTTTGGCTAAATGATTCAACTTGCCACAAATAAAACAAGGCTTTGGTCTATTGATTTTGCTTAGATCAATTCCCTGTTTTTGAGCCCACTGGTTATTTATGTTTCTCTGATTTCCCCATATTTTATTATGTTGATGGGGCTTGTTCTGTTGACAAGTAAAGGGATTTACAACAATAGTTTGCATATAGTGATCTCCCTGTACCTTCTCCTTCCCTTTCCTGGAGGTCTCAGCTTTCTCACTCTTAACAGTCTCTTCCCCAATCTTAAACTTCTCCACTTTCTCACTCTTGACAAATGGTTTACCTCCCCTCTCATTTGTAAGAATATGGTTTTCTAGGGGAATTTCTTTCTGGTCTTCCTTATTCTTATCCTCAGTGTTCTCCTCTTCAGATTTTGCCTCGACCACTACTGTATCTAGTGGATCTACTTCTGTGGCTCCCGCGGGTAATTCTTTCTTATCTTGTCTTTCTAAGAGGTCTGAGGTGGGTGGAATAAAGTTGTTATTGTAAGGTGGAGGGGTGTTGTTGTAGCCTATACCTCTTCTCAGTTTGTCATGAACTTGAGTTTTGAGTAAAGTTTCCATTGCTTTAGAAGCATTGGAAAATTTCTCAATGTCTAATTTTGCCTTCTCAAATTCACTCCTAACTTTCTCACATTCCTCTCTAGCCTTTTCTAGCTTAATCTCTAACTCCTTCTTCTCCCACTTCCAATAGTTGTGATCATATGAATGTTGAAGTTCATTGGCCTGATATGCCTTAATTTGTTCTTCAAAATTCACAATGATCAAATTAGACTCTCTCCTATGGTTCTCCAATCTTTTAAGATCATCACACATGCTCTGATTGTGATCCCTGTATTTTTTAATAGTTTCAAGACAGGCTTTAGAGCAAAGTTTAGATTTTACCTCTGTGGGGATTGCAGTGCTTGAAGACTCTGAAACCTCAGCCATCAATGCTTGATTCTGTATTGCCTCATCTGCTTGATCACTCCAATCAAATCCCATTCCATCTTGTGAGACAAGTGCTTGAGATGGATTCCTGTTATAGTTAGTGGACTTTGATTGTTGATTGTTGCTTCCATGCTGTTGAGAAATTCCTCCTCTGCATTCTCTTGCAAAGTGCCCCATTTTATGACACTTGTAGCACTCCACCTTGGATTTGTCAAATCCAACACCATCTTCTCTTCTCATGGCAAAGTTGTTTCTTCCAGTTCTTTTAATGAATCTTTTTATTTTCATGGTGAGCATTGCCATTTGCCACATGATGTCCATCTCTTCAAGATCATCAACATTGATCTGCTCCAGATCATCATTAATAAGAGAAGATTTAGCATGGCTATCAAGGAAAGCTTCCAAAACAGAATCATTGGGTCCATCCTGTTTTGAGCTATAAGCAGCACTAACTGATTCTGTGTTTGCAGAAGAATCAGTAGTAGATGATAAGAGAGCAGCATTGTGAGAGTATCCATATGGCTTCTTCTTAGATTCAACTTCTGCTTCAAACACCCTGAGATCATTGTAGAGATCATCAAGTTCCTTATCCTCCAGATTATCATTCCGTCTGAAGGATACTGTATACATTACCCATTCTTCACCAAGAGATCTTAGAAACTTTCTGTTGACATCATCCTGATCCATCTTGAAACCAACAGTGGCCAATTCTCCAATCAACTTGTTGAACCTATCAAAGGTTTGAGTCATAGACTCATTCTTTGTAGACATGAAATTTTCATATTGTTGCTTGAGAATTGCTTTCTGATTTCTCTTAGTGCTTTTGGTGCCTGAAAATCTCTTCTCCAAAGCATTCCACAGGATTTTGGAATCAACACAGTTGCAAAACTGATGTTGGTATTCATTAGGAATTGCCATGAGCAGAGTGCTCAAGGCTTTCATCTCAGTCTGCCTCATCTTTCTTTCTCCATCAGTCTTTGGTGGAGGTCTCTTGCCATCTGCTCCAATCTCTCCTATATTGGAGGAACCATTCTCAATGATATCCCACATTGAGTAGTCTGTAAGAAGTATATACTGCCTGATCCTGATTTTCCACATGTCAAACTCATTAGGTTTGAGCATGGGAACCTTTGAAACAAGAACATTGTCATGTGATCCGTCCATGATGATTATTGATTTCTGAGTTCCTTATGCTCTGATACCACTTGTCAGGATCGAAATTCAAAACAAGAATTAAACTAAACACTCAGAAACTTTGTTAAAGAAGTTGCGGAATAACACTTTAACAAGAAATCAATGAAACAGTATGAATTCAAATCACAAGTTATATTGAATTACCTTAATGATTACAACCAAAGCCTCAATCTGTTGAACAGGCTCAACAGACGTTCAATACTTCTCTAATGAAAGGACTACTAAGAATCTTGAGGCTAATTCTCTCTAAAACAAAAACTTATCTCTTCTATAATCTAATACTTCTAGACTATATATATACAAAACAGATTACAAGATAAATATGAAAGTATAGTTGATCTTCAGCATCCATTCCATAATTATCTTCATCTCCTAGTCTTTCGCTTCAAGTCATCTTTATCAACATAAACAACATTAATCCTTCTAGCAGTATCTTCATCCTCAGCAGTACTAACATGCTAGCAGTAGCAACTCTATTGACAGTACTAACTCTCCAAGCAGTACTAACTTTTCTTCTAGCAGTACTAACCTTTCAAGCAGTATTAATACTACTAGCAGTAGTAATTTCATCAAATAGCAGTACTAATGTCTTCAGCAGTAGTAATCTTCAATACTCAGCAGCACTAATCAGACTTAGCATATTTCAGACCCAACACATTTATACCAGTAGAACATGACTTTCGATCCGGTTCTATAGAAGGATTTGGGTTCGATCACTCCCAGATCAATTGACCTTAGGGGACCAGATGACAAGCATCCCACGAAACTTACTTTCCCAAACCAGAAAGGTCACAGGTACAAACTTTTAAACTTAGAGATTTTTGTATTTTAGAAAAGTAAATTTTCATCTCAATCACTCAGTTTTACATCTAAGTGCTTAGCCCATATTTTCATTACGATCCATAATTCCGACTTTTTAGGATTTCCAAGCATTGTAAACTATAAATATTCCGAATCACATACCTTTAAAGCAGAATGCAAAAGCTACAAACATGTTGCTGACGTTTCGATTTTAGTAAGACTTGAAAGTTGAACATATAAAACTTCAATATAAACAAAGCAACTTGAAAATTTATCCTAGACACACATTTTATTCAAAAGAAAGAGAACTTGTAAATCTTTTACTTTATAGAATAAAATTTGTAAAGATTTAAACTTTTAAATTCAACATGCCGAGTTTTGAAAGCAGAAAATTAAAACGTTTTTAATCTAAAGCTTTTGTAAAAATATCAGCAAATTGATATTCAGTTGGTACAAAATATAATTGAATAGTACCTTCTTCCACATGATGCTTTATGAAATGGTACCGCATATCTATGTGTTTGGTCTTTGTGTGCTGGACCGGATTGACTGATATCGCGATCGCAGATTTGCTGTCACAATAGATAGGAACAGTTTTGTACAGCATCCCGTAGTCACGAAGTTGTGTCTTCATCCATAGCACTTGAGCACAACAACTAGCTGCGGTGACGTATTCTGCCTCTGCAGTTGATATAGAAACACAGTTCTGCTTTTTCGACGCCCAGCTTATCAGTCTATAACCGAGAAATTGAAGGTGACCAGAAGTGCTTTTCCGGTCCAATTGATTTCCACCAAAATATGCATTAGAGTAAGCAATCAGTTTATAATCAGAACTCTTTAGATACCATGTTGGATCAGAATATGCTAAGGATGGATACTACTGCCAGTTAAAAGGTATTACTACTGCTTGTAATTTTAATATTGCTAGTAGAATTAATACTGCTTGAAAAGTTAGTACTGCTACTTGAATAGTTAGTACTGCTTGGAGAGTTAGTACTGCTAGTAGTTAGTACTGTTGAAGATTACTACTTCAAGCATGGTTAATACTGCTCAATGATTAATACTGCTAAAAGAAGAGAAGGTTAGTGCTGCTTCTAAAGATAAAGAAGACTTGAAGATAAAGATGAGTTGGAGATATGGTTGAAGATAATTATGGTATTGATGCTGAAGATCAATTTTATTTTCATAATTATCTTGTACTCAGTCTTGTATATATAGTATAGAAGTCTTTGTTAGAATTAACAATTATTCATACGTTTTGTTTTAGAGAGAATTAACCTCAAGAATAGTTTAGATCCTTTCTATAGAGAAGTATAGAACGTTTGTTGAGCCTGTTCAACAGATTGAGGTTTTGTGTGTAATCATCAAGTTGAATCAATATAAACTTGTGATTTGAGTTCTATATACTATTCCATTGATTCTTGTTAAAGTGTTTTTCCGCAACTTCTTTAACATAAGTTTCTGAGTGTGTTATTTAAATTCTTGTTTGAATTTCGATCATGTCATACCACAAACCTAAGTATGGAGTTCCTTTGATGTAACGAAATATTCTCTTGACTGCTAAGAGATGCGATTCCTTTGGCTTTGCTTGAAATCTGGCACATAAGCAGGTAGAGAACATGATATCCAGCCGACTCGCAGTTAGGTACATGAGTGATCCGATCATTCCTCGATAAGTCTTGACGTCCACAGCTTTTCCATCTGGATCGAGTACAATTTTAGCACCATAAGCCATAGGCGTGCCAATTGAAGAAGATTTGTCCATCTTGAATTTCTTCAGGATGTCAAAAACGTACTTCGACTGATTAATAAAGATTCCATCTGGAAGCTGTTTCACTTGTAAGCCGAGGAAGAAATTAATTTCTCCCATCATGCTCATTTGAAACCTGGAGGTCATCAGATCAGAAAACCAAGTACATAAAGATTTATTAGTCGCACCAAATATAATATCATCTACGTATATTTGAACTAAGCAGATATCCAAGTTAGAACGATAAATGAAAAGAGTGGTATCTATGGATCCTTTGGTAAACCCGGATTTGATCAGAAAGGCCGACAACTCATCATACCACGCCTTCGGTGCTTGTTTCAAGCCATACAATGCTTTATCAAGAAAGTATACGTGATCAGGATGGTCTTTGTCAACAAACCCCTCTGGTTGAGAAACGTAAACTTCTTCTTTCAGTTTCCCGTTGAGAAAAGCTGTCTTTACAACCATTTGATACACGGTGAAATTGCGATAAGCAGCAAAAGCGAGAAACATTCGAATAGCTTCTAATCTTGCAACCAGCGCGAAAGTTTCATCATAGTCGATTCCTTCTTCTTGTCGATAACCCTTGGCAACCAGTCTAGCTTTGTTACGAACAACGATACCATCTTTGTCTTTCTTGTTCTTGAATATCCACTTTGTGCCAATTATGCTCTTTCCTTTTGGCCGTGGTACAAGTCTCCAAACTTTTAATGCGTCAAATTGATTGATCTCCTCTTGCATCGCTATTATCCAATCCGGATCCTCCAATGCTTTAGAAACTTTGGTTGGTTCAATCTTGCTTAGAAAGCAAGTGAATAGACATTCATTGGGAGTTGCGGTCTTGAAACGTGTAGATACACTTGCTGGAGGATCACCAATAATCTGATGAATAGGATGAGATCTTGTCCATTTGGTGGTGTGAGGGAGAGGATCTATAACTTCTTGAACAACTTCTAGTTGTTGAGAGAGAGCTTCAGTTATGTCTATGTCAGATGAAGAGACATCAACAGTTTCAACTGGAGGAGGAGGTATTTCAACAACTTCTGAATCATATTATGGAATTGTTGGTTGAATTGCAGCAGTTTGTTCTTCTTCCTGAACTGATTCTTCTTGAACAGGTTGTTCTTGAATAATTTCTTCTTAAACTAAATCTGTGTTCACTTGTTCAGCTTCTGATTGCTCTGGATTAGATTCAGAAATACTGTTTTGAGTGACAGGAGGTACTGGAACAGCATCATTGTCAGAGATAGATGCAGCAGAATTGGAAGTAGATGTGCTCACAGTTTCCTGATTCAAAACATTTGAAGCATTTTCAGTATTAAATTTAGGCACATCATCATAAAAATGCTCAAATAGAAAATCAAGATCAGTAAGATTAAGCAAGGAAGAAGATGGATCTTGATTTGTCTGTTGTAGTGCAGGTTCTGAACTGGCTTGTCCATAAGCTAAATTCCTTGTAAGTGCGGGTTCTGAACCTGTTTGACCAGAAACTAAATCAACAGCTTCGTCAAATTTTCTGATTTGTCTGTTGTAGTGCAGGTTCTGAACTGGCTTGTTCAGAAGCTAAATTCCCTGTAAGTGCGGGTTCTGAACCTGTTTGGCTAGAAATCAAATCGGCAGCTTCGTCAAATTTGACATTTACACTCTCTATCACCTTTCTGTCTAAGATAAGAAAGACTCTGTAAGCCGCTGAAGTAGAAGAATAACCCAGAAATATACCGTCGTCTGCCTTTGGACTAAACTTGTTCAGATTGTCTCGGTCATTCAGAACATAACACTTACACCCAAATGACTTAAAATATTTGACATTCGGTTTGATACCGTTCATAAGCTCATATGGTGTTTTGTTGAATCGGCGATGTAGAATTGATCTGTTATGAGTATGACATGCAGTTGATACAACTTCAGCCCAATGAGACAAAGGAAGACCAGAATATGCAAGCATCGATTTGGCAGCCTCAACAAGCGTTCTATTTCGTCGTTCAACAACCCCATTCTGTTGCGGTGTTCGAGCAACAGAAAATTGTTGTTGAATGCCTTGATCCTCGTAGAATGCTTGAAGAGTGTTGTTCTTAAATTCTGTACCATTGTCAGATCTGACAACTTTAACTGCTTTTTGCTTGTTGGTCTGAATTTTTTTTGATGAGGTTGATGAGAATGTCAAGAGTTTCATCTTTAGACTTGAGAAACTTAACCCATGTCTAGCGTGAATAATCGTCAACAACCACCAAAACATATCTTTTCTTTTCGATACTCTTTGTCTTCATCGGTCCGCATAAATCAACATGTAACAAATCAAGAATATCTAAAGAGCAGGCTTCAGGCTTTGGCTTGTGCGGAGCTTTCTTCATCTTTCCTTTCTCACAATCTTGACAGAGGTGGTCTTTCTGAAATCGAAATACTGGGAGACCTCGAACTGAATCATTCTTGACAAGGCGATCCATGTATTTAAAGTTGAGATGAGCTAGTCGTCGGTGCCATATCCAGCTTTCATGAACAGAGGTTTTAGAAAGCAAATAGATATCTGATGGAATTTTAACCTTGGAAAGATCAATAGTATATAAATTGGATCTTCTCTTTCCAATTAGTAAATCCCTGCCACTATCATTCTTTACAGCAACTCTTTTGGATTTGAAGCTAACTTCAAGATCTTTGTCGCAAAATTGCCCGATGCTGAATAAACTGTGGCTTAGACCTTCAACATAGCTAACTCATTTGACGGTTATATTACCTTGAACAAGATCACCATAACCTAGAATTGGAGTTGTCTCACAGTTTCCAAACTTAACACGACCGCAACATTTTTCTTTAAAATTTGAAAGCAGTGCTTTGTTGCCCGTCATGTGTTTGGAACACCCCGAATCCAGATACCATAATTGACTAAGCTGCACATCCATAAATTACACAGATTTAGGTACCCATATGCTTATGGGTCCCTTCTTGTTAGTCCTTTGCCGTTTATTTTTCATAACTCTCTTTTTAGAACAAATATGAACACAATCATTCATGGAGGAAGAATCATAATCATCTGAATCAGAAGTAGAAGAAAAATATGAGACATTCTTTGCAATTTGAATCATTTGCTTTATTGACTATTTTGTGTTTTTATTACAAAATGCAAATGTATCCGTTTTACAAAGACGATCTAACACATTTATCCTCTAAAGCTGCAGATTCATTTGACTTCTGTTTGATCCTCTATATCTGCCTTGATGACTTCTTCAAAGTCCGATCTGAAACAGTAGAATTAGAAGAATTAGAATTTTCAGACATGACATTATCTTATTTCTTGGACTTCTTTGACTTTCTTCTTTTACGCTTTGGTTTATAATACTGATCATTTAGCATAAAAGAATCATCAACAATTGAATTAGAAGAAGAAATTTTATCTAAGAAATCAAACTGAGCATTTAACATTGAAGAACCAGCCTCGGAGTCATGAATTTCAGAAACACACAAGTCAAAAAGTTTTGCGCGACCCACTGGTGGCGCATACTGAGTTTTGCGCTACCAACCTCTGGCGCAAATCTTCAGTTTGCTCTACCTGTGGTTGGCGCAAACTTTCACTTGTTTGTACTTTTTGAGTATTTTCCTTAGAATCGATAGAAAATCCAGAATTTATTTTATCTTCAAAACTTGATTTCATGATAAAAAGAAATAAACTGTTTTCAAAATCAGTTTGAAGATTTTGTTCTTCCATTTTATCTTCAAGATCAATGATTTTACTTTCTAATACTAATGGGGGAATATATCTCTTAGAATCATATAAAACCGGAGATATATTTACCTTATTAGTATTATTAGCATATATATCAAAATAATCATTTGATACTGAAGATTTAATGGAAGAATTGACATCTAAAACATTTTGAGATTTTCTGGATTTCTTTGATTGTTCAGGAAAATACTTGGCATTTTCACTAGTATTAACAAATGGCATTTCCATTTTCTTGTTGTTCATTCTTTTCTGATTTTCGATTTCTAATTCTTGCTTCTCATTCATCCACTCAATTTTAAATTGAGGAGCATATTTAGCAAGACTTAGATAATCAAAATTATATAAAGTAGGGGTTTTTGTTATAACATTGTTTAGACAATGTGGATTTTCAAAACCAAGTCCCCATCTTTCTTTTATTGCCTCATCACTCCTTGGTTTATTCATATATATGGTTTGCTCAGTTTGTTCTCTCTTATATAATTTTCCTTCTAAAACAATTATTTTATCAGAAAAAGTTTTATTCAAATTGGTCATTTTTGTCAAAGATTCAAGATTAGTCTTGTTCAAATTTTCTAATTCATCCAATTTCTTTTGAAACTTTTCTTTTGTATCTGTCAAAATAAAATTTTCATCTTTCAATGAAATTTGCAATTTTTCAATCATGACAGATTTTTCTTGATTTATGTGATTTTCATATAAGAACTTCGAACGTAATTCATGTAAAACAGTTATTATGACGTTCATTTGTGATGAAATGAAATTGTAATCAAACTCAGAAGGTACCTCAGATTCATCAGTTGAAGTGTCCTCATCTTCATCATCACTTTTATCATCCCCAATAAAACACATAGTTGTTGTTTCCTCGTTTTCAGCTTCATTGTCGGAATGATCAAGCCAGTATTCCTCCTCAGCAAGCAGAATAGTTCTATTCTCTCTCTTTTCTGCCAATTCCATCTTTTTCCTGTAGAAAGCAGAATCCTTGACAACCTTCACTCGACACTCTTTTGCAATATGCCCCGGTTTTCCACAGTTGAAGCAATTCATTGTCTTCTTTTCCTTCTTTTTCGGCTCAGCCACTTTAGCAGGTTCTGATACAGGGAGAATTCGAGAGGTAATAAGGATTTTCGAGAATAATTGGAAAAGAAGAAAACGAGCTCGAAAGAGGCTCAGAAATTGGAATCGGAAAAGAGGCAAACAGAAGCTACCGAGAGTTTCACTCTCAAAAACGTATTTCCTTATTTTAATTATTTAAACTTAGGATAATTATTGTTAGCATTAATTATTATTAGAATTATTATTTAGTTTCCTTTTATTAATTATTTTCTTTTTCTAAATTAGGATAGATTTATTTATTTTCCTTTACCTTATTTCCTTTTTCTAAATTAGGATTAGATTTATTTTCATAGTTATTTTTTCCTAGTTTAGTTATAAATAGGATTAATCTCTTTATTGTTTTGAATTCAATTTATCAAGTTTAATAAAAGTTCTCTTAGAGAGCTTGAGTTTTTCCATATTCTTGAGTCTTACGCTTGTAAACTCATAATCCTTTTCGGGTTTGACGTTTGTCGATCCTTCCGCAAACCTACGCTGCGTCAGTTGGTATCAGAGCAGGATTCGCCTGTCTTTTCACTAACAATTGCAGATCGACAGCCGACTACCAAAGCGGGTTTAGTAGAGATGAATGTGGCCTTATCCACATCACTTACTAATTTGACAGCGGCTGTTAACAGGCTTCAACCAAACATCGTCAACTACAACCGTCGGAGAAGAGACAGGTTTGAAGGACCGGATATGGCGCCATGCAATGGCAACCGTAACCGGGTCGATCTCTCGAGTTCCGAATTCGAAAAGGAGGAGGAAGAAGAAAAAATTCATATCGTACTTCAACGAATACTTCTTTCTTCAAAAGAAGAAAGCCAACACGAAGATCTTTTTCGATCACATTGTTCCGTTCATAAAAAGGTATGTAACCTCATCATTAATAACGAGAGTTGCGAAAATCTAGTATCCCAAAAATTGGTCGATTACTTTAATCTACCCACTCAACCCCATGAATGTCCTTATTCTCTTGGGTGGATCAAGAACGGTTTTCAAGTTAGAGTCACACAAACTTGTCGGGTAACCATCTCAATTGGCAAACATTATCGAGAAGAGGTACTATGTGATGTCCTTGATATGGATGCTTGCCACATTCTATTGGGTCGACCGTGGCAATTCGACAATCATGCCACTTACAAGCGTCGATACGACCTCGTACTATTCCGTTGTGGTGACCAAAAGATCGTTGTGACTCCAGTTGATAACTTCGATGCAGGCACCAACAAGAAGAGCAACATCAACAACCGTACTATCGGTTCGGTCACTTCTCTGGTCAGACAACCACCCATTCCGGAGGAGCCCTCGAAACAAGACGACGAAGTCTTGCCGGAAAAAGTTGAAGATGAAGTCGTGACCGAGTCACAACAAGAAATTGTTATCGAGGCTGTCGGTCCACAACAATACTTTAATGTTTATCAAGTTCTTAGAAACAACAACACAATAACGATTACCAACCTGTATTGATATAACAACGGTTACAAGGTTGATCGATTTAAGCTCGGATTTGTGTTCTCTGTTTTTCTCTCTAATACACCTTTAAGTGTGTGTTTGTATGTGTGAATTCTTATCTGATCTATGAGAGAGTTAGAGATATCACAAATCTACCAAGTGTGTCTAACACACTACCTTAGATAATATCTAGATATTAGATCTAGATATTATTTTCTAGTATAAAGTAAACTAGAAACTAACTAATAACTAACTAAGCAACTTTATCTAACTATTACAATACTATAACTTAGATATTTAAATCTAAGTAAACTAAAACAATTACATTGAAATTTATTACAAATGACATAGACTTTAATATCGAGAGTCGACGTTTCGGCTTTAGCTTCAGATTGCGATCTTCACTTTGGATGATCTTGAATCCAATGAGACAATAGTCTAACAATCTCCCCCTTTGGATCAAGATCATTACGAAAATGATTTTAGCAATTCAGTCTTCTCTTTCAGCTCGGAAGATGCAATCTCTTTCTCTAGCTCTGAAATCAGCATGTCTTTTTCTAACAATCTACCTCTTTGAAGAGTGGACGTGATTCTTGAAACATGTGATCTTTGCCATTTCTTGTGTAGTCAGAGGCCAAAGTGTCGGAACTAGATCTCGGACCAGTCACCGAAGACACCGAAAACAAGATAGTGGAAGACATTCTCGAGCCAACGAAAGCATTGTCACAAGAAGTCAAGAAAGATTTTGTTTTCGTTGTTCCCACATCCAAGGCTCCGGTTAGAACCGAAACAATTCCCGGTACAGTTACTTTAATCTCTTACCCTTTCGAGTTTGATAAAATATCGCTCGTATGGAGACGATCACGACAAACTCTGTTGGGATTTGAAGAATGGTCATATTTTTCGAATTTTGGAAGTCAATTTGTGAATCAAAGTGTTCGGAATAAACGAATGATCTACGGGTCGGATGAAGGTGTTTTTCAAGTGAACTCGAGGACGAGTTCTTTTCAAGTGAGGGTAACTGATACATGGAGAATTCGAGAGGTAATAAGGATTTTCGAGAATAATTGGAAAAGAAGAAAACAAGCTCGAAAGAGGCTCAGAAATTGGAATCGGAAAAGAGGCTAACAGAAGCTACCGAGAGTTTCACTCTCAAAAACGTATTTCCTTATTTTATTTATTTAAACTTAGGATAATTATTGTTAGCATTAAATATTATTAGAATTTTTATTTAGTTTCCTTTTATTAATTATTTCCTTTTTCTAAATTAGGATAGATTTATTTATTTTCCTTTACCTTATTTCCTTTTTCTAAATTAGGATTAGATTTATTTCCATAGTTATTTTTTCCTAGTTTAGTTATAAATAGGATTAATCTCTTTATTGTTTTGAATTCAATTTATCAAGTTTAATAAAAGTTCTCTTAGAGAGTTTGAGTTTCTCCATATTCTTGAGTCTTACGCTTGTAAACTCATAATCCTTTTCGGGTTTGACGTTTGTCGATCCTTCCGCAAACCTACGCTGCGTCAGGTTCATATTTTGGAACGTATGGCTTTGAGGGAGCACCGGGTTCCACTTTCTTTGAACCGGAAGTAAAGCGAAGGTTGTTAGAACCTGATCTGTGCTGGAATTTCTTCTGATAATGTTGAGAGAGAAGGATCATGGCTTTTTCAAGAGCTTCACCATCATCATCTGTTGACCCATCATAAGCATTTTCAGACAATGCTTGTTCTGCCAGCTGACTTGCTAGAAGATCAATTGGGTCTACAGTCTTTGGTTTATTTTTCTTGTCAATCTTAGCTTTCTTTTCCAGCACCAAATTCTCATCAGCCATTAAGATCTCATACAGTTCCTGAATTGGCATTGTGGAGTTCTGTACATCATTCCTCATCCCATGACAAGATTTGCTCCATTCTGGTTGAAGAACATTTAAGAATTTTAGATTGGCTTCCAGTTCAGTCTTTGTCACCTTTATCTTGTACAAATCATTGATCACTACCCAAAATCTGTCAAACACACCTTTCAGACTCTTTCCATCTTTTGCCTTAAACTCCTCAAAGTTGTTCATGTAACGAGTCTGACGGAGTTGAGTGGCAACTGATGATCCAAGCATTATCTTTTCTAATTGAGCCCACATTAGCATCGGATTCTGCTTGAAACAATCAATTCGATTGTATATTAAATTGGGTAGTGCAAGAATCAGATTAGATTTTGCTTGATTATCAGCTTGATATCTCAAAAGCTCTTCAGCATCATACTCTCTTATAACCTTCTCAACTCTTGTAGCCGGAGTAGTTGCAGTAGCTGGTATTTCTTTCATAAGCCTTTCCATAGGACCTTCAGTTAGAGACTTCATCATATTGTCCCCATTTGGTTGTCGCTCTATGAAATTGATGAATCTGTCTTGCCACTGCTGAAATTCGTTTTCATTTATCAGAACTGGAGGGCGAGTGTCTGATCCCAAAGACATCATTATGTCGTTCTTGTAAAACTGAGCTTGTAGAGACATCTTGACAGAATCACAAAGTCAGAAAGTTCTAAGTCTAAAATATGGTAAACTGGCGTAAACTGAAGGTTTGCGTGAGCAGTATGTAGCGCAAATGAGATTTACGTGAGTTGTGGATGACGCAAACAAGATTTGCGTGAGCTGTTGATGGCGTAACTCAAACTTTGCATGAAATGTTGGGGGCGCAAATGTAACTTTGCGCTGGAGGTATATGGCACAAACAAAAAGTTGCGCGAGGTAAAGATGACGCAAATGTAACTTTGCACGCTGAACTGAACTTTTTGCGTGATATGAAGGTGACGAGAACTTGTACTAATCGTAAACTTGCTTTCCTGAAGAAACAGACGCAAAACAGAGGATGAACTGGCGCAAAGCTCTTGAACTGGCGCAAAGTTCCAGATGAAGCCTGATGAACTATCGCAAACCTGAGATGAACTGGCGCAAAGTTCAGATCTGGCGCAAACTCTGAAAAACAATAAAAACTTCCAAATTTTGATGTACAAATATGAAATTGATAAAACTTTCTCAAACAGAAGTGATCGAAAACAGTTTTATAACAACTTTCAACCAATAAGATCGATCAAAAACCATAAAATTGTGAATTCGAAAAATGTACAGTACGAAAAACGAGTTTTCCAGAAACTCGAAAAATCACAAAATTGATCTTTAAAACATGATTTTCTTGAAAAAAGATGTGAATCAAAAGAGTTCTACAATTAAAAACGGATCCAACGAATCAATTTACAAAGAAATTTGATCAAAAACAAGCACGAATTTGTGAAAATACAGAAAACGAGATTTTCTTGATTAAAATCAAGAAAAATCAATCAAATTTTCTAATTTGTGTACAAATTCATTTTTACAAATCGATTCTCTCAATTCTCTCAGATTTAGAAAAAGCTCTGATACCAATTGAAAGTCCAAAATCTACCAAATCTTAGAGAGAGAAAGTAGGGAGAGAGTGCGCCAAAAGTAAACGATATATTCAAATGAGTTCCAAAAGTTACAAAACAAAGGCACCTACGGGACTTAAATACTTAGGGCCTAAACCTATACAGATAAGCAAGCTAAACACAGTTAAGACCACTGATAATAAATACAATGATTACTATAAAACCAGTCTTAACAAATCGTTACATGTTTTATTATTAATACATGTAATGTAAATTATTGATTCTTGAAATATAAATGGACTTGCACAACAGAAGCCGGGTGTGCTAGGACTGTAATGGTTCGAGCAGGGAATTACATGTAGTGCCCACAAATGTGTTTCGTGTGGTGGGCCACAACCGGTATTGATTGCGATCTTATCTGGGTGTGTGCAATTAAATTGTGGCAACTGTTGTGGTTAGTTTCCTGGGAAGAATGTTAAATCAGTTTGCTTAATTCATCAATAACTGGTTTATTATTTCATTTTATTGAGTTTATTGAGATTGTGAAACTGACAGGGATTTCCTCACTAGACCGTATGGTCTAAACCTCATTTTGTTTTCAAAATATGCGTTTCAGGACAAGTGCATATAAATGATAAAGGGAAAGGAAAGTTATGAGCTTATCTGTTTACCTGATTATATGTGAAGCAGGCAGAAGTTATCTGGAAGTTGTTTTTGTTTGAAAGTTGTCATATAAATGTTATGTATTATGACAATGTAGCGAAAGTTAGTAGTTACTTTTGATGTATTTGTATAGCTTTGTACCAAAAGACCAAATTGTATCCTATATATGTTGGGATATATGTAAATTATGTGATATATGTTATGTGAAATATGCGGGTTGTTATAGTTGGTATCAGAGCCTACGTTTAAGAGATTTAGGTATTCGGATTTATACCTAGACTTAAACTGTATGATTTTATGTGACATTAAGTTGTCCTTCTTATGCTTAGAACCCGTGGAATATTAAATATAATTAGTATAAAGAATGGCATGTAAGGTATATTCAAATTACATCTGGTCAATATAATTATGAACTTACAGGTGCATGTTGTACTGAATACTATATTATATTTGGGTATGTGATTAAATGGATATATTTTGTGCTTTAACAGATGGCAGGCAATTCTCGTCGACTTGTCTCGGTTACTCTAGAAGGGGCGGATCCTCCGACTGAAAATTTGCCAATTAGACCCTCAAATACCCAAGAAAGAGATATGGGACAGGAAAGGGTAACGATTGAAATTGGAGCAAATCCTAAAACAACATCTGTCAGAGGTCGAGGTCGGGGAAGGGGTCGGGGAAGAGGCCGGGAACGAGGGAGAGGAAGGAGTAGGGGATTATCACTAGAACCAGAAAGTTCAGTTCAAGAAAGTTCAAATAGTGGTCGGGGAGGAAGTCGTGCCAGAGTTCGGGGTCGGACTCAAGCATCTGAATATGTTACACAGGGGGATTTAGATGCGGCAATGAATAGACTTCAAACTAATTTGCAATATTTGTTTGGAAATCCTCATCGCACAGAAACACAACATCCTGAAACTACTAGAGGGAACGAGGTAAATGCTCCTATTACTATTACCAAAGGATGTGACCTCAAAATGTTTTTAGCATGTAAACCACCAACTTATTCCGGTGAACATGATCATGTGAAAGCTATGAAATGGTTGAAAGAAATTGAATCAATTTTTAATACCAGTAAATGTTCAAATGAGGAAAGAGTTATGTTTGCCGCCAGTGTATTGAAATCCGATGCCTTATATTGGTGGGAACTTATGATATCTTCAAAAGGACCAAATATTCTCACAACTTTGTCTTGGAATGAGTTTACTGAAGCTTTCAAAGAATACTTTTGTCCAGAAGCAGCAATAAGAAAGTTAGAAGAAGAATTTCTGAGTTTGGAACATGGTAATTCAACTGTTCAGGAATACACGGCAAGATTTATAGAAAAATCTCGATTTGCTGAATGTTATCTATTTTCAGAAAAACGTAGAGTTGAAAGATATATTTATGGATTACAATCTTCTATTCGGGAACTGGTTATGGCCATGCAGCCCAATACATTTACATTCGCAGTTGATGCTGCAGAAACAACTGAAAAGGATAAAAACCGACAATTAGGTGAGAAAAGAAAGTAGAAAGGACCGCCAAGTGATTCTAGAAAACAAAAGTTTACTCGATTTGATAGTCGTCTGAATCTAAGATTTGGTGAGAGACTGTGCCCAAAATGTCACAGAATTCATCGAGGCGAGTGTAGTTAAGATCAGAATTGTTTCAGATGTGGAAAATCGGGTCATGTTGCTCTTGATTATAGAACCACTCGACTTTGTTATCAGTGTAATTCACCAGATCATATCAGACCTGATTGTCCACAGTTGAGAGGACGGGGAACAAATCATCCGGGGGTTAGTCAGGGAAATCGGGGAGATACACGAAAACACGATCAACCGAAAGCAAAGGGACGTGCATTCCAGATGTCGACAATTGAGGCCGAGCAGACTCCTGATATGGTAACATGTACATTTTTAGTAAACTCAGTATGTGCTAAAGTGCTATTTGATTCTGGTGCAAATCGTACCTTTGTGTCTCCCTCCTTTATTGATCGTTTGCATGTGAAACCTAAAGTGTTAGATTATGTGTTAGTAGTAGAAACTGCTAATAATAATCAGGTTTCGGTTAATGAAGTCTTTGATAATTGTTGCATAAATATGGATGGGTACGTTTGCATGTGAAACCTAAAGTGTTAGATTATGTGTTAGTAGTAGAAACTGCTAATAATAATCAGGTTTCGGTTAATGAAGTCTTTGATAATTGTTGCATAAATATGGATGGGTATACGGTACCTATTCAATTGTTCCCCATGTCATTGAAAGAATTTGATGTGGTAGTGGGGATGGATTGGTTGGCTGAAAATCAGGCCAATATTGTGTGCAATAAAAAGATGATTAATATCGACTTACCTGGGAAAGGGCCAGTTGTGATTTACGGTGACCATAGAGACCGACAGACTAGTTTGATTTCTATGTTAAAAGCCCGTAAATGTGTTAAGAAAGGTTGTCAGAGTTATTTGGCCTATGTAATTGACACCAAGAAAGAAAAGAGTGTTGTTGAAACCATACCGGTAGTTAGTGAATTCCCAGAAGTCTTCCCAAATGATTTGACTAGTCTTCCACCATACTGATCTATTGAATTTAGAATCGATTTGATATCGGGGGCCGCGCCGATTGCTCGTGCACCGTACCGATTGGCTCCGTCCGAAATGAAAGAAATGATGTCACAGTTATAGGAATTGTTAGATAAATGTTTTATCAGGCCCAGTACTTCTCCATGGGGTGCACCAGTATTGTTTGTAAAGAAGAAAGATGGGTCGATGAGAATGTGTATCGATTATCGGGAACTCAATAAAGTGACAATAAAGAATAAATATCCTCTTCCAAGAATCGATGACTTGTTTGATCAGTTGGTTGGGGCTAGTTACTTCTCAAAGATTGATTTACGATCCGGTTATCATCAGTTGAAAGTTCGGGAAGAAGATTTATCGAAAACTGCATTTCGTACCCGATACGGTCATTACGAATTCTTAGTTATGCCGTTTGGTTTGACTAACGCGCCGGCAACTTTTATGGATATGATGAACCGGGTATGTAATCCTTATCTTGATAAATTTGTGATCGTTTTTATCGACGATATTCTTATTTATTCACGATAAAAAGTGGAACATGCTAATCATCTTCGTTTGATACTAGAACTGTTGAAACGGGAAAAACTTTTCGCTAAACTTTCTAAATGTGAATTTTGGTTACGAGAAGTTCAATTTTTGGGGCATATTGTTTCTAAAAACGGCATCAAAGTGGATCCCGTAAAAATTGAAGCTATTGCAAAATGGGAACCACCGAGAACACCGACTTAAGTCAGAATTTTCTGGGTTTAGCCGGGTATTACCGTAAATTTATACAGGATTTTTCTCGTATTGCAACTTCTTTAACGATGTTAACGAAGAAGAATGTAAAATTCGAATGGAAAGAAGCCCAAGCAGAAGCCTTCCGAACTTTGAAAGAAAGATTGTGTAGTGCACCGATTCTATCTCTGCCTGGTGGTTCAGAAGATTTTGTGGTTTACAGTGACGCTTCGAAATTAGGTTTGGGTTGTGTATTGATGCAGCGTGGAAAGGTTATTGCTTATGCCTCTCGTCAGTTGAAAGACCACGAGAGACAGTATCCGATTCACGATATGGAATTAGCCGCTGTTGTATTTGCTTTGAAAATTTGGAGACACTATTTGTATGGCACAAAATGTTAGATTTTTACCGATCATAAAAGTCTTCAACACTTGTTCAATCAACGGGAACTGAATATGCGACAGCGACGGTGGTTAGAACTGGTTAGAGGTGATCATTTGTGGGCTTGGCCCGGGCCCGGGCCGGGCTTAACTTAATATTTTTGTCCAACGGGCCTAATATAGCAACCCAAGCCCGTTTTTGCGGGCTTATGGACTTCCCCGTACCCGCCTTTATAAACGGGTCGGGCTTACCCATTGGCTAGCGGGCTTATTTTTTTACATGTGAAAAACAAAACTTATATAAAATCATAAGTTATGGAAAATCATTTAAATTGCGTATGTTCTTTCGATCATAAAATAAGACGTAAAATATATCAATGTACATAGCGTATGAAAAATAATTATTTCACAATATATGAATCATGGACATTTTCTCTCTAATGAGTTATCAACTTTCAAAGTTCGAGTTTTTTCAATAACAAATATTCATCCACCTAATATGTACAAGATCGAAATTCGAGGCATACTATATAACAACACATATTATATATGTTTGGGTGACGGTTGGTACAAAGCCACTTATAAATATTTTGAATAAAATGATTAAATTATTAATTATATAAAAACATTAATCAACTATAATAATATAACGGGCCGGGCGGGCTTGTCCGAGTTCTTTTTGTCATCGTCCAAGCCCACCCATTAATTTTTGCGGTCCAGCCCGAGCTCGTCCATTTTTTCTAGAATGATTGTACAAGCCCGCTTTTCTAACGGGTCGGGCGGGCCGGGTCTAACGGGTTGTACCGCCCGTGAACAACTCTAGAACTGGTGAACGATTATGACTGTGAAATTTTGTATCATCCCGGAAAAGCTAATGTGGTGGCCGATGCTTTGAGCCGTAAAGAAAAGAGTGGAACGATCAAAGCTGTTGCATTACGAGCCGAATTGTTACCGAATATTTTCGAAGAGTTAAAGAAATGTCAGATCGAAGCTCTGAAAGAAGAAAATCTTAAACGAGAACGAATCGCAGGTATTTCATCTGTCTTAGTGAAAAATGATCGAGAATTAATGTGTTTTGAAAGTAGAATCTGGGTACCTCGTTTGGGTGATATTCGTGATAGAGTTTTGAATGAGGCTCATAAGTCTCGTTTTTCTATTCATCCGGGTACTAACAAAATGTATCAAAACTTACGAAAATTTTATTGGTGGCCAGGTCTGAAGAAAGATATCGCTCGGTATGTGGAGCGTTGTTTAACTTGTTTGCAGGTTAAAGTGGACCATCAGAAACCCTTCGGTAAATTACAATCGTTAGAAATTCCGATTTGGAAATGGGATCATATAAAGATGGATTTCATAACGAAATTGCCAAGAACACCGAAGGGTTTCAATGTTATTTAGGTTATTGTGGATCGATTGCCAAAGTCGGCTCATTTCTTACTGATTAAAGAATCGTATCCGTTGGAAAGGTTAGCAAAGTTGTACATCGATGAAGTAGTAACTCGTCACGGTGTGCCGTTATCGATTAACTCAGATCGAGACAGTCGATTTACTTCGTTGTTTTGGAAAAGTTTTCAAAGAGAAATGGGGTCACAGATAAAGTTAAGTGTTGCTTATCACCCACAAATTGATGGTCAGAGCGAACGAAGGATTCAGACTCTCGAAGACATGTTACGAGCTTGTATTATCGACTTTGGTGGTTCGTGGGAAGGACACTTACCTTTGATTGAGTTTGCTTATAATAACAGTTATCACTCGAGTATCCAAGCGGCACCTTTAGAGGTTTTATACGGTAGAAAATGTAGAACACCGTTGTGTTGGAATGAAGTTGGAGAGAAACAGTTAGCCGGACCGGAAATTGTGCAGTTAACTGCAGATAAAATTGGTCAGATTCGTGAACGTTTGAAAATGGCACAGGATCGACAGAAAAGTTACGCCGATAAACGCCGTAAACCGATTGAGTTCCAAGTTGGGGATAGGGTGATGTTGAAAGTGTCGCCTTGGAAAGGAATTGTTCGATTCGGGAAACGGGGTAAACTAAGTCCGACATATATCGGACCGTTTGTGATTATTGATCAAGTTGGTGAGGTAGCTTACCGATTAGAACTTCCGTATGAATTGAGTGGTATTCATAACACTTTTCATGTGTCGAATTTGAGAAAATGTTTAGTTGATTCTGATCATGCAGTACCGTTATCAGAAGTTCAAGTTGATGAAAAATTAAATTTTGTTGAAGAACCGGAATCTATTATTGATTATAAAGTTAAGAGACTGAGAAACAAAGAAATAGGTTTGGTAAAAGTTCAATGGCGTTATCATAAGGGTCAGGATGCTACCTGGGAATCGGAATCAGAAATGCAATCTAAATACCCTAGTTTGTTTTAGTGATGAATTCCAGGACGGAATTCCTTTAAGGGGGAGAAGTTGTAATAACCTTAAGTTATTATTATAAAAAAATGAAAGTTTAGGGGTCGTTTGTGTGAAAGTTGGAGGGTGTTTGGTGTTAACTTTATTTAGTTGGAGGTTTGAGGGAAACTTGCGCCTCCATATTTTCCTTCCCAAATTATTTATGTTTGTTCCAGATTCTAGTTTCTACACAAATACAATCAAACAAACAAGATTTAACAATCAAATTTACCTGTTTGATTACTTTCTCAATTCAAGATTACAAACACTCTCTAGAACTCTTTCTCTCTCTAAACTGTATTCTCTCTCTCTACAATACGACTTCTCCCAATTCAGTTTTCTCTAATTCGTTCATATACAAAATACAAAGAAAGAAAAACTATTTATACTAACTACTAATTACAAGGAAAATACAAATACAAAATACATTGACTTATTACAAATAGACTTTGACTTTTAATGAGATTTGACTTTAGCAGCTTTGACTTTCTCAACTTTGACCTTCAGTATACTTGATCTTGTATCCAACAGATTTATGCTCTAACAATCTCCCCCTTTGGATTCAAGATCATTGTTGAAAGATTTAGCAATTAAATCTTCACTTTAAGCTCTGTCTGAACAATCTCCCCTTTTCTTTTAACACAGTCTTCTTTCCAAAGTTATCTTCAAATGATAAACAATCTCCCCAAAGCTCTCATAGAACACTTTCAGACTTTGGAAAGAAATTATCTCCAGAATCAGCTTGAATTGCTTTTCAGCAAATAATCTTCAAAGAAAATTTCCACAAATCTTCAGAAATTCTTTGATCATCTTCAAATCTTTACTTTGAATCTTCTGTCTTGGCTATTTGAGAAAATCATCTCCCCCAATCTTGAAAATCTTTAACATTTCTTCATACCATCTCCCCCTTTTTGATGATTTGAACATCTATATCATCAAAACTTTACTTCCAAGAAATGTCATTGACCGTTCTGATCTGTCAAACTAAGCCTCTGATTCTGTGATCCACAACCAGTATTCATCCAGATCTTTTCAAATCCAGACAAAATAAAAACATGTAACTCCTGAATCAACATATGAATCAGCTAATATGTCTGTCAGTAACACAAAGTCACTGTGTGTAACGAATACACAATATAAAGGAGCTTTTTGATGTTCACTCCCCCAGGGCTTCCATCCAATCATCGAAATACCACAAAGGCAATTTCTATGAATGTTATGACAAAGAAACGAATTCTCTATGTGGTCGTGCATGTGTGGAAAGAATTAAGCACGATGATTGCTTTTCAATAAGGCTCAACATTGTGTAAACCACTGAGACAACAGTAGATAAACACAGACTCTAAGTGCATGATTGAAATGCGAAGGTGGGGCAGACTTCCTTCTTTTTCAATATCTAGATTTTCCAAATGAAAACCAGATAGATTATATGTTGCGTCCCCTTGAAAATGTGAAACATTTTCTTTTTGAGAAGAAAATGAGTGGTTGGTGGGGTTTAAGCAAGAGTTGGCATGGGCTATTTGCCTGATTCAATAACATTCACCAAAGAATTGTGAAATGCTAGTAATGTGGTTGCCCGGCTCAGAAAGTAGTTGGTGCAGAGTTTAATATTCTTTTACTCTGATCTCACACCCTCTTTTTTCTAATCATTAAGCTCACTACTAACCAAACTCTCTTTTCCATTTTACCTCATCACACCCATACTCATTTCTTTTAGACTCCTCATACTCAATCACTAAAGGATTAACTTCTTAGGTAGGAAACACTGGTTAACGTGAATGCATAGAAGTTTAGTTAATTCCTAGCACAAAGAACCCAAGTTTCCTATTAAGCATGAGTTGCACAAATGGTTTAACTGTAACAGTTAAAGCTCATATACAAATATCAGATGAATGTATGCTCAAAAAGTAATCATGAAAATATGAGCATTTTTAAACATTGAAGTATTTTCAAACAAATATATTGAATGAATAAACATGAGTGCAAAAGACTTGTTTGAAAATCTGACATTGTATGAAAATAATCAGAAATGAATGATATAGCAATTAAAGCTTATGGTCAAGAATAATTGATATTTGTCTATACGAAACAAGATATAGACATTCTTGAAATGACCGTTTCGAAATGAAATATCGCTCAAAATTCTTTGAATACAAGCGAAGTGTCTTACCATCGAATAAAAATTGTTTCAATTTAGAGACATGGTAAGAACATGTTGAACAAAAATTCAAACCAGTGTGTGTGAATACTTGAAAGTATATAGAAAAGACAATACTCAAGTATTTATCTTTGGAAACACACGGTTTGTAAACATGTAAGCACAAAATAAAAATTAAAACATTTCAAATTATAAAATTTGATTAAAATTCATGAAGTGGTTTGAACATTTAAGAACATGTTTTCTATACCTGAAAGTTATCCTTCTTTCAGATACATTTGAGATTAAGATAAGAAATTTACCATTTCGTGCAATCTTAAATCTCATGAAGTCAAGCTAAAGTCATTAAGATATGATCTTGTCAGCTTCTCTCATCCTGCATAAGTCTCAAAGTCTAGTCAAAATTTATTCACAAAAAATTATTTGAAAATAGAATGACATAAAGCAATAAAACGATTAATGTACGAGTTCTGATTTGAAATAATCAGAAATCATAGTCTTACTCCTTTTGTCTTATAAGCTCCCCCTAAAATCATGCATCACAAAAATTTTGTCAGTTAAGTATAATGCAGAAATTAGTTTTGCTCCCCCTCAAATGAATATAGATCATCTAAAAACCTTCTCATACTCCCCCTGAGATCATGAGCAAACAATTAAAGTGCAGGTATCCTTCAGATATAAAGATAAAGAAAATGATGAAAAATAATAATACGTAACTTTAGTAGGTAATAACTGGTTATGTCTTCAGATTTAACATACCAAGCTTAGAAACAAGAAAATTAAATATCTTCTCATCTAAGGGTTTGGTAAATAAATCTGCAAGTTGATAATCTGTTTTTACAAAATAAAGTTCAATTGTTCATTTTTCAACATTATCTTTGATAAAGTGATACCTTACATCAATGTGTTTAGTTTTCGTATGCTGGACAGGATTAGCAGATATCGCAATCACACTCTTCGAGTCACAGTAGATTGGAATTTTATCAAATTTGAATCCATAGTCTCATAGTTGTGTTCGCATCCACAAGACTTGAGAGCAGCAACTGGCAGCAGCTACATACTCTGCTTCAGCAGTCGATGTAGAAACGCATAACTGTTTCTTTGAAGCCCAGCTAACGAGCTTGTCTCCAAGAAATTGTACATGACCAGAAGTACTCTTTCTGTCCAACATGCAACCTGCATGATCTGCATCTGAATATGCAGTCAGTTGAAACCCAGTATCCTTAGGATACCACAAACCAAGGTCTGCAGTCCCCTTTAGATATCTAAAAATCCGTTTGACAGCAGCCAAATGGGATTCTTTGGGAGCAGCTTGATATCTAGAACAAAGACATGTTGAGAACATAATATCTGGTCTACTGGAAGTTAAATACATCAACGATCCTATCATACCTCTATACTTTCTAACATCTACACTTTTACCCGAAGGATCAGTGTGGATCTTAGTACCAGGTGCCATCGGGGTTCCAATTGATTTATAATTTTCCATCTTGTACTTCCGAAGAATGTCCAAAATGTACTTAGATTGATTTATAAAAATCCCCGTAGAAAGTTGTTTAACTTGTAATCCGAGAAAGAAATTCATCTCTCCCATCATACTCATTTGAAAACGTGACATCATGAGGTTAGAAAAGTTTTTGCAATATTTTGGATTAGTAGAACCAAATATTATATCATCAACATAAATCTGAATAAGAATAATATCAGCTTTTTCCTTCTTTATGAATAAAGTGGTATCGATCTTACCTTTAGAGAAACCAGACTTGACCAAGAATTTTGATAAGACATCATACCAGGCTCGAGGGGCTTGTTTTAATCCATAAAGGGCTTTGTCTAATATGTAGACATGATCTGGCTTATCTGGATTAACGAACCCTTCTGGTTGAGACACGTACACTTCTTCTTTAAGAATGTCGTTCAGAAAGGCTGTTTTCACATCCATCTGAAAGACTGTGAAGTTCTTATGAGCAGCATAGGCGAGAAACATTCTGATTGCCTCTATGCGTGCTACTGGAGCATACATCTCATCATAATCAATGCCTTCCTCTTGTCGGTAGCCTTTGGTAACAAGTCTAGCTTTGTTTCTGATGACGACACCATCTTCATCCTTTTTATTCTTGAATACCCACTTAGTTCCTATCACGGTCTTTCCTTCAGGCTTAGGAACTAATCTCCAAACCTTTAGGGCTTCAAACTGATTGAGCTCTTCTTGCATTGCAGATACCCAGTCCGAATCAGCAAGAGCCTCGGATACTCGTGTTGGCTCAATCTTGCTTAGGAACGAGTCATGCATACACTGATTAATAGTCGCTGACCTTGTCTGAACAGGTTTGTCAAAATCTCTAATTACTTGATGTAATGGATGGTCCTTGGTCCAGCGATGCTCATGTGGGAGTGGAATAGATACTGATTGAATATGATCATCATCTTGAAATCCACTTGCAGAATCTGCAGTTTGAATTACAGGAGGGGGGGTTTTCAGTTGAAGTTTCAGATGTAGAAGTATCAGTTGGGACAGCAGATTCTGGCTGTTGAGTAGACAAATTAGTACACCCAACTGAAACAATTACTTCTTGCTCAGCATTTGTTGAACCATCTTCAACTGTAGGAATAATAATAGGAATATGAGTTTCTGTCTGAACTGGAGATGCTTGTTCAGTAATAACTTCTGAAGTGACTGGATGATGACAACTTGTATCTTCAGACCTGTCAGTCACAGCAGATTTAGATACATTAGTTCCAAGAAACTCATCATAAAAGAATTCAAATAACAAATCTAAATCAGTTAAATGTGAAGTAGATGTAGAAGCGTTATCCGAATTTGTCGCAGTAGACACAGGTTCTGGACTGATCTGCCCAGAAGCTAATACACCAGTAATAACGGGTTCTGAATTGATTTGATCAGAAGCCATTTCTTCATCAAATGTAACATTGACGCTCTCCACAACTGTCTTTGACTTCTTTATATAAACACGATATGCAGCAGAAGTTGAATAATAACCGATAAAGATGCCTTCGTCCGCCTTAGCACTGAATTTATTTAGACTGTCTCTATCGTTAAGCACAAAACATTTACACCCAAATATATGAAAGTATTTGATGGTAGGTGTTCTGTTGTTGATCAGCTCATATGGAGTCTTATGAAATCGAAGGTGTATCATGGAACGATTTTGCGTATGGCATGCAGTCGACACAGCTTCCGCCCACAAGAATAGAGGTAGATCTGATTGACTAAGCATAGTCCGAGCGGCCTCGACTAGCGTCCTATTACGTCTTTCTACTACTCCATTTTGTTGAGGGGTTCTAACAGCAGAATACTGATGTGAAATCCCAACTGAATCGAGATATTCATCAACAATCTTGTTCTTGAATTCTGTGCCATTGTCAGTTCGAAGGAACTTGACTTGTCGCTGCAGTTTCACCTGGGTCGTCTTTAAGAATGAAATGAGAACTTCCGGTGTCTCATCTTTTGAACGAAGAAATTTTACCCACGTGTATCTGGAGTAATCGTCCACAATTACCAACACATATTTCTTACCACCCAAACTCTGAGTTCTCATTGGTCCACATAAATCCATGTGTATCAGTTCTAACGGAGAACTAGTGCTTGGTTCAGGCTTCGGTTTATGAGCGGCTCTCTTCATCTTACCCTTCTCACAAGGTGCGCATAAGTACTCTTTGTCATATTTCAGTTCAGGAAGTCCTTTTACCAATTTCCCACGAACCAGCTTGTTGATGTAACGAAAGTTCAAGTGAGATAACCGTCTATGCCAGATCCAACTTTGTTGCTGTGAAGCTTTTGTCATCAAGCATACCTGATTGTCAATCTGAACTTTGGACAAGTTGATGGTGTAGAGGTTTGTCTTTCGATGTCCACCCAAGAGTTCTGTTCCATCTTCAGTACGAACCGAGCAACTCTTAGACTTGAAGTTTACCTCTAACCCTTTATCGCAGAATTTACCTATGCTGAATAAGTTGTGCCCCAAGCCTTCAACATAACTCACTTTACTTATCGTTAAGTTGTCTTGAATAATGTCACCATATCCTAGAATAGGTGAAAGTTGATCGTTTCCGAATCTGACATTGCCACTGAATTTCTCTGTATAGTTAGACAATAAAGCTTTTTGCCCAGTCATATGCTTGGAACATCCACTGTCCAAGTACCACATATGTCGGGTCTGCAAGAGAAATCAGGCAATAATAGATTTAGGTACCCATTGAAAATCGGGTCCTAACATTTTAACACAAGATTTTGGTATCCATTTGAAAATGAACCCTCTGCTCTTTTGAAAACCTTTAAAAACATTTGATCTAGAAGAATTAGCATGATAAGATCCATACCAATCAGAAGAATTATGAGAATAAGCAAAATCATTTCTCTGATAAGAAGAAGATGTAGTAGTAATAGGAGACAATTGAATCAATTGTTGTATTGAATATCTCTTGTAAGAAGTTACAAGGTTTTGATTATTAGAAGCAATTTGATCAATCACATCAGTATCACTACTAACTGATTTATTACAAGTATTATCAGAAACTGATTCTACTATCTCATCATCCCTCCGTTTTGGTCTACATTCAAATTGAGTTTTCGACTTTTTCTTCTTTAAATCTGAAACATAAGACATAGATTTATTAGGAAAAGCAGATTTCTGAAATTGAGTTTTCTTCCGTGTACCAGTGTATTTCTGTTTCTGTAATCGTTGTTTCTTATGTTTCTTACCATGGACATAGTAATCAGCAGTTACAGAAACTGATTTACCAACCTTAGTTGATGATTCAACAGTATTTACACCACTTGGTAACACTTTGCCTTTTTCAAGACAAGTAGAATGATCAGGAAGCTTAGAATGAATGTCAAACACATCAGATTCTTCCATGCTCCCATCATCAGAATTAAAAGAATCATTTGCAGACTCAAATAAGTCATCAGAATTATCAGAGAAAGTTTGAGGTGCCTTTGAAACTGTAGAACACTTTGTTGATTTAACTTGAAAAACAGTGTTCTTTAAAACTGTAGAAAACACAATTTTTTGTATATCACCCAAAAGTTTTTCATCAGATAAAACATTTTCAAGCTCGACTATTTTGCTTTCAAGAATAGATGTAGGAACATAAACCTTTGCAATCGCAGGTTTTGCCTTCATCTCAGAAGCGGAATAACTAACAAAATAGTCGTTTGAAAGAACTTTTGGTGTTTCTGAAAGATAACTATCATTTAACTTTACATAGTTAAACGGTAGTTGCATTTTCTTTTTATTCTTTCTGTTTTCAATTTCTTTGGCCTCATCTTCTTCTGACAATTTGGTAACAAATTTGGGTTTTAAATGAGTATGTTTACCAGCACATGCAAGAAAATCTCAGTTATAAAGTGCAGGCTGTTTTCTGATGGCTTTCTTAAGATAATGGGGGTTGTTAAAACCAAGTCCCCATCTTTGCTTAACATCAGCTTCTTCATCAGGGGCATTAAGAAAAATAGTTTGATCTGTTTGACCTCTTTTATAAAGTTTAACTTCCATACCATTTACCTTCTTGTTCAAATTCTTTGTCAGGATCGAATTCTCAACAAGAATTAATTCTCAGAAACAATATCAAAGAAGTTTGCGGAATAACACTTTGATATTCAATGAAACAGTAATAACACACAGTAAATATGAATAACAAACTGTAAACTTATATTGAAATCACAAGATTACACACTCAACCTCAATATTGATGAACAGGCTCACCAATACGAATTCTACTTCTCTAGAATTAGGATCTATGTCTTGAGGTTGATTTCTCTCTAGAAAAAAACTTAGCATGAATTATTCTATAACTTCTATACATATACTGAAAGAAAAAGATAATTACAATAAATAAACAAATCTTCAGTATATCTTCCATGTATATCTCTAAGCATTCCATGAATATCTTCAATCCATCCAGTTGTTATTCTTTCATGCGTATCTCCATCTTATAAGCAGTATTAATCTTCAGCAGCATTAATCTCTTCTAGCAGCATTAACTACTAAGCAGCACTAACTACTAGCAGTACTAACTAGCTAAGCAGTACTAACTTTGTTCAAGCAGCACTAACTTTGACTAGCAGCATTAACTACTAGCAGTAGTAATACTCAGCAGTATTATCCTTGAAGTCTTCTAGCAGTAGTAACTCTGAACCAGCAGCATTAACCATACTTGATCAATTCTTCAGTTCCCAACATTCTTGTTTTCAACCTGCAATTTATAAACAGTTAGTGCAGATTCATTCTTTTCAAACTCATATTTAGACACTTTACCTTCAAACTCAGAAATCTTCTTTTCAAAATCATCTACTTTTGATTTAGAATCAGAATCAGATTTGCGTAAAGAATCAATCAGATCTTTGTTCGAAATAACAGACGTATTAAGTTCAAAGATCTTTTTGTTCTTTTTAGCAACCCTTTCCTTTTCCTCTTTCAGTTTGTTTTGCAATTTTTGAAGCTCAACCACCATGGTTTCCAATTTGGTAATGAAATCTTTTGGAGTTAAGTTTAATACCTCATCATCTGCCTCATCATCTGACTCGTCATCTATTACTTCTTTTCCCATGAGACAGATATGAGCATTCTCTTCCTTTTCATCTTCTTCTCCTTCTGAGTGATCCAACCAAAACTCATCTTAAGCCATCAAAGCTACACCCGCTTCTTGTTGTCTTGCCAAAAGCAACTTGTTCTGATAGTACCGAGGGTTGCGAACTTTCGGCTTCCGACAATCTTTAGCAAAATGACCCAACTTGCCACAATTGTAACATTTGATTGAATCAGTTGCTGACTTCTCAACAGCAGTGTAATCATTCACAAACTTCTTCTTCTCATCCGGTTTCTTCTCACCATACCTATTCTCTTCAAATCTCTTGCCTTCCACCCTCTCTCGGTGCTCGTGGTTCTTTGAACTTGATGACGAATAGCGTTGAGAATTTGATCCCGACTTCTTATAAAATCTCTTTTGAAATGCACGGGTCAGCAATATCATAGCTTGTTTCAAACTTTTGCCATCATCACTATATGATACAGAACCATACTCTGAACTTGAACTCACTATCTTTTTCTTCTTCTTCTCAATCTTCTCTTTCTTTTCTTTCTTCTTTTCACCAACAACCAAAGCTATAGGATCAGGAACCTTCTCAGCCTTTTTCTTTTCAGCTCTTTTCTCCTCTACCTCTTCCTCATTCTGCCGTAATGTCTCATAAACTTCGTGAAGAGGTATTTCATTCAAATCTTTCATTTGTTTCATCCTACGTGTGTGTTTCTTCCATTCAGGACGTAGGATGCTCAGAAATTTCACATTGTTTTCCAGCTGCTTCTTTTTGACTTTGTTCTTAGTCAGCTCATTCAGAAGCAAAGTGAATCTTTCATAAGTGTCTTCAAGACTCTCATTCTCTTTTGCCTTGAATTCTTCATAGTTATTGATGCAGTTGGCCACCTTTATCTGATTCCCAATCTTTGATCCTATCATCATCTTTTCCAATTGATTCCACATCTGTTTAGCATCATGTTTGAAGCTATCAATTTTGATGTATATGTCATTTGGAATGCTTTGAAGTAAAAGAGATCTCGCTTGTTTGTCAGCTTTAAATCTACTCTTCTGTTCTTCTGAGTACTGAGAAAATTCAACTTTAACTGGTTTTGTCTTTATTTCTTTTTCCACATCTTCATCATCACCATCAACATCATCAGCAGGTACATGAATTATGATTGATTTCATGGGACCTTCGGTGATAGACAGAAGTATATTCTCTCCATTTGAGTGTCTGTCTATGAAGTCCAAAAATCTGTCCTTCCATTGTTCATATTCGCCTTTGAACAATACCGGAGGCTTTACATCAGTGCCGATTGAAAGTGCATCTTTGGAAGTCATCTTCTTTAAAACTGTTTGAAAAATATATCAATAAGAAACTAGAATTGATCGTTAATCCAAAGTATGAAATTACAAGAAAAATCTTGAAATCTAGAAAAAATCAGAAAATTCGAAAAAAATTGACTAAGTATCAGAACTCGCAAGTCACTATTGAACTCGCAAGCCCTAAAACTCGCAGACTGAATAACTCGCAGACTGAGTCTTGCGCGTTCTATAAATTCTCAATCAAACTCGCAAGCAAACTCGCAGATATTTGCACGTTTTGAGAAACTCGCAATAAAACTCGCAGATCGACTAAACTCGCAAGTGCTTAAACTCGCTAAAGACTATTCACGCTGAAACTCGCTAGCTGAGGTGTGCGCGTTTCCCAAACTCGCACGTCAAAGCTTGCGCGTTTGAATCAAAACTCGCTAGCTACTCTTGCGCGTTTCAACACTTAGAATTATTTCTTGAATCTTCAAACTCGCAGGTCGATGAACTCGCTAACCACTGTTTCTCCTCAAACTCGCAAGACGAAGAACTCGCAAATCACTATTCCTTCTGAAACTCGCTAGCTTCAATTAGCGAGTTTGTAGAACTCGTTGGTCACTACTAGCGCGTTTCCTAGAACTCGCAAATACCTTTGCGCGTTTTTAGACCAAAACCCTTCTTTCGACTTGCGCGTTCTACCCTGATGAATCTTGCGCGTTTCAAGATGAACTAGCGCGTTTCCACAAAGAACTTGCGTGTTCTAGCAATCTAGCGCGTTCTTCCGTTTTTCGACCCAAAAACCATCTTTTCACCCTGAAACCGAACTTTTCTTGATCCAAATGATCTGAAACCCTTGATTGAAGCTCTAATACACCTCTAGAACGAATTACAATCAAAGAAACTTACAAACAAACAATTACAACTCAATAATTCGATGAAACAGTACGTTTACAACTTCGAAGAAAAACTTAACAAAATCTACAAAATCGAATGAATTACAGTACAATACTTGAAATTGATTACAAAAACTCGATCTAATACACATTTCGAACATATCCTAACCAAAAACTGCTCTAAAAACTCACTTAAACTCAGAATCTCGAATTTTCTGCTCATGAACAGTGACGAACCAACAAACTTGAATTTCTTGAACTGATTTCATCTTTGAATCTGCTCTGATACCAATTGTTTGTTCCAGATTCTAGTTTCTACACAAATACAATCAAACAAACAAGATTTAACAATCAAATTTACCTGTTTGATTACTTTCTCAATTCAAGATTACAAACACTCTCTAGAACTCTTTCTCTCTCTAAACTGTATTCTCTCTCTCTCTCTCTTTCTACAATACGACTTCTCCCAATTCAGTTTTCTCTAATTCGTTCATATACAAAATACAAAGAAAGAAAAACTATTTATACTAACTACTAATTACAAGGAAAATGCAAATACAAAATACATTGACTTATTACAAATAGACTTTGACTTTTAATGAGATTTGACTTTCTCAACTTTGACCTTCAGTATACTTGATCTTGTATCCAACAGATTTATGCTCTAACAATTTAGTTGGAAAAAGGTGTTGGTATGCGTGTGTGTGTGTGTGTTTATACGTGGAGAGAAAATAAAGAAATCCTTCTGAAGTTTCTTCCATTAGCTCACTTTGGAACTTATTTACAGGTATGAGAATCTTTATTTGTTTGATTCGAGTAGAATTTTAATCTCCATTTATGGGTTTGTTCTTCTTTAGTATTCATGTATGTAGGTTAAAATTCTGATTTGGGGTTCTTATTGAAATCAATTTCATGGAAGCGGTTTTAAAAATCTTATTTTTGTTTAAAAATATTATTGGTTGAAATTTTTGAGTTTAATTGAAGATTTTATAGGTTTGGTTTTACAACAATGGTTTTATGTATTATCTTGATGTTCAAAGTATAAAAAAAAGGGTTGGTTTAGGTACCTTAGATAAGGTTTTAAAAAAAAACTTTGGTAAGTTTTATTTGCATTGTTTGTGATTCATGTTATCTTATTCAGATTCCTTATTTGGTTGTGAGTTTCGTTATCGGTTACTTCGTGTTATCGTATATCGTTATTGAGGTGAGTTTTCTTTAACTATTTTCAATGAAATGCATATATATTCAAATATTTAACACATTGATGTCGTATATTATTGATATGTTTGGATTTGGACTGATAAACATGATATGATAATCGTTACATGTTTTATTATTAATACATGTAATGTAAATTATTGATTCTTGAAATATAAATGGACTTGCACAACAGAAGTCCAGTGTGCTAGGACTGTAATGGTTCGAGCAGGGAATTATATGTAGTGCCCACGAATGTGTTTCGTGTGGTGGGCCACAACCGGTATTGATTGCGATCTTATCGGGGTGTGTGCAATTAAATTGTGGCAACTGTTGTGGTTAGTTTCCTAGGAAGAATGTTAAATCAATTTGCTTAATTCATCAATAACTGGTTTATTATTTCATTTTATTGGATTTATTGAGATTGTGAAACTGACAGGGATTTCCTCACTAGACCGTATGGTCTAACCCTCATTTTGTTTTCAAAATATGCATTTCAGGACAAGTGCGTATAAATGATAAAGGGAAAGTGTTAGATCTCAGATTTATTGGATTCAAGATCATCCAATCTGAAGTTTGGAATCTGAATCTAATGCTCAAAATTCGCTATCATGATTAGTCTAATGTTAAGTTTGTAATAAATGTCAAAGTTAATTATTGTGTTAATTAATAGTATTTAATATTAGTCCTAAATATCTAATTAATAGATATTAGGATATTATGTTTATTAGTTTAAATATCTATATATTAGTTTAGATATTATATTATGTTTTGATAATATCTCTAGTTTAGATATTATGTTTGGTTTAAGTTAGGTGAGATTTCAACACACATCTCACAACTTAGAAATCTCAACACAACTCAAGATCATAACACTGTTCATAGAGAGAAACAGTGAGAGAGCTTAAACAGAGAAACAATATCAATCTTTGTATTTCGCGTTTGTAATCTAAACAGGTTGGTAATCATATCTTGTTTGTTGTTTGATTATTTAGTAAACGGTCGTGTTCAATCACACGGACCCACAATTGGTATCAGAGCTAAAAACCAGTTTCAATCAAAAATATAAACTCGACTCTGTGTTCTTCATTTTCAAAATCATTTTCGAGTTTTAGGGTGTTATTGGTGTTGAAATCGATCAGGTTGTGATCGAAATCTGTTGTAGATCGATTTGGTATACTTTAATTTCATTATTTCACTAAAATCGATTTCAATTTTGTGAATTTTGTGTCTGGGTCCACGTTCAAAAACTGCATTGTTCCATCGATCAGATATTCGAAAAGTGTTTGTTTTTTAGATCAAGTGGTTACAATCTGTTCAAGAAGTGTTAGTGGTATATTTGTCGAATTTTGGTACTGTTAATCGCCATAAAACAGGGTTATTTGAGCGAAACAGATCGTATTTTCGAAGAACAGGGACGAACTCGCGAGAATTGCAAGATTTGCGCCAGTTCATAAGTAGTTTTGCGCCACACACTATTTGCGCAAATCTACATTTGCGCCACTCAAGACTCCGGTCGACGCATAACACCGGTCCATACCGGTCACAGACCCCGGTCGAAGGTAATACCGGTCGAAGGTACACGCCGGTCAAGCAACGGTCCGGTCAAGCACAAGTCCGGTCGAACATTTATCCGGTCGACATCTCAACTTTGCGCCAACCATTACTCACGCAATCCTCTACTTTGTGCGACCAACTATTCGCGCAAAACTCAAAACGCGCGACCTTCGACTCGCGCAAACCTCAGCTTGCACCACCTTTGTCTCGCACAAATATTTCGCGCAAATCTCAGATCACAAGTTCGAAGTCACTTTTGCGCCAATCACTTCGCGACCCGCTTCTCACGCAAAACTCTTTTGCGCCAGCTTCTTATCACGCAAAGTTGATTTTTGCGCCAGCCTCTATTAGCACAAATTTGTACTTTTGCGCCAGTTCAATACTTGGTTAAATTTGAAAATTTTATTTCTGAAATTTATTTGATTTTATTTGGACTAACGATCATATACAAGTTTTCTTATCAAACAGAATGACTAACTACAGCAGTATTTTTCCAATGTTGAATAAAGGAGAATACGAAAAGTGGAAAGTTAATTTTTTCAACTTTGTAGATAAAGATGATCTGGGTCAGTACATGAGATTATCATTGTCTGAAGGAGCACTGGAACCCCTAAATCCTAAAGTTTCATGTACTAAGGAACAGATACATAGAGAGAGAGCTGATAATAGAGCTAGAGTTTATTTGAAAAAGAGTATTTCTAAAGAAATATCTGATTTAATGGATATTCCCGAAGCTTCAGGGAAAGAGATTTGGGACTATCTTGCATTATACTCTGAATGGATTATCTCAGACCGAAAGGTTTTCTTGAAAGCAAAAGATTTGGTAGCTGAGAACTCTGAGCTAAAAAGAAGGATTTCTGATCTTGAAGCTCAAAAACAGAAGCTAGATCTTGTTGTGAGCAATGAGATGAAATCCAAGGATTTGGAGAGTGCAAATGCTTAGCTTTAAAAGAAAATATCAGAGTTTGAGAAGAAGTTCTCAGATCTTTCCAAGAAGAGTATTGAGGAGAAGAAGGTGATTGAGCTTAAAAGTATAAAGCTTTCTCAACAAGTTAGTAACTTTGAGAAAGTAATCATTTTAGAAAGAGATCAATTTGCCAAAGAGAAGAAGGCAATTGAATAGAAGAACGTTGGATTCTTAAAAGAGATATCAGATGGAAGAAAGGATGCGAAGAAGGAATTTGAAAAAGAGAGAAGAACCTTTGAAGCTGCAATTAGAAAGCTTAATGCAAAGCTATCTGAACTTTTTCTAAGTATGCACAGAAAGAGAAGAAAAAGAAGTGTGAGCTTGAGAAGAAGATTGACCTTCTTATCAAAGAAAGAAACAGTTATTCTTCAAAGGTTAACGAGCTTGAAAAGATTATTTCAATGGTGGTGGTGACTGAGCACAAGACTCCAGAGTCAATTATCCACTCACCTAGAGATGATTCAACTGATTCAGAATGCTCATTCAAGTCAGCTGCAAGTTCAACATCCAAACTTGTTTCTTCCAAAAGGTCAGTTAAATCTTCTAATCAGATTCGTAGTTCTAACCTTTTCTTTGATAGAAATATAGATAGTTCAGGTACACATCAAAGAACTAGAAGAATCTACAAAGAAGTAGAAGAAGCTACAAAGAAGAAGAACTGGTCTGGAATAGGAAACCAGTTCAAGCTAAGAAGAAAGATGAGCTGAAAAGTAAGAAGTCATGTGTACATACGCAGAATGCCAAGAAGAACAATGAGCGGAAAAGTAAACCTGATTTTGTCTACACGAGAGATCAATTAATCAGTTTGTCAGGTAAGAAATTCTATTGTTCTTATTGTCGTACACATGATATTGTTCATAAAACGAGTGACCATTACTGGTATGGTTCTTATTCAATTACTCCCATAAGAACTGCAACTAACACAGTTGGATCCAAATGGAAATGAATACCAAAGAAAAGGGATGATTATGTATTGCAGGCACCTACTGTCTAGGGGGAGTAGGAGAAGAAAGAGGTTTCTGAATAAATCAGTTCAGAACCCGTTCTTCAAAGAAAAATGGCTCTTGAATACAGCAGTTCAAGACCCAGACTTAAATGTCAAGACAGAGGATTCTAAGTAAATCAGCTTAGAACCCGTACTTCAACGAAGTTTGACTTCTAAACACAACAGTTTAGGACTCGCACTTCAATGATCATAAGACCTTACTCCTGTGCTGATAAGAGATTGTACTCCAATACTCCAATGAGGAAATCAACCATCAAGGGGGGAGTACATATTTGTCTGAAATTTTAATGCATATCTTTTTAACTGACATATTTTTGGATACATAATTTTAGGGGGAGTAAAAGACCTATGACTTCTGATTATTTCAGATCAGAACTCGTACTTTCATTGTTTTACTGCTTTTTGTCATTTTAATTTAAGTGAATAAATTTGCTTTGACTATGACATAAGACTTTTGCAGTTTTTGAGAGATGCTTACAAGATCATATCTTTATGACTTTAAGCTTAGCTTCATGAGATGTAAGATCGCACGTAAAGGTATAATCCTATATCTTAATCTCATATATGGTTGAAAGAAGGACAACTTTCAATCATTGAAAACATGTTCTCAAATGTTCAAATCACTTCCCGATTCTTCATCAGATTTTATAATTTGGAAGTGTGCGTTTAAATGTTTTCAAGATCTACTTTGTGCTTTAACTGAGATAGTTAAACCATTTTGAGCATCATATGCTTTCTAGGAAAACATCTGATTTCATTGTGCTAGGACTTAACACAACTTCTACGGAATCACGTTAACCAGTGCTTCCTACCCAAGAGGTTAATCCATAGTGATTGAGTGTGAGAAATCAAAAAGAAATGAGTGTGGAATGTGTGATGAGATATGAAGAAAAAGAGAGTTCGGTTAGAAGTAAACTGAATGTTTAAAAGAAAGAGGGTGTGAGAACATAGTTAAAAGAATATCATAACTCTGCACCAATTTTTTCTGAGTCGGGCAGCCACATTTCTAATGTTTCACAACTCTTTGGTGAACATTATTGAAACAGGAAACTAGCCCATGCCAACTCTTGAATTACCCCACCACCTACTCATTTTCTGTTCAAAAGGAAAGTGTTTCACATTTTCAAAGGGGAAGCAGCACATTTGCTATCTGATTTTCATTTGGAAAATCTGGATATTGAAAAGAAGGAAGTTTGCCCCACCTTCTCTCTTCAATCATGCACATTGAGTCTGTGTTTAACTTACTATTGTCTCAGTGATTTACACAATTTTGAGCCTATAAGCAATCATCAGTGCTTAATTCTTTCTATCACTTGCACGAACACACAAGGAATTTGTTTCTTTGTCATAACGTTCATAGAATTTACCTTTGTGGTGTTTCGATGATTGAATGGAAGCCCTGGGGGAGTGAACATCATAAAAGCTCCTTTCTGATGTGTATTCGTTACACACAGTGACTTAGTGTTACTGACAGGCATTTTAACTGATTCATTTGTTGATTCAGGTGTTACACGACTATTTTGTCTGTATTTGCAAAGATCTGGATGAATATCTTTTGAATTGACGAATCAGAGGCTCCAAATGAAAGACATTTCTTACTCAGAGTTTTGATGAAATCGTTTCTCTATTCATCAAAAAGGGGGAGAACCTAAAGCTTAAAGAAATGTCCATTACATTACAAGATTGGAAAAGAGAAGAGCTAACCAAGAAATTCGAGAGATCAAAGTATTCTGAAGACATGTTGATTTTAGAGAAATTTTCTTTGAAGATACTTTGCTAAAGCATTCTGAGCTAAAACTAGAGATTACATATTGAAAACAGAAAAGGAGATTCCAACTTCTGAGCTAAAAGAGATGACCGAATTGCTAAATCCGTTTAGTAATGATCTTGATCCAAAGGGGGAGATTGTTAGATCTCAGATTTATTGGATTCAAGATCATCCAATCTGAAGTTTGGAATCTGAATCTAATGTTGAAAAGTCGCTATCAAGATTAGTCTAATGTTAAATTTGTAATAAATGTCAAAGTTAATTATTGTGTTAATTAATAGTATTTAATATTAGTCCTAAATATCTAATTAATAGATATTAGGATATTATGTTTATTAGTTTAAATATCTAGATATTAGTTTAGATATTATATTATGTTTTGATAATATCTCTAGTTTAGATATTATGTTTGGTTTAAGTTAGGTGAGATTTCAACACACATCTCACAACTTAGAAATCTCAACACAACTCAAGATCATAACATTGTTCATAAAGAGAAACAGTGAGAGAGCTTAAACAGAGAAACAATATCAACCTTTGTATTCCGCGTTTGTAATTTAAACAGGTTGGTAATCGTATCTTGTTTGTTGTTTGATTATCTGGTAAACGATCGTGTTCAATCACACGGACCCACAGAAAGGAAACTTATGAGTTTATCTGTTTACCTGATTATATGTGAAGCTGGCAGAAGTTATCTGGAACTTGTTTTTGTTTGAAAGTTGTCATATAAATGTTATGTATTATGACAATTTAGCTAAAGTTAGTAGTTACTTTTGATGTATTTGTATAGCTTTGTACCGAAAGACCAAATTGTATCATATATATGTTGGGATATATGTAAACTATGTGATATATGTTATGTGAAATATGCAGGTTGTTACAAAGAGCCCGCCAAGTTCGTTCAAGAAGTCGAGATTTCAACCGGGACGTAAAATCATTGATAATCGCCGTGAGGCGAAGTGGTGTCCCAAATGCAAAAAACAAGCATTTTGGGTTTTGCAAAACCAACTCTAACCCCAACCCGGTCTCATGTTTCAAATGCGGTAAACCGGGCCATATTAGCTCTGAGTGTCCCATTATAGGAACGATTTGCTATGAGTGTAAAGATATGGGGCACGTGCGGAGGGAGTGCCCCAAGCTGAGGGGTCTTGCGAGAGGAGGAAGCTCGGGAAGCCAACCGAAGAAAGAGGTCGTTCCTAGGGCTCAAGGGAGAGCCTTCCAAATGACGAAAGAGGAAGCAAGGGAAACCGCCGATGTGGTGTCGGGTACGTTCTTACTCAACTCCATACCCGCTAGAGTTTTGTTTGATTTTGGTGCAAACTTCTCCTTTGTGTCGAATGTATTTTGCGAGTCTTTGAACGTGCCTACTAGTATTCTTCATGATGCCATAGTCATAGAGGTAGCTAATGGGGAACGAGTAGTTCTAAGAGACGTTCTAAGGGATTGTTGTCTAGAAATCAATGGTGAATCCTTTAAAGTGGAATTACTTCCCATGAGCATTGGAAGTTTCGACGTGGTAATCGGGATGGACTGGTTGGCAAAGCATCAAGCGGAGATTTTGTGCTCCAAGAAACTCATCCGAATACCCGTCCGGGAAGGGGACTTCATTTTTGTGTATGGCAAAAAGCGAAAAGGCGAAGTGGCCATCATCTCATCCATTAAAGCAAGAAAGTATATGAAGAAAAAGTACCCTTCGTATCTAGCCTTTATGGTAGATGCCAAGGCATAGAAGAAGATGGTAGAAGATGTGAAGGTCGTCAACGAATTTTCAGATGTGTTTCCCGATGACTTTGTGGAAATAGTGACTTTGTGGATTCAAGGTATGTTAATAATTGGCATGGTACTTATAACATCCCCAATCCTCAGTTTAATCGCTTCAAAGCCAAGGCAACTAACCATCAAGGATCCATCACAACATGGATACCAAAACCAAAATCTTCCTAATCTGTTTTGCAGGAATGTCATGTGTGATTTACTTCAGATTATTCATATCACATGACAACAATCAAGGGTTAGGCCATCTTTTGAGGGGGAGTACCATGTTTTGTTTGTTTAAATTTTTCATATCGACTTCTGAACACTTCAGTTCAGGACTCGTTCTTAAATGTTTTTGACTTCTGATAATCTCAAAACAGAATGTTTACATAAATGTTTTATCTTGGTGATTTAAAGGAGTGTTAGGGCTCATAAAGTTTCTATGGTCAATCCAGAACCGGAATGACCTACCCAAGACACACATCTAATTCATAGATATCAGTGAGGGGTCTAGATTGATAGATGAGTTCGGAGTAAAAAAAATGGTGTGGATGTGACAGGACTTAAAATAATTATTGGTCCTTACCAAACTGAGTCAGTTATCCGGGTTACCACATAATCTATTCATTCTCGTTCTTTGGAGACGGATATTGAAACAGACATGGACCCAGTGTCGATAACTCGTGTCACCCCACCCAGCCACTCAAGTTTCTCTCAAAAGATACTTGTTTCATATTTGCACGGAGATTTAACACATAATCTATCTAATCCTCACTCGGAGGTCTTAGATATTGAAAAAGGAAGACATCAGCTCCGGTCTCCGAACTTCATATTCATCTCACTGAGTCTATTGATTTCTAACTTACGTCCCAGGTTGAATCAATCTTTGAGACTAATCGAATTAAGTTATACTTCTTTCACACACGCACGAATCTTTATGATTCCCCTTGCATATCTTTGTGATATTGCCGGAACAGTTTGAGAAGTAATTTTTAATATTTTACTTCAGTGATAACTGGAAGTCCTATCAGAGATACATCGATGCCAACTCTGAAAATAGGCCACATAATTATTTTAATTGTTGTGATAACAGTTACTATTGTGTTTCTGTGTTAGATGTTACCATTGGTTACTGAATCGCTTTATCTGCTCTTTTGCTACTCCTCCGGTTAGTCTTTGAAGTTACATGATGCTCAGGATTCTTCTAATCATCATGAGGGGGAGAACGACAGAAAAATCAAAGACACAGATCATCGTGTTAAAGGGGAGTTAGCAAAATCTGAGGGGGAGCAAAAAAAATTCTTAAATCTAAGGTTGAAAAGCCGTTAGATTCAAAGATTGCAATTGAGCAGAAAAGATTTTATTGCATTTCTTCTATCCCATATCATGTGGTGTCTGCTACAAGCTTGTTCCTCCTACGAGCTGATTGAAACAAGTTCTTAAGCTGAAAGACAATTCAACTCGCGGTTCAAAGAAAGATTCTTTGTTTTTAAACTGAAGATGCACCGTGGAATGTCACGTAACTCGCACATTATCTTTCTTGTGTGTTGATCCGATGTGTTGAGTTTCTATAGTTGAAAGTTGCTTGATAGTGCGTTCAGTCGAGACGATTGTACATTGAATATGGTTACAAAGTTGAAACTATGAAGACCAAGAGCTTTATTCAAGGGGGAGTTTGGAAAGTCATGAAGACATGCAACACCAACGTTCTTCAAAGATTCAAGAGGGAAAGAAAATCTATACCTGAAGATTTCAAGATGATAAATGCCTTATTCAACTTTAGGGGGAGATTGTTAAGACTGAATGTCCTGTGCGTTGAAAGTTGTATAAAACATTTATAAGGGTTTGATTTGTAATTAGTTGGAAAGTGTTTGTAAATGGGCCTAAAGCCCATTAGGCCTAATTCGGCACATATATAATGTGTTTTCTAGTTGAAAATTAGGTCAAGAGTTTAGAGATCATAATTCTAGTCAATAGGTTTGCATTCCCTGATCAGATATTCTCTCTGCAAACCTAAAACCTTTGTTGATTATTAATCATATGACTACTGATTGTGGCTCATACATTGTTCTTCATTGATTATATTTACTGTTGATTTGTTCGTGATTGCACAACTGGGATCTACATAGATTTAGCCTAAATCTAGCAAGGTGAGTTCAAGTTGATTTGTGAAAACGGTGTACATGCCAAAATGTTTATTTTAAAGTGTTTTGTGTTTTACATGAAATGGTTAACTGCTGATAAGTTTTGTGTATCTTGAAGTAAAATATGTTTTACTTGGTTATATGTCAAAGAGTGAGTATTTTGATAAGTTTTCATATTTAGTAAACTTGGGTTGTGTTAACCTCTTAAAATGCTTATATTGGGTTTTGAACATTTCAACAACTAAATAGCATGATTTACGTATTCTTGGTGATTTTGTACAAGTAAGATCTATCTTATGATTTATGCATCTTTGAGGATTTTGTACAAATGAAGTCTATTCCATGTTATATGCATGTTGGTGTAATTGCATTCATAAACTTTGGAAAACCTTTGATCCCATTACGTGTTGAGTTTTGGGTTAAGCTCGTCTTTGAAGTATGTGTCTTCGTAAACGTTGTTTAAAGGCATTTCATCATTTGGGGGACCGATAACTGTTGGTCAAATGGATTTTTGAGCATTTTAGCTCGGTATTGGCTTAAAAGAGTCTTGAAGACATTTGTCCGGTTTTAATGGCTCGATGTAGAGTCCAATTTGTGATTTACGTCTTAATGCATTTTATTGCATATTATCGATAGTTACAGACTCGAGTGTTGTAGTCATTCATGAGTAGTCGTGTAACTTTAGACTGTGTTGCATTGGATCCATAGGCACATAAGTCAGTCTTATTTGATGGTCAATTGGGTGGTACGGGGTTGGACTCCGGGACTCATGGTTTATGACATTGTCTTTGCAAGTAGGCACTAGGATGGTTGAGCCCGGTTGAGCTATCATGACTGTGGACAGTCCTCTGATGGGCGTTTAGGGCCTTCGCCGCATGGGGCAATGCCTCCGTTGTATCCCCCGTGGGCCGAGCCTTTGGCGATAATTTCGGTGGTATTCGCTAAGGTCAGCTGTCTCTTTGGGTGAAACTTGTCAAGGAGTCGTAGGGGCACTTGGGCTAGCGTGTCGTGAAGTGTCATACGATCAACGTTGTTTGAGTGGCATACTTTTGTGTTCCTCTTCTCTCAACGGATACGGGTATCCCCCGTTGTCGGCCCACTATATTTTGGATATTTAATTTTCCATGCTTTAATATTTGGATTTCATTCCATTTTATGGTCGCGTGAGTATTAAGTTTCAGTTCCATGTTTTAATGGCGTATCATATTTATATGGATTGTTTTCCGTTAATTAAGGGTCGAGTATTATGTCCCATCCGAGTTTTGGGTGTTTTGGGATCTGAAGTATTATTTACATTTTCACAAATTTAAGTATCGAACTATGACCCCGTTTGGACGAGTTCCGGGTTGCATCGTTTTATAAGAAAGGTGAGTTTGAGAGCATCGTCTTTAAAAGTGCATATTATGGGAAAATGTGTCGTCTCCATTTTGAAGTATAATATTTCGAAGGATCTTGCTTTAAACTGAATTCCTTTCTTTTAAAATATATATTCATTCATGTTAAAACTCTTGAGCTCACTAGGCGTTAAGCCTAACCTTTTTTATTTGTCGGCATGTGCATCTGGTTCCTTTCGGGGGTTCAGTTCTAGCAGTGCTTTGAAGAAGTTGAGCCTTAGCCTTACAAGAGTGAGTAGTCGATGAAGTCTTCCGCAGGTTGGAGTTAGTAAATGTTATTGGGTTTAGTAACACCCGTCCTTTTCATAGAGTGTATGTATAGGATGATTGTGAGCGTTGAAGTTAACTCTCAATTTATGTTGTAGTTCGAAGTATTTATTGATGTATTTAGAAAATTTTTATAATTTGATATCTTCAGATTTAAGGGTGTTACATACAACAATAGTTATCAGTCGAGTTTGGGCATGGCACCGTCTGAAGCTTTGTATGGCCGGAAGTGTAGAACGCCAACTTGTTGGCTAGAAGCGGGAGAGAAGCAATTTGTCGGACCGGAAGTGGTGCAAGAAACGGCGGACAAAGTAAAGTGTATTCGAGAACGGTTGAAGGCGGACCAAGTTCGTCAAAAGAGCTATGCGGACAAGAAAGATGACCGATGGAATTTCAAGTGGACGATCGAGTAATGTTGAAGGTGTCGCCTTGGAAAGGAATTATAAGGTTTGGAAAGCGAGGGAACCTTAGCCCTCGTTTTCTCGGGCCTTTTCCTATTATCGAGCGTGTGGGACTTTAAGCCTACAAACTAGAGCTACCGCCCGAGATGAGGGGGATTCACCCCACGTTCCATGTATGTTACCTACGAAAGTGTTTGGCGGAAGAGGAAAACGTCATTCTATTATCAGAAATTCGAGTTGACAATAATCGTTGTGTAGAAGAACCTGAAACCATTTTGGAGAGAGAGACGAATAAAATGCGCCATAAGGAGGTAGTCATGGTGAAAGTACAATGGAAACACCATCGGGGTGCAAACGTAACTTGGGAAGCGGAGGCAGACATGAAGAGACAATATCCTCATTTATTTGAGTAGTGTGAGGTTTCGAGGACGAAATCTATTCCTAGTGGGGAAGGATTGTAACACCCCGTTTCTTCGATGTACACCATCAGCACCCAATATGACTTTTCTCTTAGGACCATGGCAACTTCATTTTCAAGTCTAATGAAACGTTTGAACAATCATAAACCCTTTTTCGTAAGTTTGCATGTCAAAACCAAGGCATTAATTTATGTATATATGAGTATGTATATAAATATCCGTTTCGTGTGTGTATGTTTATGTGCTCCTATTTGCCTATGTGTGCATGGTCCTTTTTAACCACATACATATGTATTTATGTCGGTTTTCGTGAGGTTTACACTTTAGGATTACCACCCTTAACCTTTAGTCATGTCATCCCGAGACTTTGGAGACCGAAAGAAGCTCGAAGCGGGTCGAGACTTGGACTGAACGACTATGCCCGGCGACAATGTCGTGGCATAGCCGTTGTTGGCATTACCGCTTGGAGAAAACCATGGGTTGGACGAAAGGCGCGACTATGCCCGACGATAATACCGTGGGATGGCCGCCGATGGCACTATCGCCACTTTGCTACCGTAGCTGGGTGAGGACGGGCGACAATGACGTGGCAAAGTCGCCGGGTCATTGTCGCATGTAGGGGACGGGAGGTTGTGCTTTTAAGCCGATTATAAGACCAATTAAAGTGATTTATTCCCCTAACAAATCTGCAGATCTACTTTCTCTCACTCTAGACGATTTTTCATTATCTCCTCTCTTCTCCCTCCTCAATTAATGATCTAAGTTAAACCTAGCATTTACTAACCTCAAGAAGGGTTGTTGAAGCCAAGTGGGTGATCTTTGTGCCTTAAAGTTTCAAGTGAAGCAAGTTTCTCCCAAGTCCATCAATTTTAGGGTTTTCCCCTTACTAACCCTAGTTAGTTAGTTTTCACCTATAAACCCTAATTCATCCACTTTTATGTTAATTAAATGGTTGTAGATCCCAACTTACTTACTCACATGATTAATATATATATACCCATATTTCTATTTATGTGTTGACCCAACATCTAGGGGTTTATGGAAAAAGGTGAAAAGAGTATTGAAAGCATCATCTCTTGCATTTAATAAAATCATGGTGGATATGTTATTTGGTAAATGTAAATGTGTGTGGCATATGTATGAAATAGATTACTTGTGGAATAATGAAACTTCTTATGTTAGACGGGCGACAATGTCGTGGCAAAGTCGCCGGGTCATTGTCGCATGTAGGGGACGGGAGGTTGTGCTTTTAAGCCGATTATAAGACCAATTAAAGTGATTTATTCCCCTAACAAATCTGCAGATCTACTTTCTCTCACTCTAGACGATAATTTCGGTGGTATTCGCTAAGGTCAGCTGTCTCTTTGGGTGAAACTTGTCAAGGAGTCGTAGGGGCACTTGGGCTAGCGTGTCGTGAAGTGTCATACGATCAACGTTGTTTGAGTGGCATACTTTTGTGTTCCTCTTCTCTCAACGGATACGGGTATCCCCCGTTGTCGGCCCACTATATTTTGGATATTTAATTTTCCATGCTTTAATATTTGGATTTCATTCCATTTTATGGTCGCGTGAGTATTAAGTTTCAGTTCCATGTTTTAATGGCGTATCATATTTATATGGATTGTTTTCCGTTAATTAAGGGTCGAGTATTATGTCCCATCCGAGTTTTGGGTGTTTTGGGATCTGAAGTATTATTTACATTTTCACAAATTTAAGTATCGAACTATGACATCGTTTGGGCGAGTTCCGGGTTGCATCGTTTTATAAGCAAGGTGAGTTTGAGAGCATCGTCTTTAAAAGTGCATATTATGGGAAAATGTGTCGTCTCCATTTTGAAGTATAATATTTCGAAGGATCTTGCTTTAAACTGAATTCCTTTTCTTTTAAAAGATATATTCATTCATGTTAAAACTCTTGAGCTCACTAGGCGTTAAGCCTAACCTTTTTTATTTGTCGACATGTGCATCTGGTTCCTTTCGGGGGTTCAGTTCTAGCAGTGCTTTGAATAAGTTGAGCCTTAGCCTTACTAGAGTGAGTAGTCGGTGAAGTCTTCCGCAGGTTGGAGTTAGTAAATGTTATTGGGTTTAGACACCCGTCCTTTTCATAGAGTGTATGTATAGGATGATTGTGAGCGTTGAAGTTAACTCTCAATTTATGTTGTACTTCGAAGTATTTATTGATGTATTTAGAAAAATTTTATAATTTGCTATCTTCAGATTTAAGGGTGTTACAAGTTGGTATCAGAGCTTAAGTTTGAGAGAATTAAGTATCGATTGTTGGATACCTAGACTCAAACTAGCGTTCTTATAAGTGATTGTAAGTGAAGTTGCATATTAGGTACCTTAAGATAAGATATTTTGAGGTTAAGCAAGTCGCTAGAAACGGGAAACTTGTCGAGAGTCACAAGGATGATCATGTTCGGTACGTTCATAATGGCACCTGGCCATGTGTTATGGTGAACCTACATGCTACATGTGTATACTTGAACTACCTTGGTATGATGACCGATGGGGTAGTGAGAAAGTTTCTAAGCGAGTAAGCTAAGGGAGGATTGATGCTTATAGCAATGTCACTTTAGAGTGATAGTTAAGTGCGATGAATGCATTAAGTTGACCATCTTGGGTCAGAGTTATTGGTTGGAGTAGAACTATCAGTTTGACAGATCGATTTTGTTTCGAGGAAAAATTGTAAGTTAACCAATTAGTGGGATTGTTGCTCTAAGATGTTGGATACATCCGAATGACGATAGTATGTCGGGAAAATGGAGGAGCGTAGTCCTAAGATGCTGAGTGCCGACCAAATTCATGCACGAAATCTATTTCTAAAATAAGTTTGCATCAATTGTTTCTCATGTATTCGAAGCATAAAGTGTGTTATACTTTGAAGTCTTGGTAAAACATTTAGCACTCATCAGATTTTAAACCGTGAGCTTAAGCATGCATGGAATTGTTTTGTTGCAAGTTACTGCAATTTATATGGAAAAATCTCCCCGTCCCTGTTTTTTGTTTAACGCTATATTTGGACATCTTAAGATTCGTGTTTTAATGCCATATGTGGTATTGGGCAAGTAACTGTAGAATTTTTAACCTTAACATTGGATCTCCTCCACGTATGTTAAGGTTTTAAAGGAAGAGTTGTCCCACTGTTCTCGAGTCGGGATTTTCTGGAGAATTTTAGTCTTTACGGGTCGTGTTTGATTTTACGGGGTATAGTTTTACAACCTTTTTGAGTTCGTGAGTGTATTTTGAGATGCGTGGGTTTTAATTTTATGTCGTATAATTTACGAGTTTTTGGGGTGTCGTGTCTCATTAGAGGTTTGTTGAAAAGGGTTACTTATTCTTACGTGGTGGTTTTAGAATTTCAACCTTTTTAGACTTATTGTCATTTTACGCTTTTTATGTTGGGAAACAGAGATTTTGACACCGCTTGATTTTACCGTCAATGAGCTTATGAAAGTTTAGTTGGGTTTATGGCGTTTTATTTTATGACTCGTCGAACCGCGTATTTAAAAAAAAATTGGAACATGTAGACTTGCATTATTGTGTGCGTTAATTTATGAGTTTTGTTTAATACTTGGTTTCATGTTAGTCTTGCACCTACATTTTTGCAAACCGTAAGAAGCATCTTGAAAACCTTAATGTCACATGATTGCATCTTGAGTTTCACACGAGTATATGTGCGTACTTTTGGGTTGAATCTGATTTCACTCGCGTGAGTAAATATGTGAAATATTTATGTTGTCTCATATTAAATTTTTAATCTAAACGTGCTTCGATTGGTGACATTGCTGTTATAAATTTTCTGCAATGCATGAAATGAATTTTCGGATTGCATATTGTTGTAGTTACCATCTTGGTCAAATGTGTTTTATCGATGCGGCTCAAGGCTTTAAACTCGATTTGAAATTTTATTTACGTTCTCATCGTTCTACCGAGCTATGGGGAATAAACTGGTGCATATGGAGCTTGTTGAAAATTTTATGCCATAACGTTTTTAGTTAAAGAAGGAAAAGTTAAAAGTTAAAAGTTGTGAAGTTCTCTTTTGGAGCTGTACTAACATTTATTTCACGTGTTTGGGGTACCGGAATTTATTTTCATGTTTATAGTGTGAACTTTGCTACACACCTTTTCTTACTGTTTTATTTACGTAAATATTGATCAAAAGAATTTTGTAAATGGTTTTATATGTGTAGCGTCGGTGATTAATTTTCAACCTTGAGTGACCGGTAGTGGATTTTACTGCATGACTAATTATTGTTATAAAGCGTACGTATTTAAAAGTTTTGTAAAAGTTTAAATTGACATAGCGACTGAAAACCTTGAACTCATTAGGCCTATAGATTTAAACCCCTGTTGTGAGAGAAGTTGTAATTAGGGACTAATGGAGTCCTTGGGATTTGAAGCGTCGGATGATCCGACTTGCGGTCAGTCTTGAATTATGGGATGCAGTTTTGAATTGGTGTGCACATGTATAATGGAAATAGTAGATTTAAGTCTTCCCAGTTAATTAAGGGGTGATTTTATACTTCGGTAATCATGCGGGAAAAGGTCTTAGGTGATTATATGTGATTAGATTGGGTTCGTTTTGGTGGACTGCTCGTCAGTGTGACATCATAGTTTATGTGATGGTGTACCGTCCTTGTGGGCTTCGCGATCAAAGGAAATTCTTGTGGTCCGTTTGTTATAAATGTAAGACTTGGGATTTTTAGCACTCTGTTTGGTGTCATCCTTAGTGCGACCCTCCGTCTGGATTGAAATTTTGGGTGGGATGCCCACGTTTTCGAGGTCACCGTTTAGTCCTAGGTGTCGACTTGTGTCCTTGAAGTCAAAAGATCTTGGGATATTCGGAAATATCCCGGTTAGATCATGGGAAATAATGACCTTTCGGTAATGGAAATTTGAAGAAGGTTAGATGTTGTTAAGTAAGTACCGATGTGTATAAGCTTTTACATGGTGATAAAGATTGTATTAGAGGATTGTTGTGAGGTTGGGGTTGGTACGAAGTTGAGCGTTAGCCGAATTTGGGTTAACCAGTTATCTGAAGGACACTTTGGGGCGCCTTGGAAGTACATCTTGTTCAATATTAGGAATGGATCAGTAGGAATCTGAGGATTCATGGAAGTTTGGTTTCTATCCTTGACTTTGGGTTCGGAACCGTATAGATCCGAAGGGAGTTGGTCGGCGAGAAGTTGAGGTCACAATTGCTTGGAGGTGGTAATTGTCACCCGAGGTTGGGAGACGACCGTAACCTTGTGGGTAAAGGTTAGTTGGGAAAGTGAATTGTTCGCTCGGTTATGAGTGTGATGTGCCCATGAAGGGCGCCTGAAGTGGATACCAGTGCAAGGGTCTTGTTGGTGGTGCTGACAGATGGGTTAAGCGCAATCATTCTACGGGTAAGGTTTCATGGGAACCTAGATTTCGAGGACGAAATCATTCTAAGGTTAGGAGGATTGTAACACCCGGGTTTTTCGTGAGCAAGTTTCCGTCCTCCATTGGTAATCTCTCCGCCTTTCACCTATCTTTTTGGGTGGAAAATGTTGTACTTTCGAACCTTGAGTCGATCCATGAGAGAATCTCGAGTTTTGACCTTTTTCTGGCTTCAGTACGAGTGGCGCGATTGTGACTCGCGATAGTGACATGTGTCACTATCGCGTGGCACAATCGCCGGGGGTGTACCACCCGCGGTACATTCTCCGCGATAGTGACAATGTCACTATCGCGTGGCAAGGTCGCGCGCAACGTCTGGTCTCTTAAATGTCCGAATTTTCACCCAATTCCCTCATTTTCATTTTCTAATCCCTTCCCTTTTCTCTCCCAAACCTCAAAGTCGAACCCTAACCCATTTTGAGGGTTTTTCCCCCTTGAACCACATGATTCTTCATCATCTAGTTGGTGGGATCTTGAACCACCAAACCTCCATCTTCATCTTCCTCATCAAGTTCAACGTGTGGGAGCTCGGGTTGAAGAGTTGGATTGGGTGTCCTCGAAAAGTCTCATCATCTAAAATGGTAAGCTTCCTTGATTTAATGTTATAGATGCTTTATTGGTGTTTCTCTAGTGTTTGGTTTGTCAAATCTCGGATTTGATAGTTTTGGAGAAACTGGGGTTTTGATCTCGTTGGGGATTTTAGTAAATAATGTTTTGGGAATGTTTCTAAATGGGTTGGTATGTATGGATCTAGGTTTTGGAAGTCCTCGGCTTGAGAATTCAAAAAGGTTTGATCCAGTAAAAAGGTTTGTCTGAAACCCTAAAATCAATTACTTGTGTTAATTGCTTTACTTGCTTTAATTGATTGTTAGTGTTTACATTCTGTGTTTTATCTGATTGATCGATATCTGTTAAGTTAAGTTTTTTTTGTATCTGTTTTTTCGATCGAAATTTGTCTTCTGGAAAAAAAAAATTATCGATCGAATCTGGGTTTTTCTGTGTGCAAACCTTCGGTCTTAGTGTGTTTCTGTGTTATCTATCGTATCCGGTCGATTTTTGTTTGAATTTTTTGTGTTTCTTTCGATCGAAGGATCGAAGGATCTGGGTTTGGTTTCGGTCGAATCCCAGAAACTCATCGGGTTCTTCGGTCGACTCTTCGTGTTCATCGGTCCTTTTATGATTAATCGATCTTATCTGATATTTGTGTTTATCGTTTTTAAAGTCATTCGACCTGAGCATTCGACCGGGTACTTTCTCAATCCGGTCTTACCCCTTCGACCGGATACTTGTACTCCGGTCTTGCACCTTCGACCGAATAAGTGTATTCCCCGGTCTTACCCCTTCGATCGGATACTTGAACTCCGGTCTTGCACCTTCGACCGAATAAGTGTATTCCCCGGTCTTACCCCTTCGACCGGATACTTGTACTCCGGTCTTGCACCTTCGACCGAATAAGTGTATTCTCCGATCTTATCCTTCGACCGGGTACTTACTACACCGGTCTTACCCTTCGACCGGGTACTTGCTTACTCCGGTCTTACCTTCGACCGGTATCTTGCATACTCCGGTCTTTTGTTTGACCGATTTTCTGTTAGATCAAGTGTTTCTGTGTTTTTTCTATTTATTATTATCTTTGGATCATCCTGCTTGTCTAACGATCATTACAGTTCTTTTAAGTTAAGAAGTAAAGATGAACTCAAGGGAAGCTTTAGCCATCGGTTCTGACCAAAAGCCCCCGGTGCTCTTTCGGGGAGAGTATCCTTAGTGGCATGACCGATTTATGAACTTCATAGAAGCAAAAACCGCCTATGAAGCAATTTACAAATGCCTGACTGAGGGTCCACCAGATTGGCCGATGAAAGTGGTACCAGGAAACCCAGCTGAAGGAAGGCCAGACCGACAGATTCGGAAATCTCTTAATGATTTTACTAAGGACGAAAGGGATATGTACGATGCAGAAAAGCTAGCAAAATCGTACCTTCTTCAAAGTCTACCAAATGACATCTATGCTTGTATAGATAGCTTCAAGGATTCATCGAAAAAGATGTGGAAACAAATAGAGAAGATGATGATGGGAAGCCACATCAATAACCAGCTAAAGGTGACCAACTGTATCACCAGATATGATGGGTTTAAAGCAATAAAAGGTGAAACGCTGACGGAAACCTACGAGAGGTTTAATATGCTTCTGAATGATCTTCAGAAGAATAAGATCACAAAGACGAACACGGAAAACAACATAAAGTTTATGAACAACTTACAGCCTGAGTGGAAACCGTTCGTCTCCCATATACGCCACACTCAGACCCTGGAGAAGCTGTACCTTCACGAACTCTATGAAATGTTGCTCCAGGATGAAGAGGAAGTGATGGAGCTTATTGGGAATCAGAAAGCAAAGGAAAAGCCAGCAGCTGATCAATTAGCACTCGTATCTGAGAGAAGAGGCAAGTCCGTCAGCCGATCATCTGGAAAAGAGCCCGTGCTGAGTGAGTCTGAACCTGAAGATCCCGATAGTGACTCGGATCCAGAACTTGCCAAGATGAAAGAAGCAATGGTGTTTCTCACTCAAGCATTTCAAAAGAGGAAGTTTTTTAACAAGCCCTCCAACAAGCAAATAGTCTCTACTCGACGTGATCATCGAGAAAAGTCTGAAGGTAATAGACGCTTTGAAGCTGGTAAGAAGTCTGACAAGAGAAATGAAGAAAAGCCGAAAGACGAGCCGATCAAATGCTACAACTGTGGTCGGTTAGGTCATTTCGCCAAGGATTGTCGCAAACCAGTTGTGCGCAACGCCGACTACTACCGAGCCAAGTTGCTTCTTGCCAAAGAAAAGGAAGCCGGTAAAGCTCTAATGGCTGAAGACGATTACTGGTTGCAAGTGTCGGATGAAGAACCTGAGGATGCTGAAGCTCATTTGTGTTTCATGGGCAACCATTCATCACCATCCGACACTGATGAAGAAGATCTCAATGCTCCTTGTCAGGTATGTGCCCCTTTTCATAAAGCTTTACTTGATCAAATGCAACTCTCAATGCACAAACTTGATTCTTACAAGCTACTCTTAAAAGAAAAAGAACAACTTCTCTCATCTTTAGAAAACTGTGTCACTAAACAGTCTGAATTTATGGAAAAACAAAGCTTAGAAATTTCTAGCTACCTGTGCACGATTTCTAATTTAAGAGAAGAGAATGTGAGTTGTTCAACAGAGTCACAAAAGCTAATGACCAAAGTAGATGACCTGACCGATGAGCTAAGTACGTCTGAGACCGAGAAAATTGATTTGTTAAATCAAAACGTGGCTTACAAAAATGAGAACATAAGGTTATCTAATTAGTTAAAGGAGATGAAAAAGAAGCTTTATAGACTTGGGCAATCTCAACAAATGTTACATCTAATTACACCAAAAGAACCCAAGTATGCGAATAGGGGTATCGGTTACAATAACCCATATTATTTGAAAAAGGCCTTATCCCAAGTTCCTACGATGTACGCATCCGAATTTCTTGGATTAGACAAGACCTATCCAGAATACAAAATCAATTGGACCAAACCAATTGAGGATGAGGATTGGGAAGAGGATGAGTTAAGAAGGGAGACATCTACAAAAATGAAATTTCCTTTTGTTTATGATTCTTTAAATGCATCTTACAACGAGGAAAAACCTGTTTTTCTATCAAATGACTACTTTAGAAGCTATACTCAAGCTGAACTAGATACTAAAACCGTTCAAAATGAGGAGGAACAACCAGACCATAAAGTCTATGTTCCACCTCTGATTTTAGAAAGGAAAATTGTTCAGCTGGAAGAGTCGTTTGAACAAGAAAGAGACAGTTTCAAAAGGAAAAACAAGAACTTTTATCCCAAATTGAGTGCCTCTATTCCACTAAAGAGGAAAATGTGTCAGTTAAGGAGAAAGAATACTTTCAGACAGAAATAAAGAGGTTAAATTCACAACTGACTGCTTTGGCAGCAGATCGCCTGAAAGAGCAACTTCACAAGGCTGAACCTCAAACTAAGCCTTCAAATCTCCAAAGTGAGAACACTCATCCGTTTGAAAATTCTTATCTTGCCTCAGATACCTCTTCCTGTAAAGCTTTTCTGGGTGATGTTTCACCAAATTCTTCTAACAAAGGAAAAGAGCCTCAAATTTTTGACATGGATCATCATTCTGATTTTCAAAATGCTTCCGCTAATGATCCGCTTCAAGGCACAAAGCCTTCCAGTTTCCTAAATCCTTCAAGTGATAAGGCTCCTTCTGACGAGGAAATGAAATTCTCAGCCTTTCTGAATTCCGAGGTGTGTTCAGACAGTAAGTTAGATCAATTTGATTTCGATCCTAAACTTCCAAGTCATGTTGATTTTTTGGATTCAACTGGTGAGCCACCGGTCAAATTTTATAAAGGCGAATGTTCAACATCTGCCTCTCAAAAGGTTTCTATGAACAAATCTTCAAAGCAAAAATCTAAAAGATGTTCACAGAAACAAAGAAAGACCGGCACCTCTAACAAAAGACATACTTACTACTCCAGTTCTTCTGATTGCGAGCTTAATGATTCTTCAGATAATCATTTTTTCAGAAAAGTAAAGATGGTTTGGAGAAAGAAACTAACTACAGAAGACGGTGAAGGAAACAAGTCTCATGATTCTCCTGTAGTTGATACAAAGTCATCTATTTTCAAGACTGATTCACCTACTTATGTTTATTCTACAGGAAAGTTGATCAGTCTAAACCGAGCAAATATCTGTTGCACTCACTGTGGAAATAGTGACTTTGTGGATTCAAGGTATGTTAATAATTGGCATGGTACTTATAACATCCCCAATCCTCAGTTTAATCGCTTCAAAGCCAAGGCAACTAACCATCAAGGATCCATCACAACATGGATACCAAAACCAAAATCTTCCTAATCTGTTTTGCAGGAATGTCATGTGTGATTTACTTCAGATTATTCATATCACATGACAACAATCAAGGGTTAGGCCATCTTTTGAGGGGGAGTACCATGTTTTGTTTGTTTAAATTTTTCATATCGACTTCTGAACACTTCAGTTCAGGACTCGTTCTTAAATGTTTTTGACTTCTGATAATCTCAAAACAGAATGTTTACATAAATGTTTTATCTTGGTGATTTAAAGGAGTGTTAGGGCTCATAAAGTTTCTATGGTCAATCCAGAACCGGAATGACCTACCCAAGACACACATCTAATTCATAGATATCAGTGAGGGGTCTAGATTGATAGATGAGTTCGGAGTAAAAAAAATGGTGTGGATGTGACAGGACTTAAAATAATTATTGGTCCTTACCAAACTGAGTCAGTTATCCGGGTTACCACATAATCTATTCATTCTCGTTCTTTGGAGACGGATATTGAAACAGACATGGACCCAGTGTCGATAACTCGTGTCACCCCACCCAGCCACTCAAGTTTCTCTCAAAAGATACTTGTTTCATATTTGCACGGAGATTTAACACATAATCTATCTAATCCTCACTCGGAGGTCTTAGATATTGAAAAAGGAAGACATCAGCTCCGGTCTCCGAACTTCATATTCATCTCACTGAGTCTATTGATTTCTAACTTACGTCCCAGGTTGAATCAATCTTTGAGACTAATCGAATTAAGTTATACTTCTTTCACACACGCACGAATCTTTATGATTCCCCTTGCATATCTTTGTGATATTGCCGGAACAGTTTGAGAAGTAATTTTTAATATTTTACTTCAGTGATAACTGGAAGTCCTATCAGAGATACATCGATGCCAACTCTGAAAATAGGCCACATAATTATTTTAATTGTTGTGATAACAGTTACTATTGTGTTTCTGTGTTAGATGTTACCATTGGTTACTGAATCGCTTTATCTGCTCTTTTGCTACTCCTCCGGTTAGTCTTTGAAGTTACATGATGCTCAGGATTCTTCTAATCATCATGAGGGGGAGAACGACAGAAAAATCAAAGACACAGATCATCGTGTTAAAAGGGAGTTAGCAAAATCTGAGGGGGAGCAAAAAAAATTCTTAAATCTAAGGTTGAAAAGCCGTTAGATTCAAAGATTGCAATTGAGCAGAAAAGATTTTATTGCATTTCTTCTATCCCATATCATGTGGTGTCTGCTACAAGCTTGTTCCTCCTACGAGCTGATTGAAACAAGTTCTTAAGCTGAAAGACAATTCAACTCGCGGTTCAAAGAAAGATTCTTTGTTTTTAAACTGAAGATGCACCGTGGAATGTCACGTAACTCGCACATTATCTTTCTTGTGTGTTGATCCGATGTGTTGAGTTTCTATAGTTGAAAGTTGCTTGATAGTGCGTTCAGTCGAGACGATTGTACATTGAATATGGTTACAAAGTTGAAACTATGAAGACCAAGAGCTTTATTCAAGGGGGAGTTTGGAAAGTCATGAAGACATGCAACACCAACGTTCTTCAAAGATTCAAGAGGGAAAGAAAATCTATACCTGAAGATTTCAAGATGATAAATGCCTTATTCAACTTTAGGGGGAGATTGTTAAGACTGAATGTCCTGTGCGTTGAAAGTTGTATAAAACATTTATAAGGGTTTGATTTGTAATTAGTTGGAAAGTGTTTGTAAATGGGCCTAAAGCCCATTAGGCCTAATTCGGCACATATATAATGTGTTTTCTAGTTGAAAATTAGGTCAAGAGTTTAGAGATCATAATTCTAGTCAATAGGTTTGCATTCCCTGATCAGATATTCTCTCTGCAAACCTAAAACCTTTGTTGATTATTAATCATATGACTACTGATTGTGGCTCATACATTGTTCTTCATTGATTATATTTACTGTTGATTTGTTCGTGATTGCACAACTGGGATCTACATAGATTTAGCCTAAATCTAGCAAGGTGAGTTCAAGTTGATTTGTGAAAACGGTGTACATGCCAAAATGTTTATTTTAAAGTGTTTTGTGTTTTACATGAAATGGTTAACTGCTGATAAGTTTTGTGTATCTTGAAGTAAAATATGTTTTACTTGGTTATATGTCAAAGAGTGAGTATTTTGATAAGTTTTCATATTTAGTAAACTTGGGTTGTGTTAACCTCTTAAAATGCTTATATTGGGTTTTGAACATTTCAACAACTAAATAGCATGATTTACGTATTCTTGGTGATTTTGTACAAGTAAGATCTATCTTATGATTTATGCATCTTTGAGGATTTTGTACAAATGAAGTCTATTCCATGTTATATGCATGTTGGTGTAATTGCATTCATAAACTTTGGAAAACCTTTGATCCCATTACGTGTTGAGTTTTGGGTTAAGCTCGTCTTTGAAGTATGTGTCTTCGTAAACGTTGTTTAAAGGCATTTCATCATTTGGGGGACCGATAACTGTTGGTCAAATGGATTTTTGAGCATTTTAGCTCGGTATTGGCTTAAAAGAGTCTTGAAGACATTTGTCCGGTTTTAATGGCTCGATGTAGAGTCCAATTTGTGATTTACGTCTTAATGCATTTTATTGCATATTATCGATAGTTACAGACTCGAGTGTTGTAGTCATTCATGAGTAGTCGTGTAACTTTAGACTGTGTTGCATTGGATCCATAGGCACATAAGTCAGTCTTATTTGATGGTCAATTGGGTGGTACGGGGTTGGACTCCGGGACTCATGGTTTATGACATTGTCTTTGCAAGTAGGCACTAGGATGGTTGAGCCCGGTTGAGCTATCATGACTGTGGACAGTCCTCTGATGGGCGTTTAGGGCCTTCGCCGCATGGGGCAATGCCTCCGTTGTATCCCCCGTGGGCCGAGCCTTTGGCGATAATTTCGGTGGTATTCGCTAAGGTCAGCTGTCTCTTTGGGTGAAACTTGTCAAGGAGTCGTAGGGGCACTTGGGCTAGCGTGTCGTGAAGTGTCATACGATCAACGTTGTTTGAGTGGCATACTTTTGTGTTCCTCTTCTCTCAACGGATACGGGTATCCCCCGTTGTCGGCCCACTATATTTTGGATATTTAATTTTCCATGCTTTAATATTTGGATTTCATTCCATTTTATGGTCGCGTGAGTATTAAGTTTCAGTTCCATGTTTTAATGGCGTATCATATTTATATGGATTGTTTTCCGTTAATTAAGGGTCGAGTATTATGTCCCATCCGAGTTTTGGGTGTTTTGGGATCTGAAGTATTATTTACATTTTCACAAATTTAAGTATCGAACTATGACCCCGTTTGGACGAGTTCCGGGTTGCATCGTTTTATAAGAAAGGTGAGTTTGAGAGCATCGTCTTTAAAAGTGCATATTATGGGAAAATGTGTCGTCTCCATTTTGAAGTATAATATTTCGAAGGATCTTGCTTTAAACTGAATTCCTTTCTTTTAAAATATATATTCATTCATGTTAAAACTCTTGAGCTCACTAGGCGTTAAGCCTAACCTTTTTTATTTGTCGGCATGTGCATCTGGTTCCTTTCGGGGGTTCAGTTCTAGCAGTGCTTTGAAGAAGTTGAGCCTTAGCCTTACAAGAGTGAGTAGTCGATGAAGTCTTCCGCAGGTTGGAGTTAGTAAATGTTATTGGGTTTAGTAACACCCGTCCTTTTCATAGAGTGTATGTATAGGATGATTGTGAGCGTTGAAGTTAACTCTCAATTTATGTTGTAGTTCGAAGTATTTATTGATGTATTTAGAAAATTTTTATAATTTGATATCTTCAGATTTAAGGGTGTTACATACAACAATAGTTATCAGTCGAGTTTGGGCATGGCACCGTCTGAAGCTTTGTATGGCCGGAAGTGTAGAACGCCAACTTGTTGGCTAGAAGCGGGAGAGAAGCAATTTGTCGGACCGGAAGTGGTGCAAGAAACGGCGGACAAAGTAAAGTGTATTCGAGAACGGTTGAAGGCGGACCAAGTTCGTCAAAAGAGCTATGCGGACAAGAAAGATGACCGATGGAATTTCAAGTGGACGATCGAGTAATGTTGAAGGTGTCGCCTTGGAAAGGAATTATAAGGTTTGGAAAGCGAGGGAACCTTAGCCCTCGTTTTCTCGGGCCTTTTCCTATTATCGAGCGTGTGGGACTTTAAGCCTACAAACTAGAGCTACCGCCCGAGATGAGGGGGATTCACCCCACGTTCCATGTATGTTACCTACGAAAGTGTTTGGCGGAAGAGGAAAACGTCATTCTATTATCAGAAATTCGAGTTGACAATAATCGTTGTGTAGAAGAACCTGAAACCATTTTGGAGAGAGAGACGAATAAAATGCGCCATAAGGAGGTAGTCATGGTGAAAGTACAATGGAAACACCATCGGGGTGCAAACGTAACTTGGGAAGCGGAGGCAGACATGAAGAGACAATATCCTCATTTATTTGAGTAGTGTGAGGTTTCGAGGACGAAATCTATTCCTAGTGGGGAAGGATTGTAACACCCCGTTTCTTCGATGTACACCATCAGCACCCAATATGACTTTTCTCTTAGGACCATGGCAACTTCATTTTCAAGTCTAATGAAACGTTTGAACAATCATAAACCCTTTTTCGTAAGTTTGCATGTCAAAACCAAGGCATTAATTTATGTATATATGAGTATGTATATAAATATCCGTTTCGTGTGTGTATGTTTATGTGCTCCTATTTGCCTATGTGTGCATGGTCCTTTTTAACCACATACATATGTATTTATGTCGGTTTTCGTGAGGTTTACACTTTAGGATTACCACCCTTAACCTTTAGTCATGTCATCCCGAGACTTTGGAGACCGAAAGAAGCTCGAAGCGGGTCGAGACTTGGACTGAACGACTATGCCCGGCGACAATGTCGTGGCATAGCCGTTGTTGGCATTACCGCTTGGAGAAAACCATGGGTTGGACGAAAGGCGCGACTATGCCCGACGATAATACCGTGGGATGGCCGCCGATGGCACTATCGCCACTTTGCTACCGTAGCTGGGTGAGGACGGGCGACAATGACGTGGCAAAGTCGCCGGGTCATTGTCGCATGTAGGGGACGGGAGGTTGTGCTTTTAAGCCGATTATAAGACCAATTAAAGTGATTTATTCCCCTAACAAATCTGCAGATCTACTTTCTCTCACTCTAGACGATTTTTCATTATCTCCTCTCTTCTCCCTCCTCAATTAATGATCTAAGTTAAACCTAGCATTTACTAACCTCAAGAAGGGTTGTTGAAGCCAAGTGGGTGATCTTTGTGCCTTAAAGTTTCAAGTGAAGCAAGTTTCTCCCAAGTCCATCAATTTTAGGGTTTTCCCCTTACTAACCCTAGTTAGTTAGTTTTCACCTATAAACCCTAATTCATCCACTTTTATGTTAATTAAATGGTTGTAGATCCCAACTTACTTACTCACATGATTAATATATATATACCCATATTTCTATTTATGTGTTGACCCAACATCTAGGGGTTTATGGAAAAAGGTGAAAAGAGTATTGAAAGCATCATCTCTTGCATTTAATAAAATCATGGTGGATATGTTATTTGGTAAATGTAAATGTGTGTGGCATATGTATGAAATAGATTACTTGTGGAATAATGAAACTTCTTATGATAAATTTTAGGGGTGTGTATCGGGCGGGGCGGACGGGTTTGGTTGGAAAAACCAAAAACCCAATCGGATTTCAGATATGAAAATCAAGACCCGAATTTTAGGTTTCGGATTTCAGATTGCTTCGGGTTCGGGTTGATGTCGGGTTCGGGTATTATTATAATGCAAAATATATATAAATTCAATTGATTTTGAGAACGAATTCAATCGATTGAGAGATATATGAAATCGATAGCAAGTTTATAAATTAGAAAACATTTTGACCGACTAGAAATTTACGATTTTTAAAAGATAACTAAACAAATAAATATATTTATATGATATATAAAAGGGAAATTAATTAAACTAGTCATTTCAGAAAATCGGCTTTATCTCCTAACCAATCTCTCTCTCAATTTATTAAAATAGCCCATAAGTTCGTGAAAGGTGTTCGTATATACGAACACATCCCTAAGTCTAATAAATTTGATATTTGTTCGTAATATAGGTTCGTATTTCACGAACATAATTTAAAAACTCAACAATTTTTATTAACTTCGTGAAATGTTTCTGAGAAATTAAATCAGTTTAAAAAAATTACATTTATGGCCCCTGTTCGTATTTCACACTTACCTTTTTGGCCCCTGGTCGTAAATTGGACGAGTAAAAAGAAATATTACAAATTTACAATTTTAGCCCCTCTTCGTATATATGTGATACGAATATACCGAATTTACAAGTTTGGTCCCTTGTTCGTATATATCATGTGAGTATTACGAAGATTTGGAATTTACATTTACAAGTAACAATTATGGTCCATCATCTTTGAAACATTAATCAAATTATTTTCAATTTTGGCACATGTTCGTATATAGTGTTCGTGTATCACGAACATACATTTCCAATTTAAAGGAAAGTTACAATTATGGCCCCTCAACTTTGGCCCAATTATCAAAATATTTACAATTTTGGTCCTAGTTCGTGGATCATGTTCGTGGGGCACGAACATATTGGTTTCAAATAAAAGACAAGTTACATTTATGGCCCCTATATTACGAACCTATATTATGTTCGTGAAATACGAACCTATATTACGAACATATGTCAAATTTATCAGACTTAGGGATGTGTTCGTATATACGAACACCTTTCACGAACTTATGAGCTATTTTAATAAATTGACGGAGAGATTGGTTAGAAGATAAAGTCGATTTTCTGAAATGGCTAGTTTAATTAATTTCCCTATATAAAATATGTATGTATATTATTTCGGGTGGGTCGGGTAGCCAAAGATCAAACCCAACCCGAACCCAAATATCCCCACAAAAGTCGAGTTTCGGGTTTTTGGATTTTGGGGTATTCGGCGTTTGCAAAAACACCTTGTTTTTTGTTCGGATTTGGGTTCAGATTTTGGACTATTCGGGTTTTGCACACCCCTAATTGATTTTGGTTGTGTGCCATCGTAAATATAAAAAAATTATAGGGGCTTAACTAAAAATATATAAAACTATAAGAGTGCGTTTGGTACGAAGACATGATAGAACGGGACAGGACGTGACAAGACATAACAGAACATGATATAACAACTGTTCAACGTTTGGTAAAACAGAACTGGACAGAACAGATAACATAACCAATTTACCCCTAATAAGTTGTTTATATATATATATATATATATATATATATATATAGGGTGCGTTTCTTTTGCAAACCAAGCAATTTGTACAAACTATGCAAACCACTATATTAAGAAACAATTGATATATTTATGGATAATGATTATGATTCATTAATAATGATTGTGATATATAAGGAAAATGTTAAGTTTATTCATTATAATCATGATTTTAAATTAGGAAATGTTAAGTTTATTCATTATAATCATGATTTTAAATTAAGAAAAATAATAAAATCATATATTCATTAGACTTTTTTTTTGAACGGCAATAAGTTTCGATTACCAAACCAAAGGAATACAATGAGTTCGGGGCAAGGCCCCAATACGATACAAACCCACCCAACGATCAAAGGAAAATGATACAAAAGCGATATGAAAATGATTCAAGGACACCCAAAATCGATATACAACAGCTGCATTTGCGAGATGCAAATCATCCTCAAGCGAGATGAGTACTGGGAGTATTGATCAGATACTAAAGCAGCCCCGGTCTTCACCTCGAATACACAACGACCTCTGAAAAACCATTACAGCAGGTATGAAGAACCTGAGCTGTAGATGTGCAGGCCCTCGATCAATATAATCGCCGGCTGCTCGATCAAAAGTGTAGGAAGTTGTAGTTACCGCCCCTGCATCTGTTCCCTGATGACGAACTTGCAGCTTGCGACCAAACAGTGCCTTCGCCAAAAATTTGAACCAGACACAGCAAGAGATTTTGCGAGATGCAAAGCCCATCGAACAACCGACGAATAAAGCCAGACACGGCCAAGCACAGAGAGCGATCCACCTCAAAATCGGCTGCCAGACACGCCCACACTTGTGATCAACCACATCATTTAACAATCCCTTTTTTACAGCAAAAGCTTAACCACCATTCAATACAACAACAGCTCCAGTGATTCCAAAATGCAACCGAAGACCGCTAAAAAATGAGGTTTTTTACACGTTAGCTTACCTGTCAAGCTGGGTTCCCTTATCCCGCATACTCTTTAACCCCACTTGACCTCTCCATTTTCGATATCTAGCAGCAAATAGGATACTCGCCTCGTACTTGTCGTTAACCGCTGAACATACTAACTAATGACGATTGAACTAGATTCACCAAGCATCCACCTACAACAGTCTCTATTTGTACCTATCAGCACACATCGATCTGAGCCTTACATAGACTGACCCGACTACTCTTTACAGCAGATACCCAGCGCCACACATAGACCGCTACGTCGCTTACTGATATCCTAGTCCACTACTGCTGGCACAGACTTGCTCCGAGTTCCCTCCGCGCCAATCTTGTCTGATCCCAATCAACCGAAAGATAGCATCTATCTGATCCTCAACTAATCCCCCACTCCCAAGCTTCATGATAATGAACTAATGAGCGAACATCCTATTAATCATCGATTTAATGGGTCCGATAGCCAATCAGTCCACTCCATTTTCAACTCCATATCTCGCCTTGCAATCCACTCGTGCGATCTAACCTGGAACTCAAAGAACAAATCTATCAGCTTCCTTTTTTCATTTTCGAATGTCCATTTGTTTCTATTATACCATATTAGATATAAATAAGCCCATATTGTTGCTTCCAGCCTCTTCACTCCTCTAATATTGTTTTGAACTTGCGCTACCACTCCCATTAAGTCCGAAATTGATGTAGCTCCATCCATCTTTACACCCCACCATCTCCCGAAAAGCCGCCATACTGTTCCCACTTCATCACACGTGATTAAGGCATGTTCAACTGATTCTATTGTTTTCCCACATCTTGGGTATAGAGTCGAGTTTAGATCTATCCCCATACTATCCAGGACCAAACGGCAAGGAAGTCTTCCTAATTTCGCCCTCCAAATGAAGATATTAATCTTCTTAGGAATAGCTTTTATCCATTTTGTCTCTACCAAACCTTCGTTTTCCAAGTATCGTTTTTCCTCAAGTAGTCCGCGAATGCTCTTGACACTAGACAAACCTAGAGGATCTTTTCTCCAAACCACCCGGTCCTTACCCTCCTTTCTTGGTTCATTTCCCCGAATCACATTTACTAGATTCTCCAATTCCCCTATCTCTCTACCCCTAGGTGCCCTTCTCCACCCCCATCTCCACTCCCATACTCCATCTTTCCATTCCCCCCTCTCCCGAATTGACACATCATTCCTTATTTCCAGCCTACTTAGCCTAGGGAAATCCTTCCCAAGGATTCTATTCGACACCCACCTATCCTCCCAAAATCGGGTATCAGCCCCATCCCCCACTTTCTTGCCAAATGAAGCCGAGAATTGAGGAATGTCGTTGTCCAACTCTTTACCTACCCTTATAATTTCCTTCCACACTGAACTCCCTCTTATTTCCCTCACATAGCCCTCCTCCATCCCCCCATCCGTCCCATGAATACTTCTAACAACCTTCGCCCAAAAAGACTCTTTCTCCACATGAAATCGCCACCACCATTTGCCTAGGAGACACCTGTTGGCATCGTCAAGGCTGCCTACATTAAGTCCCCCCCTTCTAAATTCACCCAACAGTCTTTCCCACTTGACCCAAGCTAATCCTTTCTTTTTCATGCCACTCGAACCCCCATCCCCGGTACCTCCCCCCCTCCCGCCTCCCCAAAAGAAGTTTTGTCTCACGCTCTCCAATTGTTTTAACACTCCTAGCGGGGCTCGAAACAGAGAGAAATAATATAGTGAGATACTACCAAGAACCGATTTTACCAACGTCTACCGTCCTCCGCACGATATCGTTTTTGCTTTCCAAGTAGCCAACTTATTTTTCACTTTTTCCATTGCTTTTTTCCAATGTTCGATTCTCCTCATCGATACGCCTACCGGTAGTCCGAGATATGAGAAGGGTAGACGATCACTTCCACATCCCAATCCTCTAGCCCAAGATTGGACTTCGTTTTCCGTAACCCCTAACCCATAAAGTTTACTCTTATTCATGTTTATCTTTAGACCCGAAATCAAATAAAAGCATTTCAAGATTTTCATTAAGTTCCTCAAACTTGATAGTTTCCATTCTCCAAACAAAACCACATCATCCGCATATTGAAGATGGGATACCGGTACTTCCTCCCGCCCCACTTTCAGCCCTTCGAACATCCCCTTTTCCACCGCCTCTTCCAGCAAGATGTGTAATCCTTCGGCAACCGTTAGAAAAAGAAAAGGGGCAAGTGGGTCTCCTTGCCGTAGGCCTTTCTCCATTTGTACTTCTTTTGTCGGCACACCGTTCACCAATATTGATACCGAAGAGGACTTTAGGCATGCTTCTATCCACCCTCTCCACTTGATTCCAAATCCCATTTCCTTAAGCATTTGTAATAGGAAAGACCATTCGACCGTATCATATGCTTTTTCGAAGTCGACCTTAAAAATAAGACCTTTTTTTTCTTCTTCTTTTTCATGAACGCCACCGTTTCATTTGCTATTAAAATACCATCGAGAATTGACCTCCCTTTTATGAAAGCACTTTGTTCCTTACTTATTAACTTTCCCATTACCGTTTTCATCATTTCGGCCAAAACTTTTGCAATGATTTTATAAAAGATTCCAATAAGGCTAATTGGTCTAAAGTCGTTTAAATCGAGCGAACTCACCTTTTTTGGAATCAAGGTCACGAACGACGTATTGCATCCTTTACTCATTTCCTTTTTATCCCAAAACCATTCAACCGCCTCCATTAGGTCGCTTTTTACCAGACCCCAAAAAAATTTTACGAACCCAATCGTGAATCCATCCGGCCCCGGTGACTTATTATTACCACACTCTTTTACCGCCTCCCACACCTCTTCCTCTGTAATTCTTCTCTCCAGGTTGTTCGCGTCTTCTTCCGACAACTTTTTAATTCTATCCAATTTCAATTCCGGACTTTTGCTTCTTTGACTTGAGAATTTGTTCTTAAAAAACTCAAAAGTATATTGCTTTATCTTCTCCGGATCTTCCGTCCACAAAGAATCCACATAAAGTCCCCGAATACAATTCCTCCGTTCTCTCTTTTTTATCGTCATATGAAAAAATCTAGAGTTCTCATCTCCTTCTTGTATCCATTTTATTTTTGCGCGTTGTTTATCCATCTCCGTTTTCCTTTTTTCGAGTTCCAACCATTCCATACGCGACTCTATCCATCTTGATCGCTCTTGTTCCCCCATGAAGTTTCGATCGGCTTCTTTCTCCCATCTATTCACTTCCTCCTTTTTTATTTTTTGCTCTTTTTTCCACATCTCCCCAGATTTCTCTAGCCCATCCTTTCAAAACTTTTTTAACATTTTTTAATTTATCCCGGAACCTACTGTCCGGTCTAATCGACTGAACCTCTTCTCCCCAAGCTTGCATAACCACCACCTCTAGACTTTCGTGTTGCAGCCAAGCGTCAAAAAACTTAAATGGTTTTGGTCCGTAATCAATATAGTGGTCATGCAGTAATACTGGTACATGATCGGACCACTTACGCTCTAACGATTTCACCCCCAAAATTTTCCAATTCCGCCCGAATTCGTTTGTCATCAGGAACCTATCCAATTTGCTGAATTTCTTCCCGTTGTCACTCACTCGCGTATATTCATTAGACTTGATGAACGACTAAGATTGGTTTGCATAGTTTGTACAAATTGCTTGGTTTGCAAAAGAAACGCACCATATATATATATATAGGGGTGGTTTAAATTGGAAACCAAATTTCAACCATTGATCTTTTTAATCAATGGTCAAGATTCATTTGAATTATATATGGTAATAAATTAATTAATTTATTAATAAAAAATAATAATAATATGCCAAAAGAATAAATGTGTCTTTTTCTTTTGTGTTTCAAATTTGGCAACAAAGATGAAATATGCTTAAATATAGAAAAACGTAAATTTCTTTAAAAAAAAAGAGAGCATATCAAGACTACCTTTTTATTACCTGTTCATTATAATATGCAGTATGTAAAAACCGAAATAAGTTTCATTACCATTATTGTTTCATTACCTTTCCATTATGTTTAACTATATTAAATATGTTTCATTAAGTTTCACTATATTAATATTTTGTTTCACTATATTAATATTTTGTTTCATTAACTTTCCACTATGTTTTACTATATCAAATCTGTTTAATCAGGTTTCACTATATTAACAATTTATGTTTCATCAGGTTTCACTATATTAATATTTTGTTTCACTATATCAAATCCATTATGTTTCACTATATTAATATTTTGTGTCTAGAGGTAATATTGAAGATTTCATATGAATGTCAACTTTCATTAATTGGATGAATCAATCAGTGATTCATTAGAATAAAAATAATAATTTGATTTGTATCTTGCGTATGAATCAATTTGTGTTTACCTAAATTAAATGTTTCATTTTTAAATTAATAAAGAATTAATATTACCATATATAAAATAATTTAAAATTAAATAATTAATATTATAATAATAATAATAACACTTACCATATATATTATGAAATTATGTAAAAGACTAAAATAACCTTATCAATTAAAAAAAAGGAAATTCAATGATTGGTTAATTTCGGTTTCCAAAGTTTCTAATGTAATATTGATTTTCAATTGATCCTTCCCCTATATATATATTGATTAATTATGTAATTTATTAAGTTGTAACGAAATAAATATTTTTTATAACAAAATATAGTATTAGAAAGTTCTATTCAAGATAGATTAAAGTGATACCAAAAGAAAAAGTTTATATAGTTTCCAATTTTTATTTTTAAACTTTTTCTCTATTTTTTACTATTAATATTTAATAATTTAAATAAATTAATCAAGACACAATAACTATATAAAAATAATATTTGAGGACAATAAAGTGAAAATTTAAAGAACAAAAAATAAAATAAATAAAATTTAAAGAATGAATAAAATATAAAAAAGAAGAAGTATTTAATGTTTTAGAAGAGAATTATATTTTATTTTGAGTTTATATTGGTAAAACATAAATCTGTTCCAACTTGTTCAATGGGGTGAAGGTGGAATAAGAATGTTCCACCTTTGTTCCACTTAACAATCCTACCAAATGTGAGACATTAGTGTATCAAAAACACGATAAGAAAAATTTAGGAAAATAAAAAGAAGAGTAAATTACGATTTTCATCCCTGTGGTTGTTAAAAATTATTGTTTTTGCCCCCTTATTTTGAAATAATGATTTTTATCTTAATGGTTTAATTTTTATTGTTGTTTTAGAGGCTATTTGACAGTTGCTGAATGATTTGGTGCAAAATGATTAAATGATCAAAATTATTAAGAGACTCTTATGATATAGTGCAAAATGAAATATGATTGTTTGGTAATTGTTCAGAATGAAATCATGGCGCTTAATGGTTAAGAGAGGTCTAAGATACAAAATCATTAAGAGGGTTTTGAAACCATTAAGAGGCAATTTTTTTTTTTTGCCAAACATGATTCATCTCTTAGTGATTCAGATGTTGCCTCTTAATAGAACCAATAAGAGGTAAACAAACAACCCCTTAGTCTTTATGTTAATTTTTAATTTTGTCCTTGTGATTTACAATTCATTATTGTTTTAGTCCCTCGTATTTATACTTCACTTAAGAATTAGACTTAGGGATGAAAATAACAATTAATGGCAAATCCTAGGGATGAAATTATAATTTTGAAACCACAGGGACAAAAGCCGCAATTATAAACAAACCAAAGGGACAAAAATGTAATTTACTCTAAAAGAAATCAGGGGAATTGGGGAAATCACGGATACGCACCACATTTGTTTGTGAAACCTAAATCGCTCAATCCTTCAACCGCACCGCATCTAGAGCTCTCTGAAACCCTAGATCCATTGCTGCTCCTGCTCTCACGATTCTTTCTCTCAACTGCTGCACAGGCTTCTCGATTTGAGCCCTGAGGTACCGTACGAAAACCCTCACTCTTTTCAGTTCTCACAGCGCAGGCTTCAGAGTTCTCATCTAGGTTTAACACAATTTCATTGTTTGAATCTGAAATTAAGCATTTCATTGTGTTGGACCTTTATGTTTTTCTGCTGTAGTTATTTTGAATTTAAGCTTTCTGTTAATTTGTTTTGCTTTATCGCTTATTCATCTTTCGTGTTAATCTGAATTCTAGGCTTCAAGTTCCACAACTATAACTCAGTTTTCTTTTATGTTAATCAATCATGATACTTGCTAATTGATTCGTCCTTTATAGGATTTTTATTAAGTGATTAAGTCGTGCCATAACTGCATAAAACATCCCCTGCTGCAAATGACAAGTTATAGACTAATATCCTTTGCTTAGACCTAATCACGTTCCCACTCGGGAGTTTCTAACCCCTGTTATGTCATCTTTGGTTGTACCCAATCTTTAGAGGCAGACTGACCTCAATTATGTTTCTATCAAGTATGAACAAACCTGAAATCCCACCAACCAACTCTATATACTATTCTAAACGTCAAATTGCAACATTTTGAGACTAAAACACAGAGGTTTTAGTTTTACCTCTATTTGCTTCTTGATTGTTATAGAACATATGGGTCATTGATTTCAATCTATGGCCTCTCTCGACCCTAGTCCTCACGTATTTCTTTTGAGTTTTGACGTCCTACTGCTTTGCATTCAAATGTTTTCTAAATCGATGGCTAAAATGGCTGATTGAATAATCAATTTGGAAGGCTGAATCTTGGTGGCGGGTTTCCTAAAACATCCCCCTTTCCATTTCATAGCTTTGAGATATTGACAGATTGACCCCCTTATGTTTATGTTTTTTTTGTCAATTCAATTACGTCGCAAGGTTGTCAAGATTGGTATATCAGTATATGTATATATGTGGTTTGGGCACCCTACTTCTTTGAGCTAGCTTCTGGGAGTGACCTCTATCCAAGCCCATTTATCATGGTATCAAGACGGGCTTTTGCAGGTAATGTGGGAATTGCATTTGTTTGTTTGGACCTTGACCTGCAAGCTATGTGTTAGGGAGAGGGTATTGCAGTAGTATTTGTCCCACATGGGAGGTTGTCAATATTGGTATATGTATTGTGGTTTGAGCAACCTCTTTCTTTGAGCCCGTGTTTGAGAGTGAGTTCCACCCAAGCCCATTTATCAACGATTAATGTAGAATTGTATGCTTAGAGTATGGCAATATCTAGTTAAGACTTAAGATGTAAGGTGCAAAGCAATTCGGAAAATAAGTTCTAATAAACATGCATAGAGTGTCTGGGAAGCTAGGTAGCTCGATGCCTCTATCCATGTTTGCGTACATTTGTTCTAAATCTACCCTTGTCAGTAAATCTTCCATTTATATTCCCATCACATGAATGAATTGATGAAGTGGACGGTTTCTTACTTTATCATGTCATCCAAGTAAACATATACTATTGATTTCTTGTTGTTGGATTGATTCTTAAAGTCTATTTAGGTTTGGGATTTCTATTTTGTTTTGTGTTTGAGTTGTGTTTTAGAGTGAGTGCTTGGAATGTTGTCAGCTTTTTTGCTGGTGGATTATGACGTGGATGTCTCAATTACGGTGTAATTGCTTAGTTGTAGCATAGGTTATTATGCATTGCAGAGTGCTCAGTAATCTTTATGAACATCTTCGAAGGCTCGTAATCCTTGTGTACTATCTCTTTTGTTACTGTTCTTATGTTTGGTGTAGTTGCATAGATATAGCTTTAGGGTCCTATTTTTTTCATGTCACTGCAATGCTGAGAGAAGGAAGTATGAACTTTGATGTGAAGAAACTTAAAAGAATCTTTCTTTATTCTCCTTTCACAACTGAAAATACGATTTGTGAAGTTTTTATTCTTTTCCAAATATTTGCAGTAACACACAGGCAAAACGATGACTGAAGGAAGAGGAGTACATCCAGATTGCAGAAATTCTTCAAACCCATACCATGAATGTAGTGAATATTGTTTCAAAGTTATTGCTGAGGCCATGAAATTGGCTAGTAAAAATGAACCAGGTTAGCTTAAATCTATTTGTTTTGTTCCATGGAGTAATTTAGCTTGAATATGAGCATAACATCGGTTTCTTCATATTATCTTTTCTCTGTGTCTTGATTAGTGTGTTCCCATTCCACTTTAGTATTTGTTCATGCCTGCGCCAAATGCTTTTTGGAACTTAAACACCAAAATGTAGGTCATTTAAGAAATGGCTTTGTTGTTGTTTGATGGGAAAGTATTTTAATTTGTGATATCTACGAAAGCAATGTTGTATGAAATCTCTATTTCTATATACATCAAGGGACAAGGGTTGACCTAGTTACTACAACCATATTTGTTTCTATCTACCATTTCACAAAATTGAAAGTGATGTGCTTTTTGAATATGATTGGATGGCCTTATCTGGAAATTTTTGTTTGTAATCTTCATGAAGTATGCCAGGAACTTGCTTTTGGTCAATGAACTTTTTAAAACTTTAGACCAATAGTTTTGTGGCAAAGAAAAGAGAGATACAAAGTGGTGAATGATGCATTGCTTTTAAGATCTTGAAACAGTCAATGATCCAAGCAAAGTAAGACAAGTTCTCTTTAAAATGCAAGTTATCTTTGAGTGATTAGTGCATTGTTTTTATCAATTGGGGGAAAATGGATTTGGTATACCATGTAAAACTAAGGGGCCGTTTACCAAAATGCTTACTGGCAAGGACATTACCCTCACTTAACTTATTGTATAACATTCTAGACCATCAAAATTGATTGTTGGTAAACCGGGTAAGAGTCATTTTAATCACTTACCGGGTAAGACTCTAGGTCCTTGTTATGGCTCTTACCGGGTAAGATTTTAGGTAGTTTCCATGCTCAATAGGTAAGGACTGTAAGGTAAGTGCTTACCCGGGTAAGTATTTATTAAACGGCCCCTAAGCTTTCTTGGTAAGAGGAAGAAAAGGAAATTTGTAGTGGATTGGTTTACTATTTTGCTGACCCTTTTTTTTTTGCTGTGATTGCTGATGAATGGTAGTCATTTTGCTGTTTTTGGGTTCATTTGCTCTTACACATTACTTGACTAAATTTGCTACATCTCAGCTGGCTTGCAAACTTCTACTAGAAGTTTTCAACAGACTTCAGCTGCCTCATCTGTTCAAACTGAACATCCTGATGAAGAACAAAGTGATCACGATGATCATTCAAGTGGCGATGACAAGAATGCCGCTGAGGATGAACCGGTAGTGGACTTCACTAAGCTTACAGGGAAGCAAAAGAAATTGTTCGAAATAAGGCTGAAGATGGTATGTTTCAAGTTGCAATAATGTTTTTTTTAATCGTTCTTTTTCTTCTTTATTACATGTGCAATAGTGTTGGGCTTATACTTCCTCATGTGTAGAACGAGGCAAGGAAAGCCAACCAAACTGCCATGGTGGCAGAAAAGAAAAGAATGGAAGCTCCACAAGAGTCGAGAGGAATTTCTAAACAAAAGTGGATCGAGGAGAGGAAGAAAAAGATCGGCAAACTTCTGGATGCTAATGGTTTGGATATGACAAAAGCATACATGTTGGATACACAGCAGATGGCAGAGACTAAGTACAAAAAGTGGGAGAAGGAACCTGCTCCGGCTGGTTGGGATGGTATACACTCTACTTTATTACTTTCAAACAAGTACTCCCTCTTCCTATCCATTAAAATTGCAGAAGTTTTTCAAGTTAAAACTTACCCGTTTGTCCATCATCAGCATCACGAATAAAATTTATGTTGACTTGGGTCAATCAAATTCTTTTAGTTTGTTTACATCAAAGGGTATTTTAGATATTTGTTGTGCAATTTGACGTGTCATTTAACAATTTCATTCTATACTTTGTATCTCACAAATCTGATGGCCGTTATCTCCTCTTTTCAACAGTTTTTAATCAGAAAACGTTGTATGATGCATACAAGAAAAGGACGAAAAACATCAATGTTGACCTTGAAGAATACAATAAAATGAAGGAAGCGGATCCAGAATTCTACCGAGAAGCTTCAAGTCTGCAATATGGGAAAGTAAGATATATATATATATATATATATATAGAGAGAGAGAGAGAGAGAGAGAGTTGGTTTCCGGTAAGAATAGTAGTTATCATGAGGAGGGAAAGAAGGGATATCCACCCTTGGATCAATCCTGATTGAAGATCAATTGAAAATTCCCTTCTAAGCTAATTCATGGGTTATTTTGGGACTTATCTGAACCATTAGATAAACACTAATTAAAAGTGATCAAGGGTCCGAATCTCTTATACTTCTCACCTTAACTTTTATTCTCACACGATCCTTTATATATATATATATATATAGTTCCCTTCTTTTACAAACCCAATACTTCGTACAGATTTACAAACCAATTTTCATGTGACATGTGAAAATGCGGTTTTTATATCGTGTTATTTAATATGTGAAGCGTTCAACATTGTTTTTTTCCACACACAAAACAGTCCTGAACTTTTCCCATATGAAACAACACCGTTTGCACACGTTGTTTCAATATGTGAAACAACACATGTAAACTGGTTTGTAAGATTTATCGGGTTTCTAAATGACTATGCCTCTATAGACCCAACTGATGTGTTGATTATGGTTTTAATTGCAAACACAGTCACCAAAGATTTCAGAGGATAAGATTGAAAAGATGGTGAAGGAGCTGAAGGACAGAGACGAGAAACGGAATACGTTTAGTAGGAGAAGAAGGTTTCATGAAGAGAAGGACATTGACTCGATCAACGACCGTAACGAGCATTTCAATAAGAAGATCGAACGGGCTTTCGGTCGATACACGTTGGAGATTAAGAACAATCTCGAGAGAGGAACTGCTTTGCCTGATTAGAAACAAGAAATATAAGGTAAAGTTTTATTCGAAAAAGTTTGATAAATTTGAATATATAATTCCATTTGTATGTATATAAATTTGGTTATTCGTATGTTGTTTACATCTTTAAGAATTGGAATTTTGAAGTAATGGAAGCTGATATAAGCTTGCCTCCAGGTGCCTGCTGGTGGGTTCAAGTTATTCAGCTGATGAACCAACCATTGACCCCAGGGTTGGTTGTACACTGCTACTTCATTTTATTGGATTGTCTCTGTGCTTTGTTTTTATATTTTTTTTTAGAAAAAAGAAATGTTTTGTGTTTTTAAGAAGCCAAAATTAGTTTTATAATTATAAATCCGAATTTAATTTTGAACAACAAAGGAAACCTTTTGAGGGTGTGTTTGGTAAGCAGACTGGGCTAGACCAGCAGTGGTGGAAGGTTTTAAGGTTTAACTTTTATATGGGTAGTTTAGTAATTTACTATCTGATTCTATCTTTCGGTTTTTTTTTCCTATAGGTAGAACAACAAATGGAATACCTCTCCTCCTATCTTTCAAGAAAATACATAGGATATAATTTGTGAATAATACAATTCAGAGTGATACATTTTTGGTTAATAAATAGCAACGATCCCTCTTTCCAAACGTCAATTAACAACCCCTCGGTTCTAGTCAGCGTCAGGCTTCAGCTACCTACACCTTTTTTCTATTCAAACTTTTTTTAATATAAAAATAACAGTATTTGGTCTTTGTGGTCAGTGTTAACTATTAATTTTCATTCTTATTTTGAATTAATTACACTTTTTTTTCACTGTGTTTATCACTTTGTTTAGAATTGGGTCACTATGGTTGCCATTTTCATGTCTCTTTTGGTTACTGAGCTTGCAATTTTGTTTCGGATTCGATCAATATGGTTGCCACTTTGTGTCCTTTTTCATCCATCTCACTAAGGGGTTGTTTGTTTTTAAAAAAAATCCTCTTAAAATGACTCTTCAGTCTGAATCGTTCAAATCTTTTTACACACCATCTCTTATTAATCATAACTAAATTAAGGTGCCGTTTGTTTTTTAAGAGATGTTGAAGTCTGAAGTCTGATTTCACTTCTGGTTTTTAAGAGGTGGTGCTGAAGTCTGAAATCTAAATCAATAAGACTGTTTTTGTAAACTGATAAATGTCTGAATCTGATTAATTGTCTACTTTACCGTCAGAATATTATAATGTTGAATTTATGTTCTTTATACAATTTGATTTGTGTATTCATCATCATTATAAAGTTTACATTTAAATTATAAACTAGCAATTTATTTTAACTAAACTACATCATCGTCAATTTTAAATAAATTTAAAACTCATTAAAATACATCGATTGATCCAAACATAATAGAAAATACGAACGAAGTTTCATAACAATTAAAAGCAATCTTTATTTACATTCATATCCTATTAAAATATATCAATTGATATAAAAACACTTTTGAGATCACCCCTCTTTAAAAGGATTATAATTATATATACAAAAACCACTCTATAATGTGCATTTTTGGAACCGACGAAATAAAGCATTTGAACATCTATTGCTATCCTAAACACTCTCTACATGAAAAATATCTTGATCAAACCAGTTGGTGTGTGTATTTTCCTCCCTGTGCACATTTAGCTGCAAATGAATCTGGAAGAAAAACGACACAAAAAAGTATCGAAAACCCAAGTCTAGTTGTTCGAGAACCCAATTTCTCCAATCCACAATTTCTCCAAAATTTGTCATTCTTTCCAAATATGTGCTCCTCACAATTTTTTGCATGAACCATACAATTAACAGTTGCAGGAAATTCGTATGCATAAGCCATAAGCATTAATACAACAACTTGATTCAAAATGAGAAATAGAGGAACCATCAACAAGTTATTTTTAAGAAACTTGATTCAAAATGAGAGCATACATGCTATCTGTGTATGTGTAATGTAGAGATAGAGGAACCATCGACAAGTGAAGACGAGAGAATACAATATGATACAATGAGAGCATACAATATGATACATGAACAAGCTATTGTCAACAAGGGCAAAATCTATTAAGGTTTATACATTTTCTAGTCTATGCAAATGAATAGCAGACTCAAGTTTACAATCACAGCTGAAATCAGTACTTGTACCTAATCAATTGGCAACATTGTATCAGGAAACCAAAATTACACCAATGATTTGTTTTCCATAAACTTCATACATAACTTAAGTCCACCAAAACTTCATGCAAACGTTAGTATAATGAGCAAAATAAGGCAGAGATATATCGAACATCCAACTTTTAACATCGAACATCAAATTTTTAACTTCGAACATCCAACTTTTAACATTAAACTTCCAATCTTCAACCTCAAACATCCAATTTTTAACAAGGTGAGTCTCTTGTGTTTAACAGCAGCAGGAAGAAACACATAAATCGAACCACATATATCGAACAAAGAAGATGACAGTAGCATAAATCAAACACAAAAAAAACCATCCATATAAATCGAACAACAGCAACAAGAAACAAAAAAAAATCAAACAACAACAACAATAAACACAAAAATCAATGGAGAAACAAGAAACTCGAACAACAACAACAAGAAATCATCTACATAAATCAAGAAGTTGCTGTTGATTTATGTGTTTAACAGCAACAACAAGAAGCTGCTGTCGACTTCTCACAACAAGAAGAACGAAAGGGAACCAAAGGGGTGTTAGCCTAGTGGTAAGGCATGTGGACTAGCTAGTAGCGGTCTCATGTTCGAACCTTGGGGGACGCATCCTGGAGGTACGGGGGCTTCGACCCCGGGCTGCATGCTTTAGCAGTCGGGCTTCGGCTCATATTGCCAGGGATTAGTCTGGGCCCAATGTGGTCTGGGACACCCTCTCCAAAAAAAGAACGAAAGGGAGAAACAGAGATAGACGAGAAACAGGGACGAAAGGTAGTACCTGATCGATCGAAAGGGAGAAGGAGAATGGAATCGTTGATCAAGAGAAGATATGATCGATTTATGAGATGGAGACGTAACGTAATCTTTAGATGAGGCGTGTGGATACCTCTAAGCGAATTAGAGGTTAGGGCACCTCTAAGCGAATTAGAGGTAATTTAGATGTAAGTGCCTCTGAATTTTAGAAAAAAACAAATGCTCTTAATTCATGAATGTTTGAATCGGTTAGACAAAAGAGCCCATTAAGAGCTGAAACCAAGAAAACAAACAAGGTCTAAGACTTCAGACTTCAGACTTCAGACTTCAGACTTCTTAAAAAACAAACGGTACCTAACTTATGTTAAAGAAGTCTGTTAGTCCAGGGGATTTTGTTCTTTTCATCAATTAAAAAATTAAAACAATAAATTATTATCATATTATATTATTATTTAGAGTAAGTAGGTTATCTTTTTTTTTTTTGTATTTTTAAAAATAAATTCCAAAAGCACCCACCCCCACCCCGAACCCATCTTGTTTTTTCATGGTGCGTTTGGTACACTGAAGAGAACATAAAAGGGATCACTGTCTCATGTTTGGCAGTACTGTTAGGTGGAACAAGGTAGAACATGCCTATTTCACCCAATCCCATGGAACAAGGTGGAACAAACTTATGTTTTACCAGTATAACCTTAAAATAAAATCTAATTATCTTCTAAAACATTAAATACGCCTTCTTTTTTATATTTTATTCATTCTTTAAATTTTATTTATTTTATTTTATGTTCTTTAAATTTTCACTTTATTGTCCTCAAATATTATATTTATATAATTACTATGTTTTGATTAATTTATTTAAATTGTTTAATATTAATAGTAAACAAATATAGAAAAGGTTAATTTTTTTTGGAAACTATAACTATTTATTTTGGTGTTACTTCAATCTATCTTGAAGAAAACTATATAATACTATATTTTGTTATAATATTTATTTCGTTATAATTTAATAAATTACATAATTAATCAAAATATATCTATAATAAATAAACAACTTATAAGGGGAAATTTAGTCATGTTATATGTTCTGTTTTGTCCAGTTCTGAACAACTGTTTTGTTCCGTTCCGTCCTATTCTATCTTGTCTACATACCAAATACACCCTTAACATCCCCACAATCCCGCAAACCCCCAAAACTAGCCCCACCCCCTTAGGTAATTTTCCACAAACCAAAAATGAACCAAATTCCTAAAGAAATCCTGATCCATATCTCGAAAAGAATCCAAATCCGAAATCAAAAACTCAAATCCTGATTCAAAAACTAGATTAAAACCCACAAAAATCAAGCTGGGAAATCTTTGAAGAGATCGAGGCACGGGCCCAATGAAATTGTTGTTCGACAAATCAAGAACTTGCAAACTTGGGATGCTCAGATTCGAGATTATGGCATTGTTTGGCAAAAAAAAGCTAGCTTATATGCTAGTTTTTTTTTATACATGTTTGGATGACCATATATTGAAAAGTTATTCATAGTAGCGTTTTGAAAAACTAACTTATCAGTTAGTTTACCAAACATAGCCTATATATATATATATATATGTGTGTGTGTGTGTGTGAGAGAGAGAGAGAAAAAGTTAGGAGTAATAAAATATTGTATTTACATGCGATGCAAAAAAGCAAAGAAAATAGACTATTTTTAAAACAGTAAAAAGAGAAACATTTAATTATAATAGTAAAAGAGAAATATTTAATTATAATTATAAAAAACGCTAGAAGGAGGGCTTGAACCTCCGACCTTGTGGTTAACAGCCACACGCTCTAACCAACTGAGCTATTCCAGCTTTTTGTTTTATTTTTTATACTATATATATTTAACCTACATAATAAAAAAAATATATTTAAATATAACATAATTTAGTCCAATTGTCCAAATCTTATTTCATGTAAAGACTTTTTTTTGTAACAAAGTTTCAAAATTTTATATATTTTGTATGCTTCTACCCGTAACCACTTGCTCTTATAACATTTGATGATGAAAATACCCGTCATCAAAAGAGTTATAGCGAAGTAGACGATAAACATGACATCCACATACTCACATGTTATATGATCATCAGGTTATCGATTAAAGTTGGTAAAAGAATAGGAGCTTGTGAATTTTTTTTAAAATTCTCAAACTTTGTCATATTGATTGAGAAAAAAGTTTTTTATTTTTTTTACACTAAATAAGAATTAAGACAAACTTTTTTTACATTTTGATGCATTTTACCTTTTTCCCAAAAAAACAACCAAATGTTAAGGAAGATATATGCAACAAAATCCCTCAACTTATGATTAATATTTTTCTATGGAACAATAATGCATGTCTTTCACAGTAACCTGATTTAAAACAGGGCCGTGTTGGAGAGTGTTCTAATATGAGATATGAAACAGAGCCTCCAAAGTTTTGGGGCCAATATATACATGTTTTAGGCTTTTATTTGGAAGGGGAAGTCAAATTAATGGTGGAAGTTATTGGTAGCTCACAAGTTAAAGGTTTATAAATAGACAAATAGTCATAAATCTCATTTTCAATCCATGTGGGATAAGTTGTCAAAACCCCACACCCCACTTAAACCAATTCACAAATATCTTATTTATTATTGATGTGGGACGACTTGTCACAAAGTCACTCACTAAGAACATGACATCCTCGTCAGGCCTACCTACCTACCATCCTCCTTGTTCCTAGACGAAGTGAGATTTGCCTAAATTATCACACCAACACAAAAAAAACCTTCTTCATACACTTTTTGTTTCAACTGTAATAACAATTTTCTCCATTTCCCTACAACTGGATTAATGAATTTGTCTAAAGGTCATTAGTGATTTAGTGTGAGGGACCTTAGTCATAAGAAAATGACAACCACAAAGACCATATCCACAATTTTTCGAGTTTAGGGATGCTAGTCAAAATTTCGACATACCACAGGGATCAAATCCACAATTCACTCAAAAAATGTGTTGAGACCCCATTTCCAACGAATTTATTATTTGCTTCATTATATGACTGATAAAAATGTTAGTTGAATCATAATACTGGCGAATAGACATGTGTTTTGTTTTAATAAAATTTACCAGATGTGTCATCCTCTTTCAATAAAATGACTCTCAGTTGAGTACTAGTGGGTTTGCGTTAAGACCATTCTGATTATGAGCTAACCCCCTCCCCCCCCCCCCCCAAAAAAAAAAAAAAAAAAAAAAAAAAAACTCTTTCAACTTACAAACGGCAAACAATACTTTGATCGATTATGTGGATTATTGAACTTATAATAACCCAAAGGAAGTAAAATATGAAAGATTGAAGCATATTGGAATACTCACATTTATTGAGATGCAAATGAAAGATCAATCAACATAGTACAAAAACGTCATTAATCTTAAAGAAAACCCCTAAAAAGCCTATTGTGGAAGAGAAAGCAAAGTAGCAACAAAAGAGGAGGCAAGAACTCTAGCTAGTTTAGATCGGCATTTAAGAGACATTTATGTTTATGTCTACTTTACATCGGCCTTTATGTTTATGTTTACCTCATGAAAGCATTTTGAGTCGATTAGTGGGTTTTGATTCGGTGTTGGTAACTAGTTATGTTGTGGTCACTAGTTTTCGGTTTCAATAGAGATGCTAATAACAGTGGATTAGAAATAAGTTGTTGAAGTACGTTTAAAGTAAAAACCTATACCAAATCATTGAACATCATACCCCAAAATTTAGATTGTGTAGGAACTTTTTCTTTGTGGAACCGTAGAAACCGCTTTGTTATCGGAGGGTCACGTAAGTTAACATACTCACATATATCATACATGTAACATATGTGAGAATTTTTACTTATATGAACCTTCGATAATAAAGTGGTGAATTTAGTACTTACCGGAACTCAACTCCATACTGTAAACCCATCAAAGTAGCAACTTATGTATGGTATGTAGCATCGATTTAATCGTTTAGTAAAACACGTGTCATGGTTTAATGGCTGTCAATTTTTTTTTCCAGTTATTTAAATATATTTTTTTTCAAAATCTTTATCCAATTACTTAGTAAGATATAGAGATGACCAAAGATTAGTCCCGACCCGGGTTAGATCTGTCCCAAATTGGTCCCCTTAGAACCGAATCGACCTGTTCCGTTTCTGACTTATGACCAAAAATCTTAGGACCAATTTAGGCCTGGTCACCGTTTCCAGTCCCATATCCCATCCCAGGACTGACCCAGTTTTAATTCTTTTATTTTTTTACAAATCTTCTTTATACATTATTTTTGTAATTATGATTTTTGAAATTTAATATTAGAATACATCTTAAATAAGGCATTTAAGTAAATATAATTTTGAAAACATAAAAAAACTTTGAAATTAAAAAAAAACTTTAAAATCTTGTAATTTTTTGAAAGACGTAGGGAGCATTTGGTTCGCAGAATGGAATTTGATGGAATTGGAATCTATTGAAAGAATTGGAATGAAATTTGATGGAATTTGACTATGAATTTATTTTGATGGAATTCAATTCTTTCACTTTAGCTAAGGAATGATGAATTCTTTGATTTGTGGAATTCAATGGATTCCATCATGATCAATATGTGAACCAAACAAAGGAATTGAAATTTAGTCAAAGGAATTAACCATTTTAATTCATTTAAAATCCATGAACCAAATACCCCCTTATATTATAATTATAAAAACATAATTCGTTTAGAGAAGTCGGACCAATAGGCTGTGAATCGTATTGGATGTGGCTGTGAAAGAAGAAATGTAAACAGGCTTTTGGCCTGCTGTATTTATTTTTTGATTTGGGCCACTAACTTTTTAGGGTAATTAGTGATTTAATTAATGGTGGGATGTTTGGATTTGTTTTAATGTCCTAGGGCTGATGATGTGGATTAAGATGTGATAGTTGGAGTCATTTAATGAGTTTTATTCTTAAACAAATAATGTGTAAGAATAAGAATTAAGGTCAGAAGAAGCGTAAGAAGGGATATGGACTATTGATCATATTTATACTCACCCCATTTTATAAATTGTGTTTGATACGAGAACTGATCTGGTGCATCTTGATCAATCTCATTAGTGTTGATCTTCAATTATGATTGATCCAACAGTGGAGATCATTTTTACCTTTCTCATCATAACTTCCATTCTCACGGAAACCCAACCCTTTATTCGTATCCATAAGTATTTGAATGACTAAAGAAGTATTTGGTTGATTTCCATCATACTAATTTTCTTTTATTAAGGTGGTGTTTGTTTTTAAGAGGTCTGAGGTCTGAAATCTTATTTCACTTCTGATTAATAAGAGGTGGTGCTAAAGTTTGAAATCTGAATCAATAAGACTGTTTTTGTAACATTTGGAGGCGTCTTGAGAGAAAGGAGGACATATGAAATGAGACGGCGATAAGAGGTTTTAAGAAGTTAGGTCATCACTTCTTATTTCAGATGTTTTTAAGAGTTAAGAGGTTCTGAAAACTAGAAAAAAACAAACAGTCTAAATGTAAAAAAAGTCTGGCTGATTCAGACTTAAGAGCCATTAAAAAGGTTTTAAAAAAACAAACAACCCCTAAGTCTAAATTAAGAGCATTTTCAACAAATATGCTATATTTTTTTGTCTTCTTTTAAATGTAGAGATTTCTACTTTCTCTCTACTATTTTTCTCTATTATAGATGAGAGTTTAGCATAATTTTCCCCAAATCTCTAAAATTTCTAAAAATATCATAACTGTTGGAAATGCTCCGAGTTGTTACAAAAGTTCTAAGGTTTAGTTTCAATTATATGGCTTAATTTTCACGTGAGGGGGTTAAGAATATAACATTGGTCTATAATTTCAAGAAACTAATTAGTAGATATTACAGATTTCGTTTGACATGTTTGATAAAGGTAACATATGATTTTTTTTCCTGCAGAATTAAATTCTGGAGTAAGTTAAGCAATGAAATTGTCGATTATGGTCTGTAATCAACTTTTAGTCTTTAAAAATAACCCAATTGAGCCATTTATTAGGCTAATATTATTGGTGGAAAAGTCAACCAATCGACCCAGTATGATGTAGGGTGCATGTTTAGTGTTGTCATGATAGAGTATCCTTAAAGTGTAATTATGAACTTGTAAGGAGACTGATAAGTATGGATAGAAACACTTAAAGTTGAGAACTCAAGTTGAGTTCAATGTGTTATTTTAATGGATTGCATAAAAAATTGTACTAGAATTATAAAAATGTTCATGTCATTGATATATGATATTGCGAAAGATGTTAAGTAGCATATTTTATTACACATCATGTTATGTGTGGGTGTCGTTGACAAAAAAGTGGGCGGTTGCGTTATGATGATAATAGCAGACAAGTAGGTCGGTCAATTTGTGAATTTAACCGTAAGAGTAGGCAAGTGGGTCGGTTTGGTTTGTGAACGTTAAACCACTATTGTGGTCAATAGAGTTAAACGTTATCTCTTATGAGTTGTGCATGCTATTAATAAATAACATTTCTGATATGAGATTTGAGCTGTGTTTTAATAGTTTTTTATGTCTATATTGAATAAAAACTATGAACTCACTATACCCTTTAGGCTTACCAAAACTCTTTATGCAATCCAAGCTACTATGAGGTTTGGATGTAGTAGTAAAGGTGAAAAGAAAGTTTAAGAGGCAAGACCGGTTCAAATGTGCAAATGAGGATTTAATTTCACTATTGACTTAATGCTTTGTTTTGATAGACGATATATCAAAGGCATTGATTTGGTTCTGTAAGAATATCAGAATTTTGGATTTTCTGATACAAAGTTAATAGTTGATCTTGAGATATATGGATATTTATGGAACGCTGTACCACTCAAATTTTTATGTTACAAAACCAAATTAATATGAACCCTTGGTAAATGAAACTCCAAGCTACATCTTCAATAACATAAACAACCAAATTGTTATGTTTATTCACCATTGGAACTCAATTCACAAACTATAAGAAACTTAGGGGTTGTTTGGTTCATGAAATTGGAAGGAATTTGATGGTCAATTCCATTGACCAAATTCCAAGCCCATGTTAATTTGGTTCACGGAATGAAAGCGATGAAATCCTTTCAATTCCATTGAATTCCATAATTTAAGGAATTCATCATTTCTTGGTTTAAGTGAAGGTATTGAATTCCTAGCAACCAAATGCATGGTCAAATTTCATTCCAATTTCTTCAAAGTCAAATTCATTCGATGGATTCCAATTCCATCAAATTCCATTCTGTGAACCAAACGCCCCCTCCCCCTCAACTTTCTGTTAGGTAATCCTTTTTTCAATACATTGTCAGCTTTGAATGGAAAGGAATCATGCAAAACAAACCATCTTTGATTTAATATCAAGGCTAATAAAAACCATTGAAGACAAAGTTAAACATATTAATTCACCTAAAGGGTACAATAACAATCCACAACTAATGAAGATTACTCCTCTTAGTACTAAAAAGAACTTTTGATGACAAAAAGTTAAACATGCTCCAAAGCATTAATTTGTTCAATTTCTTCAAGGAGAGTATTCCTAGGACTTGTTAATAGTATTACCACCTAATATATAGGTCATATCTTTCCTAACATTAATTAGGATTTGTTATCCTTATACTGACATTAGTTTTCGGAACAAAAAATATATACATTTACCCTTTTTCTATACATTATTACCACAAGTGAGTGTGTTTGACTATTGTATAGCTAGTGATATATGATCACATACATGATGATCTTTTTATATATATATATATATATAATATACATGATAGAGGATCAAACGAGAACGGTACCTATTAAAAAAACATGAGAACGACAAATCACATACAAAATCATAAGTGATTTTACATGTGATTCCTGCGACCTTAAGTCGCGGCAAAAGTCACCCGCGTACCGTGATTTTGCACGACTTCTTCGCTAATGTAAAATCAATTATGATTTTGTATGTGATTTGCCGTTATCATGTTCTTTTAAATAAATATCGTTCTCATTTTGAACCCGACTCTAATATACATAACTTGTACTAGACTTGTTAATTAGGAACATGTTATGTACATTTTGACCTTTGGTGGAGTACACATTGACAGAAGGTTTTGTGGGATTAATTAGGAGTTGTTAAATAAAATGTTGAAGGATAAGGGTATCTTTTGGGAGGTAGCCTTAAATGAACATGGGGATTGTCATCACATTATGATCTGTTTGTTGATTATGATGAGGCTTTTTTTTTTAATGTTTGTTAAAGAGACAAGAGCATGAAGCTTGTGAAGAAGATTTGAAGAACAACAATGGGAATAACAATCTCCTTCAGACAAGGGAGTAAGGAACTTCCCTACTTCCAATGCAACATTAATTTTCTTAAATTAATTAATTAATTACAATTTTATTTTATTTTGTTTATTTATTTCTTTTCATTTCACAGTAAAATTAACAACATTTTATTAAAGCATATATAACATCATGAAGAAATTTTCAAAAACCAAAATCTATTTAATAATAATGTTGATAAATGTGTACTTTTTTTTAAAAAAAAAATTATAATTTATTTATAACGTTCTGTAAACATTTTTACTCAAGGTTTTCTTGATTTCATTATTAAACAAAACGTAACAATGTTGTTTACAATACAAAAAATATAAATAAAAAACTTGAATTTCACCAATTGAGATCTAAATAATAAAAACAAGTTAGATGTATTAATTGAGAACTTATTTAGGGAAAAAATCAAAGCTATTGATAATTATTTTGTAATCATCACTAATAAGTCAAGAAACATGTTAAGATTGAATTATTGCCAAAAAATATTCTTATATTTTTAATAAGAAAACTCAAAAGACATGTTGTATATATTACCAAAAGAAGTATTACCAGTTATTATTCTACATTTTTTTTTGAAATACAGTAAGATATATTAAAAACGAGCTGCAAAAATTATATAGCTAAGGAAAACCTAGAGCAACGAGATGAAACAATCAGAAAGCAGACCCAACTTACAGTCGAACGAAACAAAAATGTTGATAGAAAATTTTGTTTTTCTATGTTTTTCTGAAAAATCAGGCACAATATTAATTTGAACTTTAAAAGATTTATCTCAAAAGGTTCCATCACTTATTATTTATTTAATAATGTATATAGATTATACAGTAGTAATAGTTGTAATTCTATGCACAAAATCTCAAACAATTAAATAATAAAATTAAAAGAATAAAAAATTGAGGTGGCAAAGCCAACGTACATGGAATGTATCAAGCTATAAAATAAGCTTCCATGCACGTGCCCAAGTATAACCAGCTCCAACTTCAAATTAATTAAGTGAGATTTTATGTGATTTATTTGATAGATCCATTCGACTGAGATTCAAAAGGAAGATAGCTACGAACCATCCTTTTTCTTTATTCAATAAGATTTTTCTAAACTCACCGAATTAGTTATAAGATTATATATTTATATTATTATGCATAATAATTAAAAACAATATCAATTTTATTATTTTAAATAAACATGCATGAAATAATTCTCTTGAGTTGTAAAAAGGACTATTCATATTAATCTAGAATCAAATGAATATAAAGTATGAATTGTTCAAATAAAAAAGTTAAATATCATGATCAGAAGGTTAAGAAAAGATTCATGTGAATCATTGAAAAAAATCCAATTTGAAGATGTATATGTGAACCGACGTTAAATAGTATTCACATGGGTTCATGTATGTATTTTCAAATTAATTTTTTTAATAATTCACACATAAATCTTTATTTTACGTTCGCATGATATTTAGTCTTCCCATTTAAAACTCCCATGTATAAAGTAACTAGGTAAATGCATTGGGCATTGCGCGGTGTATACAAATGTTGTGTATGTAAATACGGCAAAATTTTTAATTTATGAACTTATTATATTTGAATTTGTTTATTACATAGTAGTAGAAATAAATGTTGGTCGAATTTAAAAGTAATCAAACAAACAAAATCTATTTTGTGAAATTCAAAAAAATATTGTAAATCAAGCATAGACATTTGGAGGTTTGGTGTTGAAGCTCTTCATAAACATATTTTGTACTTAGTAGTGGTTGAAAGTGGTCGGTAATTATCTTTGCTCTCAATAATCTCAAACTTTATAGACAATATAGAACAACTTTGCTCAATAGATCATAAAACCTTGGGACCAAGTTCTTATGCATAGATGCATGCATTAAGTTTTCCTATAAAAAAATATGGATCACAAATTAGACAAATGAGAATAGATATGTCATGTACTCGATGATTTCATCATACCTTCTTATCGATTAGAATAATGTCTAAACTAATCGATTATCCCACTTTCTTCGTGTTTAGACATTCCCACATTATACAAATCCGAATTTTTATAACCTAGTCATCGTCATCATCTTTCAAGTCTTTTAGCAAAAAGAATATTGCATGACATTAAAATCAAATAACAAAATAATGGTTCAAGCAATGAAAGTAGTTAGTTTTCTACAACCTTTATATATAGAGAGAAAAAATGAAATACTAGAATAAATTGATTGTAAATCATAATTGTTATTCAATTGTATTTAATTGTCATAAGTATTTCATTTATATATTGATAGGGTATAATAAGTTTTTTCCATTAAGGATTATAACTATTTAATATTAACGTTTTTTCCAAAATAATATGCAATATTGATGTTATGTAAATAATAATATGTGTAATAACTATCATTTAATTAATGTTATGTATAATGGTTGCCGTAAGTATTTTATAAATAATATTTAAAATAATTTTATTAAATAAATTGGAACAATGATTTCATCATCAAAATAATTGGTACCTTACTAAAATAACAAAAAGACTAAACAAAAAATAAATATTTTATTAAAAAAATGTAAATAAACATAAAAATATTTGTGAAAATAAAAAATAAAATAATAAAAACACTTAATTTTTTAAATAATAGTTTTATTTATAATAATTGTTACCTTAATAAAATAAAATAAAATAAACTAAGTAAAAATAAATATATTTATTTAATAAAGTTTGATTTATAAGCATTGTTAGATTACTAAGAAAAAAAAACACTTAAATAAAAAAATACTCTATTGAATATTTTTGTATATATTGATGATTTAATTCATGCAGACTTACAAAAGTTTTGATTTATTATATCGTTAGCTTACTATTATTTTTAGATAATGTAAAAAAGAAGAAAAAAAAATTCAATAATAATATATGTTTGATTGGTAGAAAATATAGGTAATAATAGTTAAGTAAAAAATATCAAAAAAAAAAGTTGAAAACTTTCTCATTTAATAGTTCAATATAATTAAAAAAAATCAAAATTTTAAGAAAATATATAAATGGCAATGGAGACCTTTCATTCACTCTCTCTCCTATACCTTATATATATATATATATATATATATATATATATTGATAGGACAGTTAATTCTCTAATCTTTACAAGTGAAAGTGAAATCTATTTATGAAAATAAAATCATTAATGATGTTAATATATGAGCTCAATCAAATGAGAATTCAGTGATTTGCGAGATTCGTGAGATCCAATGTGAGCCACTTTTATAATTAAATTATTTTATAATTTAATTAATGATTTAGGGTGATTTGGTAATTTATAAAATAGATATTATAACCACCACTCATGATTTTATTTCCAACATTGTCTCATTTGACTTTTCAAACAATTATATCAATTTACCCTAATTAACTTTATCAAATAATCAAACCATGTCTTTTTTGTTGAAATCCCACAACATGTATACAATGAGTATCACATCGTGTATATAGTATCTTAGGGCGTCATGTCGCTCTTGCTTTACTCTTCTCACTTACGCTTTGGTCCTTAGACATAACTCCTACGAATAACGAAGTTCAGGGTGGTAAGATACTCAAACATCTCTTAAGGTTATCTCTATCCGACCCCTTCCCCTTTATTGAATATGATCTCCTACACGGGGCCTCCCCTATCGGGCTCGGCCTCCCCGCTCCTCGCCTCCCGGGTTTTACCGGGTTCCCCCGTCTCCTAGGGTGTTCCCGGTCCCCTCTTCCCGGGTTCTACCAGGTTCCCTCGCCTCCTAGGGTGTTCTCGGTCCCCTCTTCCCGGGTCTATCGGGTTCCCACGACTCCCGGGGTGTTCCCGGTTCCCGCCTTCCCAGGTCTACCAGGTTCCCCTGACTCCTGGGATGTTCCCGGTTCCTGCCCGGGTCTACCGGGTTCCCCCCGGTTCCCGAGATCTCCTCCCGTCCAAGTTTCGGCCTAACACAGGTTAGGCGATTCCTGGGTATCGCAACTTGCTGTTCTAAGCCTCAAATCGGGACATTTGCCCAATTAAATCGATTTCAAGACTCTACTTGGTAAGTTAACTATCCAAGATTTCCCTTAATTGATGAACCACAACAATAATCTCTCCAAGAGTGACACTTGAACCTCATAGAAATCAACCGAATAACATAATTTTCTTACCAACAAACCCAACCACAAATCTCACCAAAAATCAATGATAAATAATAGTGTTAGAGATTATCTCGGGGGAGATTGATGCAAAAGTTCTTCCAAATCCAGCAACTCTTCCTGCTTCTCTTCCAAAATTGCACTCTCAATTCTCATGTCACTCTCTTAGCCTCCTCAATTGGAAAAATAGGTAGGTGATAAGAGTATTAGGGTTTTAATCCCTTTTCTAATAATTGCAAATTAGTCATTGGGCTTCCCAACAAAAACTCATTAAACACCCAAGCCCTTTAGAATTTGAGGTCTTGGTTATTACAGTTTTCAATTTAATAAGCTTAATGGATGTTTAGGTTAAATGGTTAAGTTATATTAAGGTGTTTGATTTTAACTTAATACTAAGCGATTGCTTAATATGTTAAGTTAGCATATCCTATCTTAATGTATTAAGTTAGAATTTTTCTCAAAACTACCATTGTCCTACAATTTTTAATTACACGACCCATTAAAAAATAAACAGTTTACCACCATGCACAAATTAAAAAAAATTGTAATCAACCAATAATACTTTATTGTTTAATTTAAATATATTTGAAGTTATTAAGTATTGATTTATGAACTCGTTAAATTCATTTTATTTATGTTGTTTTAAATAATTCATATTATAAAATTTTGTCATTTTAAATATTTATCAAACAATTTTTTTTCATTCAAGATATAAGATTGAAATAGTCATTTTTGTTGTTCAGACTATTCATTCAAGGGAAAAAAAAATCAAACAACAACTTATCTTACTTTATCCAGACAGATTAATATTTAAATACAACTTAACGATTTCAGAACTTACCGGATAAAAAATCATACAACCAATATTAGTGCAATAAGTCTAATGACAATGGAATTAAAGCAAATGAGGTGGTGTGGAATCTCATAGACGTGGGTTTTGCGAACAATCCGGCGACCCTTTTGCTGTTTTCTTCATCTTCTTTTTTTTCATTTTTCATGCAACTTAGTTAATTTTCTCTCTTACTTCTGCCAGCAAACAATCCCCATAAAATACAATTTCTTTCATGAAGCACATCTCTCATTTAATTACTTCTATTGGTCACAACCCCATTTTCAAACCCATATAAATCCATAACCACATGCACACCCTTTTCTTTCATATCTCACCCTAAATTTCAATTCATTCTCTCTTACTTAACTAAATTCCCAATAAGAGAAACCCTAATAATATGTCTGGTTTAGTTCATCAATCTTACACATTCTATGGAAGTACTATTAATGGAGAATTCGAAGAGAGTACCGAAAGTCCCGAAAAGAAAGGGATTTTCGCTCGAAGTTCGTCTAATTCGTCTTCACTTTCTAGTCCCGGAAGTGCTACGAATTCCGGTGGGTTTCTTTATCGGACCACGACAAATCAACAACGGCAACAACCGGAAGAAGGGCATTCGGTTATAAGTTTCAAGCCGGGGTACTACGATCATAATTTCGTGCAAGGTGGTAGTAACGGTTCGTGTTTTCTTAGCTTCGAAGAAGTTAATGATGAACAACAACCGTATTCGAGTACTTTGAGCCCTGATCAGCTGATGAATCTTGGGTCGGGTTCGTTCGATAGTTTTCGATTGCTGGAAAATATGAATTGCATTCAAAGTGGTAGTGCTATTAAAGAGAATCATCATCATGAGGAATTAGAATCATTTGGATGGCCAAATGGTTCATCAAATGATCATGTTGCAACGCAAGATCATCAATCGTCTTTCCATAAAAGAACTCATTCGGTAATTAAATTTTTTTTTTGTCTTAATTTTGTGTTTAATTAATTTTTTTTTCATGAAGATTAGTGACATTGAGCTAAAATTTGAAACTAAATTCACTGTTTTTGCAGGGAGAGAGTGAGCAAGCATTCAAGAAACAATGTAATGCCAACAGTATTGCAACAAAGAAGAGTAAGCAAAAGTCAACTCAACCCAAGGATCCACAAAGTATTGCAGCCAAGGTGACTATATATTTTCAGTTTAATCTCCTGAAAAATGAAATCAAATTATATATATATATATATATATATATATATATATATATATATTAGAAGTGTACTCGCACAAATATAATGTGATACATCTGGATTTTATTTAATTTTTTTATTATAAATTTGTTTACTTTAATTTTTTATTTTAATTTAATTTAGGTTTAGTATTGATCAAATTTATTTAGATTTAATAATGTAATGTTTTTTATAAAATAATAATTGTGTTATAATTTAATAATTATCCTAATTATATTTTAGATTTTTATATTTAAAATGAAATGTTTATCCTATATTGGATTATTTTTATCAGTTAGTTGTGAATTCAAATATACAGTTTTAAAAAGTTATATCAATGCATCATTTACTTGTAATCTTGAATTTTAAGTAATATGAATCAATAAACAATATCTTATACATAAAAATGTGTTTTTAAAAGTTTTTCTCTTTATCATATATATATATATATATATATATATTTATATATATATGAGTTGGGTTCACATGAAAACAACTTGTTTTCGTGAGATCCGTGAGACCATGATTTTATACTTGAAACTTCACAGCAAAACACTGTGAAGGTAAAAAAAATCCGAACTTTCACAGTGTTTTGTTGTGAAGTTTCAATGTAAAAACGTGGTCTCATGGGTCTCACAAAAACAGGCTGGTCTCACATGATACCAAGTCAATATTATATTACTTAATTAATAACACTTAGGGGTTGTTTGCTTTTTTTAAGAAAATCTCTTAATGGCTCTTATGTCTAAATCGTTCAGACCTTTTTACACACCACCTCTTATTAATCATAACTAAAATAAGACTTCAGACTTTAGACCTTTTAAAAAACAAACGACACGTTAGTAACTTGAAATTTAAGCAAGAATTAGATGAAATATGGGAATTATATTGGAATGTTTGTGTTTGTAACAGAATCGTAGAGAACGAATCAGTGAGCGGCTAAAAATTCTTCAGGATCTCGTGCCAAACGGTTCCAAGGTAATTATCTATGATGGCGTATTTGACAATTTTTTGATCTTATTAATTATTAGCATTTTAAAATTAATTATCAATCATTTTGATGTTTATGTAATTAATTATTCATTTCAGGTTGATTTGGTTACCATGTTAGAGAAAGCCATTAGTTATGTCAAGTTCCTTCAGCTGCAAGTGAAGGTAAGAAAATCTAATTTATATATATATATATATATATATATATATATATATATATATATAGGCAGGTTCAAATGCAAAACTAAACATTTTACGAGAAAACAAGAATTGTGATATCATATATGATACACAAGCTTAATCATATATGATTAAACACATGTTACATTGGCAATACATAGACGTTTAATCATATATTTAAACACACTCACTGACCGTGTAATCATATATGATACCACACTTCTCACCTTTTCGCAACATGTTTAATTTCTCACATGATCATTCCCCTCTCTCTCTCTATATATATAATTTCTGAATATTTGGGCCTGCATTAATTTAATTAAGCCATTTTTTTTAATTATATTTGAAGGTGTTGGCAACTGATGAGTTCTGGCCAGTGCAAGGTGGAAAACCACCTGAGCTTTCACAAGTAAAAGATGCCATTGATGCTATACTTTCATCTTCCCAAAGGGACAGAAGTTCGAGTTCTAAATGATCTTCGAAATGCAGAATAACTTCTCATTAATTAGCCGTTAAAAGACAAGCAATTATGACAATTGTTCTTCGAGGATTAAAAAGAGAGAATGATCTTGAACTTGATGGAGGGGAACAAGAACCATTTGAATATTTGCATCTATGAAATGAAATTAAAGATGTTATTTTTCAATTTTCTTGTTCTTCTTTTAGTAATTAATTAAGAAGTTTAAGAACTAGCTACCATCTTGTTTGTAATAACATGCATCTTGTGTTATGTGTTTAATAGAAATTTGAGATTACATTTTTGTTATTAATGCTGGTTTTTTTATTATTAATAATTGGGTATATATATATAGTTTTCAGTACTTTAGGTTTAGATATATATAATATGGTAAAACGTATCACAACCTCGTGGGTCACATGAAACTTGAGGAATAATAGTATGCATGAGACATGCAATCCATCGACTCACAATGCTATTGAATGGGGTGCTAAACTGCTATCGGAGTTCAAGGGCCAATTCATGTAACAACCCAAACTTGCGGAACTAACGCATAAACAACTTTAATATAAATCAAGGCCAAACGACCCCAAAATCAACAATTCGAATGACAAGGTTTGCGAAAACAACCTATTACACAACTGAGATTTAAAACAGAATTAACTAAATTCAGGATCTAGCAAACAATCTTCTCCTAGCTTCGCTTCTCGCCTACAACTTCTCTTTGTCTTTGCTAGAACCCTCTGTCGGGTATTTTCCTGAAAAAGTTTTTAGTTTGGAAAAAAACGAGGGCTAGACCAAAAGGTTTAGTGAGTTCCCTCTAATACAGTTCACGCCAAATCCACATAAAAGATTTATCGAATATAAACCAATTCAGCTTTTAAATTAAAACATCATACTTACAACACGCTTCTGGCACACACTACCGTCACGCGGAGGTGATAGCATGTCTGACTCATACTGTCTTATTTGGGACACCCCCCCCCCCCCCCAAATGACATATACGGGACACACCCCCGGTATGAGCACAGGCGGGACCCCCCCCCCCCACTTGGCCATCTCGCTAACAACAATGTATGCATACATTTCCCCATATCAAGAACGATAAAAAAACATAACTCGCATTAAATGATAAACATAACTCGCATTTAACAAAATCTTGCATATAAAATATCATGTAATCATCAACGAGGATTGGGTTAGAAAAACTCACCTGGCAGTAAAGATTTCCTTATGCACGCTCCCAACCCTTAACCCGATCACCTAAGGTAACAAAAGATTTCAACATCAGCTCTGGACTGAACAAAACTGACCAATCCGACTCCCGGGTCCCCCGACACCCGGGTTCCCTCTTGACAGCCGTCTCCCGGCATTACCGAGGTCACCTGACTCCCGACTCCTGGGTCTCCCCCAGCCCCCTACTTCCCGCCTCCTGGACCTGCACCACCCGGGCATACGACTCCCGGGTCCCGCCCGGGTTCCCCAACCTTGCGGTCTCCCAGGGACTTTGATCCTCCCCGGACGCCTCCGAATTCAGGGTCCGCGCCCGGGTTTCCCTCATCCGGTTTCCCCAGTTGTTCTATTACCCGGGACCCCGTCTCCCGGGGATCCACTACCGGGGTCACCCGACTCCCGGGTCTCCCCCTACTTCCCGCCTCCTGGGACCTGAACCACTCGGGTGCCCGACTCCCGGGTCTCGCCCGGGTTCCCCAACCTCGCGGTCTCCCCGGGACTTTGCTCCTCCCCGGACGTCCCCGACTCCCGGGTCCGCACCCGGGTTTCCCTCATCCGGTTTCCCCGGTTGTTCTATTACCTGGGACCCCGTCTCCTGGGGATCCACTCCCGGGTGCTTCCATCGACTGGGGTTTCCAGTTCGAGGGTTTTGGGATCGATGGATTTTGGGACGACAAAGGGGCGACCCTTCTTCCACCCGATCCCCCACTACTCCTTCCCCAAGGCTAATCTAAAAGATTGATTCCTTCCAACCACAAATCCAAGAATATTTCTAGACCGGTCCAAAATCAAAATGAAAAGAAGAAGATTGATTCACCAATGATTCCAACTATGCTAACACCGATCAAATCAAGACATAAGTAATAAAGATAGGGTGATTAGTTACCTTCAAGATCAAGTGGAAAAGCCTCTTCAATGGTAGCCTTCTACCTCAATCTCTCACAGATCAATCACCCTTCTCTACTCCCTTGATGACTTTTAGCCGCCTCCAACAATGCCTCCAACAATGAATCAGAGAGTTAGGGCATTAGGGTTAAAACCCCTTTTCTCATATTTACAAAATAGACCCCCAAAAAGGCTTTGAATAAAGACTCTCCCAAACTCTCAACTTTTCTAATTTGATCACGGTTATTACAGTTCAAATCTTCTATGGAAGTTTCGAATAAGCTGAGTTGAATGAAGCCTGATATCGGGGTCACTAAAATAAATGTTGATGCAGGAACGAATGGTAAAAACGGTTGTTGCAACTTTGGTGTGGTCGCCAGTGGGAGTGATGGGAATGTGGTGTTCACGAGCGAGGGATTTATAGCTAAGCCTTACGACTCAATCAAAGAGTTTAATTTATTTGTATTCTTGTAATGTTATATCGATCTTTTTATGAGTCTCGTATTTATTTATTTTTGAATTAAGTGAAAGAAACATATAATTAATCATATCTTTATCTATTTACGTCTTATAAAGAATAAGATGAGGGCTATCGATTTTGATGGTCTCGATTTCGACATATATATAGGTGTTAATTACTATCGTTATTGGAGTAAATCAAATATGTTGAAAATACAAAATTAAAAAAAGGTTTGATATTGACATACATTGTAGAAAAATGGGTGTTGTTAACCTCTTTAGGTCAAATCATGGTTAATTTGTGAATTAAAAATGTAAAAGTGAAAGTTAGGTGTCGTTTGTTTTTTAAGAGGTCTAAAGTCTGAAGTCTTATTTTAGTTATAATTAATAAGAGGTGGTGTGTAAAAATGTCTGAACGATTCAAACTTAAGAGCCATTAAGAGGTTTTAAAAAAAAACAAACAACCCCTTAATGTTAACGTGTGAGTGTGAAATTAGTAGGAGTTTTATTAAAATAGCCCTGCAGTGAAAAGTTTAAATATAATTAAAGGACTAAATGTCATGAAAAGATAAGAAGATAGGTTAAAAAAAGTTCACACACACACACACACACATATATATATATATATATATATATATATATATATACTTGGGATCATGTGAGACCAGCATGTTTTCGTGAGACGCGTGAGACCAAGTTTTTACACTTGAAACTTCACAGCAAAATGTTGTAAAGGTAACCTTCACAGTATTTTTGCTATGAAGGTTCAGATTTTTTTTACCTTCACAATATTTTACTGTGTAAAAACTTGGTCTCACGTGTCTCATGAAAATATGTTGGTCTCACGTGAACCCAACCCTATATATATACATATGAATCTTCCTTTAATTTTTCCTTGTTACTTTCTTATTTAATTCGATCTTGACCCCATAATAATCATCCTTTTGATTTCAAGGTCTTCCTCTAAAATGAGCTTATAAGTGGAAAAGCATAATACACCAAACTTAATAAATTTTAAATTAGGTTCTAGTGCAACATTCTGAATTTTGAAGCATTTAGAAATATCAAATATTTTAGTTTGTAAATTAGAACTTTAACATTATTTAAATAATACGTTTACAGTACTAATCCTCTTGACTTTCACATATCCTCATTTGAGGAAACAAAAGTACCAAAAGGATAAGTAACTCAAATTCCAAACAACAAAAATTCAAACTTGAAAATATTTTTTTCCCTCGGAGAATGAAGGAATTGATTGTGGAGATCTATTGTTCTCATGATTGGATCCGTATATAATTGGTAAGTCATATTGAACACATTCAATTTATCTCTCTACTAGAAGCGTACTCGTGCAATGCAGTGAGATACATCATCATTTTAATGTTTCATTTTATTTTTTTGTCGATTTACAGTACGATTTTAGATGGTTTTGAGAAAGTGATAATTTTTTTTATAAACTTGTTTAATTTAGGCTTAATAATATAATGTTTTTTATATTAAAAAAATTAAGTATTTTGTTAGGATTCAATGATTATCTTATATATTTTAATGACATTTACAAAAAATAATCAATTACATATTTAATAATATAATTAAAACTGTTATAGGATTATGTGTCATCATCAAAAGGAAATGATTGATGTAATATTTTCCTAGTATTAGAAGTTACCATAATGAATGTTTCCTTTTCTTTGTAAACTTCTCCCTATTTAAAGGGCTTATGATTAATGAGAATTACAGATTTCATTGTCTCTCTATTATGTTGTTATTCTGTTTCGTTTTTCCTTTAACACGTTATCAACACGTTGCTTTGCTAAAGTTCAAAAGAGAAGTAAAGCTAAGGTGTTCACCAGGGCCGTCCCTGGAGGAGGGCGGGTCGGGCGTACGCCCAGGGCCCAACGAGAAATAGGGGCCCAATTTTTTTAACTATATAATAGTAGTAAAAAATTAGTTAACAAAAGAGACAATTTTTTTATTATCTAATAGGACTCAAAGAATTTTGTATTATATAATGGTCCAAACATGTATTAACTAATTACACTCGAAATGAATAAAATATGTGAAAATTTAATTGGTCGTTCATTTTACATTATAGTTTCTTTAAAGGCTTTTTTTATCTAGTACCAAAGTCTAAAATTACTTACCTAGAAAACCTTGATATATTATCCTATCATTCATCTCCCACTTACTCTTTTGATTATTCAATCCATATGAATTCTATATTTTTTTAAGAATATGGTAAATTTCTTGATATTAACCAGGAGAACTCCTACTTTGTGTAAAAAATTACCAATTATATCAGATGATCCAACTTATATCTATACACTGTTTTTTCAAACATTATTGACTCTTTATTACCTAATAATTGATATTGAGTGCATGAATCTTAGGTACTCTTATATCTCAAAAACAATAATAATATCTCAAACTATAACCAACATGAGCTTTTGATTATAAGATTGATGATTCAAAAAATGATTGTTTTAACCCTAAAAGTTTAAAATAGTGATAGAAAAACATTAGAATGAGGTGAGATGGGAACACAACTGATTTACATTGTGTCAGGATCTTAATTCTAAACAAGAATAAACTCTCAGAAAACAATATCAAAGAAGTTTGCGGAATAACACTTTGATATTCAATAACACAGTAACCAACACAGTAAATCTGATAAACAACTTGTAAACTTTATTGAATGATTGAAAGTCACAAGCTTTTACAAACAACCTCAATATTGATGAACAGACTCACCAATACGAATTCTACTTCTCTAGAATTAGGGTAGTAACCTTGAGGTTAATTCTCTCTATTAAAACTAAAACTCAGAATTAATGTTACATCTAAATAAAACAAGCTATTCTATACATATACTGAAGATAAAAGATAATTACAAAATAATAAAAGATCTTCAATATAAACTTCCATCTTTATCTCCAACTTCCATGAATATCTTCATTCCAGCTGTCATCCTTGCCATACTGATCTTCATCTTATAAGCAACATTAATACTTAGCAGCATTAATACTTTGAGCAGTATTAACTCCAGCAGTACTAACTATGCTCAGCAGTATTAATCCCTTCAAGCAGTACTAACCTTGAACTAGCAGTACTAATTTTGATCAGCAACATTAACTTGTATTAACAGCATTAACTTCAACTGGCAGTAGTAATTCTGTTGTAGCAGCATTAACCATACTTGATCATTTCTGAATTTCCCAACAATCCCCCCCTAACTTGACTTTTAGGAAGAGAAGTCAAGTTCTTCAGATGCTCCCAAAACATCATTCTCCAGATCCCTGTATCAACATTTAGCCCCAAACTTTGATTGATCATTCTCTGAATCAGATATTTAGCCATTTCTGAATTTTCAACATATCCAAGCTTCTTCTTCAACATTAAATGAAGTTTCAATCTGCTGTGGTTGTATACTCTATCCACTAGGAAGTATTCTATGTGATTTCTATCCAAAGTCACATAATATACTCCACTAGTTTCATATAAAGTCCAATTGGTGACTGCTTGAAACACATTTCTTATGACATGCTCCATTTCTTCAGGTTTAAACATCATACACAGATGCTCCATCACCAGTTTTGTAATTGAAATCCCTGGAGCTTTCAACTGATCTGCATACAACTTCATCCCTATATCAAACATTTCTTCAATATCTGACCTTGAGCATGTTCTAACAATCTTTGCCCAAGTACTGTAAACTTCATACTTTTCATCTTTCCTCTTCAGCCTTATGTACTTCTTTCCATCTACCTCCAGTACATCCCAGTGAATGACTTCAGGAGGTTTAACTCCTACAGGTTCAGCTGAAATTGGTTCAGGCACTTTGTCCATCACTACCATGTACATCTTTACATCCTCAGAGCTTGAAGGCTCTTTCTTTTCTGATGAATCAGGTGCCTCTTCTTCTTCAACAACCTTCTCTACCTCTGTTTCATCTATTCTAGGCTTCTTTGTTGACCTTCTCCTTGCAATCATCTTTGTTCTTTTTAAAGTCCTTAGACTTTCACCAATAGTGGCTTCTTTCTTTGGAGTTTCTTGTTCATCTGGAAAAGGTTTTTCTATGAAATCATTGCTTTCTTTCATTCTCTTTTCCATCTCCACCCTGGCAGTTTCATTTCCTTGAAGCTTTGTCATCTCTGCATCATACAACCCTTTGATTTTCTCAAAAGACATCTTTGAGAACATTTTTACTTTGACACCTACAGCACCCTTGAGGAAAGTAATCATTTTCTTTCTCTCTTGAGCACCAAGGTATGTCTTTGAAGGTTGTCTTTTCTTTGCAGCCATTTTGATTTTTCCAGGCTTCCTCAGAGATGTGGCTTTCTGCTTGGTTATTTCAGCTGCAAGACTCTGTTGATAGGCTTTATTCAGTTCTACAGCCATTGCTTTAGCTATCTCTCTATCTTTTTCCACTTGCACATTTTCTGCCTCTTCAAGTTCAACTTGTATCTTTCTAGCTAGAGCTTCATCTGACTCAATCAGCTTCTGCTTTTTCATTGGTTGATCAGATTCAACTAGCTTTGCCTTGCCTTTCTCTTTACTCATTACCTTCTCAGTGTTTGATTTCTTTGCAGCATCACCTCTTTCTTTTATGACAACTCCTTTGGCATTTGAGATGACCTTGGGAGTATCATGCTTGGCTTTGATTAGAGTTTCTGCAATCTCAAGATCTGTAAGTACTTCTTTCACTGTTTCTGGTGCTTCACTTGGTTCAGCAGCATTAACAGTTTCTGCTGCTTTATTTGCTTGAGCAACATTAACTGTTTCTGCTGCTATTGATTCTGTTATTGCTTCTTCTTCATGCTCCCCCTCAACATCATGTTTTTCCCCATCAAGATCCCCCTTATTTGTGGTTTCTTCCATGTTGAACTCCCCCTTTTTGGGAGCATCATCCCCTGATTTCCTTCTCCTTAGCACAAATTGTCTCTTCTTCTTTTGCAGAATCAAGTTCCTCACCATCTGCTTCAAGTTGACAATTTGTTCTTGTTGTGACAAAACTATCATTTTAAGCTCTTCTATATCTTTGCCCTGTTTGATTACATCCATGTTGATGTTTCCCATGGTTTCCATCAATTCAAAATAGTTATATCTGTCCTCACCTTCTCCAGAAGTGTTACCCTCTTTTGAAGGATCATTGGATCTTTATGTAGTGGAAGTCTTCTGCCTAGCAGAAGCACTATCCACCCCCTTGGTTTCTTGGCACCTGGGACCTTTGAATGATTGCTCATTCAAAGTTGCCATGGGGGAGGTCTTAGTTATGTTACCACTGTCCTCCTCTGTGTTAGCAGGAGTAGTGGCAGCCTGCTCACCCATATGCTCATACATCTCCTCATTGAGCACCTCCTTGGGGTTGGGAGACACCCCTTTGGTTTCCCTGTTGATATTCTCTAAGGGAGAATTATCCCTTAGAGGGCTTAAAGGCTCAGTGGGTGATGGTACAAGAAGGGAAGGAGCCTTCTTTACCTGTTTCCTTGTATAAGTTTGGGTGATTGGAGAAGTGGGCTTATGAAGTAGGGACTGTGGGATAGATATAGAGTGGGAAGGTTGGGATTGGCTAGCAGTGGGATGGTCTGATGAGGGCCTTGACCCTGCTGCCATACCTTCTTCAGTGTGGGACACCACCATCATTGTAGAGAACAATGGGGTGTCAACTCCTTCCGAGTCCAGAGGGGATCTTTTCATGTTTGAAAAGACCTTACCTTTGGGGATTTTTGGTACATATACTTCATCAAAATGAGGTATATCCGTCAATTCATGGGTTATTACTTCTTGTACAAACCTGGGGTACATATAAAAACTCTTTTTACTTCCCAGGTTTGAGACAAGATCATTAAAAAGCATTTGAGAAAAATTGTACTTTCTGGCAGTGGCCAAGCACACCAAAGCATAAGCAATGGTGCTACTGAACTCACTCCATCCAGTAGTCTTTTTAGAGATACAATGCATTAAGGTATGAACAAGAAAAAGTCATTGGGTATAAAATTTAGCCTATGAGAATTTAAAACCACCCAACTGGCCTCCATACCCCATTCTTGACAAAGTTGAGAATAATTCCTCATTAGGAATAGAGGTTATACCTGCAGCATCGTCTAGACGTAGACAGATGCGTATCACCTCTTTAGTAATTGTTAAGGGTTTTTCACACACCCTTGTCTTGATCATTTGCACACCATTCTCAGTAACGATGGTGGCATTAGCCCAAAATTGCCTTTGATGCTCTATGTAAATAGTTGGCGATACAGTGAGAGCATGGGCAATGTGGCTTGTCTTGAGAAAATCCACAATCTGGTGGAATCCAGCGGCCTGTTTGGGCTTCTGTAGCATTGCAATCTCGTTATGCTCATCTACGAATGACATGGATGCCATTGATTCTTGAGAGTTCTTGCCTGAAACTTACTAAGGAGCTTGAAAGAGAAAGAATTAGAGAGACAATGAACAGTATTCAAAGAGTCGTTATGATCTTTTAGGCGGGCAAAGGGTATTTATAGTATACGGGACATAAGCAGTATTAACCTAGAGCAGTATTAACTGCGAGCAATATTAACCACTAGCAGTATTAACTAACTAGCAGTATTAACTGAGAGCAGTATTAACCACTACCAGTATTAGCTGAGAGCAGTATTAACTACTAGCAGTATTAACTGTGCACTGGCAGTATTAAAAATGCACTGGCAGTATTAACCATACTTACTCTTTTTGAAGCTTATGAAGGTCTGATCAAGGCAAAAACTTCCTGTGAAAGATGATTAGCAGCACATAAATAACCAAAGTAGCAGGTATAGAAACACCTTTTAAAACATGAGCTCATTCAGAGTTGATCATGCCCACACTTGAGACCAAGAAAGTGAATCTACCCACATCAAAAGCTTTAGTGAATAGATCTGCAAACTAGTTGTCAGTATGGACTTTAGCAACTTGAATGAGTTTCTTTTCATTGCAATCTCTGATAAAGTGATACCTGATCTCAATGTGCTTTGTTTTGGAGTGCTTGACTGGATTGTTGGATTGTTAACAATGCTTATAGCACTGCTATTGTCAATAAAGATTGGAGTGTGAAGAAATGTTACCCCATAGTCCAGCATCTGATTTTGAATCCACAGAACCTGAGAGCAGCAACTTGCAGCAGCAATATACTCAGCTTCTGTTGTTGATAAGGACACTGTGGTTTGTTTCTTACACTGCCAAGACACTAGTCTTGAACCCAAAAGTTGACATCCCCCTGAAGTAGACTTTCTGTCCATGTTAGCACCACCCAAGTCACTATCTGAATAAGCAATCAAGTCAAATGAAGATTCATGTGGATACCAAAGACCTAATCTAGGTTGCCCTTTTAAGTATCTGAAAATCCTCTTCACAGCTTGAAGATGTGATTGTTTAGGCTTGACTTGGAATCTGGCACATACACACACTGGAAACATGATGTCTGGTCTTGAGGCTGTGAGATACATGAGAGATCCAATCATTGATCTGTATAGATGGACATCAACATCCTCCCCCTCAAGATCAGCAGTGATCTGTTTGTGAGTTTCCATTGGTGTGCTTGCTGGCTTTGAGCCTTTTAAACCATATTTCTCCAGGATGTCTTGCACATATTTTGATTGACTAATGAAGATTCCATCTGACTGCTGTTTCACCTGAAGCCCAAGGAAGAAGGTAAGTTTACCCATTGAACTCATTTTAAAGCTCTTGTGCATCAACTCTTCAAAGTCTCTACACATCCGATCTTTTGTGGATCCAAAGATGATATCATCCACATAGATCTGAACTAGTAGGATGTCCTTTTTACTTCTTTTAATGAAAAGGGTCTTGTCAATGATGCCCCTTTCAAACCCATTCTCCAAGAGATAGGTAGACAGAGTGTCATACCATGCTCTTGGGGCTTGATGTAGACCATAGAGTGCTTTCTTCAGCTTGTATACTCTGTCAGGATATGAAGGATTTTCAAAACCAGGAGGTTGACAGACATATACTTCTTCAACAATTGTACCATATAGAAAGGCACTCTTTACATCCATTTGAAAGACCTTGAACTTCATGTATGAGGCATAGGCTAAGAACAGCCTAATTGCCTCTACCCTTGCCACTGGGGCAAACACTTCATCATAATCTATGCCCTCTTCTTGAGTGTACCCTTGTGTCACAAGCCTTGCTTTGTTCCTGATCACAATACCTCTCTCATCCTTTTTGTTCCAGAAAATCCACTTGGTGCCTATAGCTCTATGACCTTTTGGAAGGTCCACCAGGTCCCAAACATCCTGTAGCTTGAATTGAAGTAACTCTTCTTGCATGGCTTCTATCCAACTTGAATCTTTCATTGCATCATAGGCCTTCTTAGGCTCAATCTGGGATAGAAAGCAGGAGAGTACTGTGTGTTGTTGATCCTGCAGCTCTTGAAGTCTGCTTTGATTCCTTGTAATGATAGGAGAAGAGATGTCTCCTATTACCAGCTCTGGAGGATGATTCTTTTGTGTTCTAGTCTGAAAACTAGGTTCTTCATTAAGTCCCACCTCTAGATTGGAATCATTTAAGTCAGCTGAGGGGATCTCATCAGCTACTTCTTGAACTTCATTCACTTGATTCTCCTCATCTCTTCTTTCTTCTTCACTCTGACTTGGCTCAGATAGAGTTTCTTTTTCACAGAATTCAACAGGTTCTTTTATAGGCATAGGAAAGATCACAGACTGTGGTATAATGTCTTGAACTTGTGTAGCCCCTGATCCTTCATTTCCTGAACCTGCATAATTGTCACTACTGAAACCAAAATAGTTAGTTAGTGAATCAATGTCAAACAACCACTGAGGACCAGACCCAATAGGATTTGGTGTGCTCTCATTACATTTGACATTGTCACTTTCCTCAATTATTCTAGAAGAAGTATTAAAAACTCTGCAGGCCTTACTCTGAGATGAGTAACCAACAAGAAAACCATCATCTGCCTTGCTATCAAACTTTCCTAAGTGAGATTTGGTATTGAGAATTGTACAAGGACACCCAAAAGGTTTGAAAAATCCAATAAAGGGTTTTCTTTTATTTAAAAGCTCATAAGATGTCTTGTTTTTAGGCTTGACTACTAGTACTCTCTTTTGGACATAGCAAGCAGTATTAACTGCTTCTGACCAGAAAGTTATTGGAATTTTAGAGTCAGCTAACAGAGATCTAGCAATCTCAATCAGTGTCCTATTCCTTCTCTCAGCAACACCATTTTGTTGTGGAGTCCTAGGAGCACTGTATTGTCTCTCAATTCCTTTTTCCTCACAAAAGGTGTTTAGGTCAATATTTTTAAATTCAGTACCATTGTCTGACCTAATGATTTTTACTTTTTGATTAGTTTGGTTTTCAATTCTTAGAATAAAGGATTTGATCAGTCCACTTGTCTCATCCTTAGTCCTTAGAAAGTATACCCAAGTAAATCTAGAGTAATCATCAACAATAACTAGGCAATATGACTTCTTACCAATACTCATAACATTTGTAGGACCAAACAGATCCATATGCAATAAATGAAGAGAATTAGATATTGTGTTCACCTCTTTGGACTTATGAGAAGTTTTGTGTTGTTTACCTTTGAGACACGCAACACAATGATCATCACATGAATATACTTTAGAAGGCAAACCTCTCACAAGGTTGTTTTTAACAAGCTTATTTATTGTTTTAAAGTTCATGTGACACATCCTTCTGTGCCAAAGTGATGATTCATCCAAAGAAGCTTTTGAAACAAGACAATTTAGGGATGAATCAGATGACACACTTTCCATATCTAAACAATATACATTGTCCTTTCTGGGGGTTCTTAGTAGTATCATTTTTTCATCAACTACCTTGAATCCAGGAGCAAGGATAATACATTCAGAATCTGTAAACAGTATACTATGTTGTTTATCACAAACCTGTGATACACTTAACAGGTTGTACCATAATTGTTCAACATAGAAAACATCTTCAAATGTCATTTTACCTTTGGTCACATCACCTTTACCACTGATTTTACCTCCATCTGGAGTATTCCCAAAAGCAACATGCCCACCATCAATCTTCTTGAAGTTCTTGAGGCAAGACATGTTCCCTGTCATGTGCCTAGAGCAACCACTATCAACATGCCATATGCTCTTCCCTTTGAGCTGTTGGTTGCCCTGCACATAAGATTAAACAATTAGTATTGATTGGGAACCCAAGCCAAAGTGGTCTTGGGTCTCCCTTTCTCATCAAAATACTTACATTCCTTTTTGATGAGGTTTTTAAAATCAGAACACTTAGTATTTGAGTAATTTGTCAAGATTATTGGTCTAGCAGCACTAATACTAGAAGCAGTATTATCTTTAGAAGTACTAACAGAGTTAGCAGTACTAACAGCTTTGGCAGTATTAACCTTGTTGGCAGCACTAACAGAGTTAGCAGTATTAACATTTGCAGAAGTACTAACAATGTTAGCAGCACTAACATTGGTAGCAGTAGTATTGCTTCTAGCAGCACTATCACTGTCAGCAGTACTATTTGTGGTAGCAGTACTAACAAATTTAGTGCTTTTAGGTATCCAGATCTTGACACTGTCTTTCCCATTCTTTTTCTTCATGTGGCTATTAGATTTGACAACTTTCTTAGCCACATGGTTCTTTTCTTCCTTCCTATAACCAAAGGGTTTTTGAGTAGGTCTCTGAAAATTCATCCTTTGGTTCATGGGATTGAAATAGCAATATTTGGCAATGTGATTAAGCTTTCCACAAATAAAATAGGGTTTTGGTCTATTGATTTTACTCAGATCAATCCCTTGTTTTTGTGCCCACATATTATTCCAGTTTCTCTGATTACCCCTCTTTTTATCATGTTGTTGGAGCTCAGATTTATTGCATGAACACTTGTTGCAAGGGACAGGGTTCACAACAGTGGTCTGTTTATAATGAACCTTATTATTCTTTCCCTCAGTCTTCTCTATCTCTTTGGACTTGATCCAATGCTTTCCACATCCCTCATTGGTAATTATGTGGTTTTCTACAGGAATCTCACCACTCATAGTATTGTCCTTATTCTTGACAGTTTCTTTCTTAGTTTTATCCTCAACAACTACTTCATCTAAGGGATCTATCTCAGTGGCTCCCTCAGGTAGGTCCTTCCTATCCTTTGTTTCTAACAAGTCTGAACTAGGAGGGATGTAGTTGTTGTTGTAGGGTGGTGGTGTGGTATTGTACCCTATTCCTCTTCTCAGTCTATCATGAATCTGAGTTTGTAGAAGAGAATCCATTGATTTAGAAGCATTGGTAAACTTTTCTACATCTAGCTTGACTTTAGCTAGCTCTCTTCTTAACTTTTCACTCTCCTATTTGGATTTGGTTAGTTGGAGTTCTAGGTTATTCTTCTCCCACTTCCAGTAGTTTGTGTCATAAGAATGTTGAAGCTCATTGGCTTGAAAACTCTTAATCTGCTCTTCAAACCTCTCAACAATCCACACATAATCTTTTATGTCCTTTTCTAATCTCTTAAGGTCATCACTCATGTTCTGGTTGTGATCCCTGTACCTTTTAACAGTATTAATGCAATTTTGAGTACAAAGATTAGAAGTTACCTCTGTTGGGAGATCAGACACCTCTGCCATTAGATCTTGGTTTTGTATAGCTTCTTCAGCTTGATCACTCCAATCAAACCCCCTACCTTGTTGAGAGACTAGGGCTTGTGCCGAGTTTCTGTTATTATTGAAGCTTCCAGGCTGTGCTTGTTGGTGGTTGTTGTTGTGAGACACTCCACTTCTGCATTCCCTAGCAAAGTGTCCCTTCTGGTGACATTTATAGCATTCCACCTTTGACTTGTCAAAACCTGCTCCATCTTCTCTTCTTTGGAAGAAGTTGTTCATCCCAGTTCTTTTGATGAACTTCTTGACTCTCATAGAGAGCATGGCCATCTGCCATTTAATGTCTATCTCTTCAAGATCATCTGGATGGAGTTGTTCCAAGTCATCATTAATTAGAGAAGAGTATCCATGACTGGATATAAAGGCTTCAAACACAGAATCAGTGTCTTTCTCTTGATTTGCTCCATTAGCAGCACTAACTGATTCAGGATTAGAAGTAGAATCAATAGATGCTGATAGGAGTGCAGCATTGTGAACATACCCAGAAGGCTTCTTCTTAGCCTCTACCTCAGATTCAAAAACTCTTAGATCATTGTATAGATCATCAAGTTCCTTTTCTTCCAGTTGATCATTATGTCTGAAAGAGACAGTATACATGCTCCATTCATCACCCAGGGACCTTAAGAACTTCCTGTTTAGATCATCTTGATCAATTTGTACTCCAACTGTAGCTAGTTCACCAATTAGCTTGTTGAACCTGTCAAAAGTTTGAGTCATGGACTCATTCTTGGTTGACATAAAGTTCTCATATTGTTGCTTCAGTATGGCCTTCTGATTTCTCTTGGTACTTTTGGTACCAGAGAATCTTTTCTCTAGAGCATTCCAGAGCATCTGTGCATCAGTGCAATTACAGAATTGATGTTGATATTCATTGGGAATAGCCAAGAGCAAAGTGCTCAAGGCTTTCATCTCTGTCTGTCTAGTCTTTTTTTTCTGCATCAGTTTTTGGTGGTGTCCTCTTTCCATCAGCACCAATCCTTCCTGCTTCAGATGGGTCATTCTCAATGATGTCCCACATAGAATAACCAGTGAGGAGTATGTATTGCTTGATTCTGATCTTCCACATGTCAAATTCATTGGGTCTGAGCATTGGAACCTTTGAGACCAAGGTACTGTTTGATTCAACTGTGTTTTCCATTATGAATAAGATTTCTGAGAATACAGGCTCTGATACCACTTGTCAGGATCTTAATTCTAAACAAGAATAAACTCTCAGAAAACAATATCAAAGAAGTTTGCGGAATAACACTTTGATATTCAATAACACAGTAACCAACACAGTAAATCTGATAAACAACTTGTAAACTTTATTGAATGATTGAAAGTCACAAGCTTTTACAAACAACCTCAATATTGATGAACAGGCTCACCAATACGAATTCTACTTCTCTAGAATTAGGGTAGTAACCTTGAGGTTAATTCTCTCTATTAAAACTAAAACTCAGAATTAATGTTACATCTAAATAAAACAAGCTATTCTATACATATACTGAAGATAAAAGATAATTACAAAATAATAAAAGATCTTCAATATAAACTTCCATCTTTATCTCCAACTTCCATGAATATCTTCATTCCAGCTGTCATCCTTGTCATACTGATCTTCATCTTATAAGCAACATTAATACTTAGCAGCATTAATACTCTGAGCAGTATTAACTCCAGCAGTACTAACTATGCTCAGCAGTATTAATCCCTTCAAGCAGTACTAACCTTGAACTAGCAGTACTAATTTTGATCAGCAGCATTAACTTGTATTAACAACATTAACTTCAACTGGCAGTAGTAATTCTGTTGTAGCAGCATTAACCATACTTGATCATTTCTGAATTTCCCAACACATTGATTTACATAAAGTTGTACTCCGAATAGTCACACCACAAATAATGTCTAATCTATATATTAAATATATATCATAAGAATGTTTTTGACGTTGGAACAAATTAATGATGCTATGCAAAAATGATATAGTAGATCATATTAATTTATAAATAATTATTGATTGATTTTGTGTCTAGGAATTCTCGAAAATATGGTTTATATAAATTATTCGTGTTTATTGAATTCAATATTATTTCTTATGACACAAAGCGATATATTAAATAAATTTTTTCGTACTTATCGAGGGCCCTGTTTTACATCTCGCCCAGGGCCCAAAATTTCTCGGGATCGGGCCTGGTGTTCACAGTATCAATATCAATTTGAGGTACGTTTTCATGTTAAACTTTCAATTGATGGTTCATTACTAGTTATTTAATACAATAAAATTGTTTAATGATAATCTTATAACATAATCATCGCTAAACGACCATCAATTATTGTTCTTGCAACGTTTATGTCACTTTAGTATTGACATCCTTTTTGCTAATTCATTCATTAATATATGTATGTTAAACCTATGAATAATATATTGTTAGTTAACATAATATGTAATGTATATTGTTTGAAAAAAATAAAATAATATGTAATGTATATTAAGTTATGCGTCACTATACATATGTATGTCATGTGTCACCATAACCATTGTTTTGCGCTCTATACATTTTTAATAAATTTCTTTCACATACTGCATAGGAGCTTTCTATATAGTATTGTTTTTATTATGAGCAATGTTTATGTTCTTTGAAATTATTATGTTATCTATGCATGCAACTTGCTTAAGAAAGATTGATACTTTACTTTTATTATGTATGTTATATCAGTTACAATAATAATTCCCAATTACATTATAGGTTTTGATTTATAAATCAAATCGTAATCCTTTATATTAGATATCTTCAACTATATATATATATATATATATATATATATATATATATATATATATATATATAAGATTCCCAATAAAAAGAATATTATCTTTACTTTGAAATAGAAAATATGTGTTTCCTATATATATATATATATATATATATATATATATATATATATATATATATGACTTTGTTTTTGTTATACTAAAAAAATTTATATTTTTTATTGTAACCTTTTTTTAGCAAATATCGGTAGATTTTTCTAATATGTGATCTTGTTTGATTAATCAATTGTGTATTCTAACATAATATGACCAATGTGTAGTTTTCACCAAATCACAAGGACTAAACATAATGATATGTGACATTATATGTATGATTATCATTAATCGAAAGTTATTATTATTATTTTTTAATCATATTATTATATTAGGTTGCTAAATATCTTATTTTTTGTTGGTGTCAATTTTTTTTGATTTTGGTTCAATGTCATTTAATTATAATCGGACTAATATATCCTATGTGGTTTTGGATTTGTTATTGTTATTTATTCATGTCTACTTAATTAGTTTATCCTATTGTGTCTATTTAGTTAATTAATGTTTTTTTTAGTCTTTGAATTTATTATCCCGCATAATATTCAAATGTTTATGTTAATTATAATTGTTTTTATAATCCTTCATCTTGTAAATAATTTTTGGAAGTTACACTTTACCCCCCCCCATAATTTTTGTTATTTTGCCAAAAGATCCAAAAATAGCATAAAAATGTTAAAATCAAACATTTATCTTGATTGTGAGTTCCTACTCATAATTTTAAGTTATAGAATAAATTTTCGAAAGTTACACCTCCCACCTCATATATTTTGGTTTTTACCAAAAACTCCAAATATATTATTAAAATGTTAAGGTTTGAAGTTGACTTTATATCAAAACAATAGTTATTTGTTTAAGAGTAATCTCTTTAAATAAACATTGAATTTGACTTCACACGCCAACATATTTTGGCATCTTGCCAAAATCTCTATAAATTAATAATGTTACCTTCAAATTACATAAATCGCAAAATATCGATTGGATTTTGTCAAACGGGTGTAAATAGTCCTAAGGTTTCTAGGGATTTAAGAAATTCATGTGATTCCCCTACTACCTGAAAATCCAATAGATTGAATGATTTCTTTTTCACAAATTGAAATCTTGATAAAGTATTATCAATAAAATATAAGGAAAAGTTCAAAAAAAACCCAGCCTTACCCCGTAAACGCTCCTTCAGGGGCTTAGAACTCAAGAGTTCGAGTCTTGGGGGGGGGGGGGGGGGGGGGGGCGGGGGGACAGGGGGACTTTTCTGGTGCATATCCATGAGGCTATGATATGTAGGGCCCACAAAAGTGGGCCACGTGACCTTAGGTCCGCGCCATAAAACTTTTTTTTTTATTTTAAGTTTATGCATATTTTTTTTGCCTTAAGAATTGTTTTTGGCAAAAAAAAAAAATTAGAAAGCATTTTTATAATATGTTATTTAATTTACTTTATATCTTCTGTTTTTTTAATTTCAGTTAACCCTTTATTATATTAACACACATAATCGTATATAAACTAAAATACATAAAAAAAAAAAAATATGTTCTTTTTTCATATTACACTACTATAATTGTCTCGTCAATGCGTTTAAAATGGGCCTAATATTGAATTTTGTCAATTATTTTATAAGATTTCTCACAATCTTATAAATAATTATTGAAAGTTACACTTCCACCCCTTATATATTTTCATCTTTTATCAAAAGCTCCCAAATACTATTAATATGTTAAAAGTTTGACGTTGACTTTATGTCAAAATCAATATTTATTTGTCTCATGACAAAATATCTCAAAATACCATTAAGGTATTAAAACATTGAAATTTGCTTCATATGCCAAACTCATATTCATTTTTGGTCTCATGCCAAAAACTCTATAATTAACAATATTATCTTCAAATTAAATAAATTGCAAAATATCGATTGGATTTTGTCAAACGGGTGTAAATAGCCCTAAGGTTTGTAGAGACTTAAGAAATCCATGTGATTCCCCTACTACCTGAAAATCTAATAGATTGAGTGATTTCTTTTTCGCAATTGAAATATTGATGAAGTATTATCAACAAAATATAAGCATACAAAAATCCAATATTGTTAATGATAATGAAATTTCATAACCATAATCCATTTTCTTATCAAAAAGAAAATCATATATTATCTTTTATATATGTAATTGGTTGAAACAACTCATCCCAAAGTCAACGTCGTAAGCTCAAAAGAATGTGAGTATCATAAATGAGTATAAAAAACCTCCTTTTGAAAAGATACAAGAAAAATACCTAAAGTCCATCAACTCCCTATTGACCCTAAAACCAACCTTTTGAAAAGGTACAAGCAAATACCCTCATGTTTTGAGACGACATATAAATCCTAAGTTTCATAGCAATAACTTTACTAGAAACCCCCAAAGAAATGTGGGATGTCCCGAAAGGGATAATCGGGAGTACTCATGAATATGTACTTCCCGAACTAATCATATAGTGGAATGAAACCCACTTACTCGATTACAAAAGGGTAACTGATTTCAACAAAGAAATGTTATATCCAAGACGCGTCTCAATCTCTGTGGCAATGAACTCACAGAATATGACATGATTCCTAACATTATTTTCACCTATCAAAAAATATTAATGAACTAATATAAGTTGGAATGTAACATTTAGACAAACCCATCAACCTACTGCAAGTGGTTGAGAGACATAACAAGGTTCTTTCAAATAACAACACCACATATGTCGAGACAAAGAAAATTCTCGAGATCAATTTCAAATTAAAGGTGGAAACAACTCCAAAGAACATAGAGTTAAAAACAATTTCTCACATGTGACATTTATGCACTATGTGGATGAAACCCTAGAACGGGTTAGGGTCTTGGTAAGAGTTGGGAATGATTTTTCAGCATCTAGATTATAAATACAACTACTACCCCAAGTGATAATGGACAGTCAAATAAGAAATGCACTAAAGAGTGCTCTTGTCGAAAACAAATTAAAAATGATCTATATCATAAGAATGATAAAGCATATATATTTTTTTTTGAAATTTACTTTATAGTATTTTAATTAGTTTCTTTTGCTTAAGTAAAATCGCATATGTAACCATTATAGATGTAAAGGATTACATCAAAAACAAAATAAAACTCTCAATGTCCTTCGTTCCGTGTAGGAATGTATCGAGGAGAACTTGATTGTATTAATGACATCTCATACAAGAAATATATTATTATTCATTGAATTAATAATTTTCCTCCAACCAAATACTTAGACGATGAACTGTCATTTTTTTATTGGTACAAGATTAATATGAACCTTGTAAAGATATTCGTATAAAATGGAAATCAACATATATACATAAATTCCAATGAATATGAAAGGAAACATATATCATGGAACTAATGTGTCAAACTAGTAGATTATTGGGTCATCGAAACATTTTTGTCAAAAAAAAACTTTAGGGAAATGACACATATATGTTTCGACATGACCATGTGGGACACCATGGTTATGACATAGTGATCCGTGTATTGCAAAATACACATCGACACATTCTCTTTCGAGTGATAGGAAAAACGAGGCAAATTGCAACTTTTGACTTCTGTAGCATAAGAAACAACATTGCCATTATAATATGCCCTCTCAAATACCTAAAACTTTTGTATATACCATAATCCTTAGCTAAGACAGGAATGAGATCATCCTAAAGCTAAGGACATAATACAAAAATATTCCATTGTTACAACGAATACAAGATGATATTTATGGACATAAACATCCAGAATGCGGGCCATTAAAACTTTATGGTTCTGGTTTTGACACGATGAACACATGTCGTATTATTGTCCACATGAAATACTGCACTCCTAGCACTAGCTATACGTTTAAGGGCTCACCACCCTGATTACTTCATCAAGTCTACATGACTTTGAATGCTGGAGAATTTACATCATAAGGATTTGATGTTAATTGCATATGTATGAGGAACAATGTAGAGTTTCTTATACCCCATGTGTATATATAAAATGGTCTAATAGAAGTTGTAATCAAAAGAATATGATGACATCTAGGGTATTAGTAATGCGCACCAATTTACCCACATCTACATGGGGTTATGTAATTATTATATGCAGTTTTTTTTCGTTTTTAGACCCACTATTAGCTAACCAACCTCATGCGTACCAGTTGGTAACTGGATATAAGTCTGATATTTTACATTTATGCATGTTTGGTTGTGTAGTATATGTGCCAATTGCGCCCCCACAACGCATCCAAATGGGTCCTTAAAGACGATTCGATATATGTTGGATATGAATTCCCAACTTTTATCTGCTAATTAGAATCCTTGACTAGTGATCTCTTTACCGCCAGATTTGCGGGTTGTCACTTTAATGAGACAGTCTTTCCGTCGTTAGGGGGAAATAGGAGAAAGGATTTTCCATAGGAACGACAGGAAGTGTCATTGAGTATTTCCACTCTGTCTCATGTTGATCCCTAAACTTCATAATGTGAAGTTGAAGTCAAACGAATCAGACTCGATACCTGATACGTTTAATGTTATTCTAGAAGTGACAAGATCACATATACGAGCTGCAAATATACTGGCAAGGTTAAAGTCCCCAAACAAGGGCACAACGCCATTGGAAAGTGCGTTGCAATCACACATAATGGAGGTGTGGTTGAGGTCGTAGCTACCAAATGGAAGTGGTGGAAGCTACTTGGTTCGATGAATACTATTCTAAAGGAAGAGAATAGTTAGGCACATCCATTTATCATCAATACACAAAATTCTCATGAAATTGTCTCTAATTATAATTATGTCCATGAATCGTCACCGGATGACGCTCCGAAGTTAATATTGATTCTACAGATGAATATTAATCTCAAATGAACTATGAGAGTACATATGAGTCGATGGACAGATTATATATAATCATTGATGATTTATTCGCATATACGATGGCTCATAACATGATCGAGCACGACGACATCGAACCAGGCTCAGTTGAATAATATCAACAAAGAGCATAATGGCCTAAATATAAAGAAACAATCCAGAAAGAATTATATTCTTTGACAAAGGATCGGGTATTTGGTAAGGTAGTGCTAACCTACCAAGTGTAAAGCCCGTAGGACATAACTGAGTCTTTGTCAGAAAGCGTAACGAGAATAATGAAGTCCTAATATGTAAGGCTCTCATTTGGCGCAAGGTTTCTCACAACGCCCTGGATTGACCATGAGGAGACTTACTCTCTCATGATGGATGTTATGACATCCAAATAGTTTGTTAGCCTAGTAGTTTCCGAAGGACTGGAAATTCAGCTCATAAATGTGGCTACCACATATCTCTACGGGGATCTAGATTTAGAGATATATAAAAGTGCTTGATATTACATTACCAAAATCAAGTAACTCTAAACCACGAAATGCGTTTGCAATAAAATTGAAACACCCACTTTATAGATTAAAGCAATCTAATCTATAAAGGATATATAAGAATTAATGGAATCCATGATTGGGAAAGGATATATAAGAACGATGAACTGTTCCCTTGCGTATTTATTACGGAAAACAAATTCCAATATAAACCTGACAAAGATGATACAAACTACCCTCGAACAATATAAACCTAACAAAAAACAAAGATGATAAAAAAACTATATTAATAATTTATCTCAAATACTTTATTAAATCATATATAATAAAAAATTAAATAAAAATAAAATATGTTCTATTTTAATAATTTATACTATAATCAATAACAAATTAATTGTTGTTTATTATTTAATTTAGGAAAGTTTCAATAAAATTACTCGAAGAACTTAATCCTCAACCAAGACACATCATTATACCTCTATTTAAGTTACCGTTATTATTCAAGAAAAATAAAATAAAACGGTTACCACTTACCGTTACTAATAAATGATTTTAACGTTGGGAGTTGTAAATTTCCATATACAATCAAAGTTAACTGTGAAAATTTCCTTAAATCAAATCTAATCGTATCATACTTCAATTAAGAAAGCAAATCTTTCGATATTAATTAATTAAACAGATTTAATTCTTCCAGTACAAGTAAACCTCCCTCCTTATAAATAACAACATCATCATCCTATAATCAATCCGTTCTCCTTTTAATTTCCTTATTCCACTCAATCAATCAATCACATTCTTTTCATTTAAATCTTAAAGTTAATCAAAACCAGTTTCTGCAATTCAAAGATGAATCCATATTAATAATTTAAGTTGTGGACTACCATTCCACTATTGTTTTATTACTTTTGTAGTGTTTTGCGAGTGAAAAAATATATAAGATTGTTATTTAAATGCATGAAAAAGTTTGGTTATGAATTCACCTTGGTCAAAATCGTGGATCTACAATTATTAGTGAACCGTATGACATAAAAAAGAACTAGAGAAACAAGCAAAACCACCAAAGAAGATAGACTTCAACCACATACCATGAGTAGTTGAGTACACAGATATTGGTTATAACCGTTATCATTTTATGTCAATTTAAAAAGAAAGCATCTAATGTAAATTTAAAATTAGAGTAAACTACGATTTTCGTCCTTATGGTTTATTGTTTATAATTATTTTCGTCCCTGGTTCCTAAAATTTGCTTTTTTGGTCATCATGGTTTCTATTTCGTTTCTTTTTTCGTCCCTAAGGCTAATGCAGTTAAATAACTCTGTTAAATCGAGGGTATTTTAGTCTTTTAACATATTTCTTATTATTTCATTAAAGAATTAGAATACTATTAAATATATGTTATTATATTATATAACTAAAATAATAATATATATTGTTCATATATATAGCCACCTGTCCAACAACCCCATACTATCCTAATTCCCACCAATATCACAGAGAAGAGACCCACCATTTATCCCCTCTTCTTCCTTCACCCTTCTTCTCCCCTTCCATGTTCTTCTCCTCTAACAACGTCCATCGCCTCTGTTGGTGACCTCAGCTCACCCATGATTTCACCTTTTAAATAAAAATAAAAACTAAAACCGAAATCAAAATAACAACCCGGTGAACCATTGTCCCTCCCTCACATCATGTCTCCATCGATTCTAAAAAACAAAAAAAATCGAAGTGCAATTTGATTCAAACACAAAAGACCGAATTTGATTAAAACACACAAACTCAAAAGAGAAAATTATTTAGGGTTTCAATTGGGTTAAACATGAATCATAAGTTTTTGTGAGTTTGGTGGATTTTGAAGGAGATGGAGGTTGAGGGGCTGTTGATTGTGGATGGAGAGAGGTGGAGAGAACCGAGGGGGCGGGTATGGTAGTCTTCGATGTTGGTTTAGGGATGGGAGGAAGATGGGTTTTTTGTTGGAAGCAGTGAGGGTGTTCAGGGGGTGGGGAGGGTTGGTTTTATTTTATTTATATTTAATAATTAATAAATGGTACAATATTATATATATTAATAAAAATAAGGAAAATATATAAAGAGTAAAAAGTCCATGTTACCCTTGATTTAACATGTTCTTTTAACAGTGTTAGGCAAAGGGATGAAAAGAGAAACAAAATGAAAACCACATGGACGTAAAAAGCAGTTTTTAAAGACTAAGGACGAAAATAGTTATAAACAACAAACCACAGGGATGAAAATCGTAGTTTACTCTTAAAATTATAATGTAGCTCTTATGTTCTTGTCCTATCACAAGTGCTGAATGATCCTTATGGAATCTTCTTTAGAGATGATGAATGGGTACTCAGATTTCAAAGAGTCTCTGAGATTCCTATCTATCCTCTGAATCATCTCAAGGACCTTTTGTGCCTATGGTGTGACTTCTCTCCATCAACTGAACCGATCAAGACAATCATTCGTCAAGAATCATCATATCGAAGGCAAAGAGGAGAAGAAATACCTGACAACATGATCAAGGTCCTGAAATCTTATCTAGATAGCTGATAGATTAGTCTCTCACTTCTTGTAATCTATTAGTTAGACTTACAGTAGTTAGTTCTTCACTTGTACTTTATATTTTCATCTCTCTTGTAATTATTTCTTTGAATTAATGAAAATTCAGTGAAGTACTTAACCCTATCAGTACTGTAAAAGATCCCTCAAAATAGTAATTGAGACATGTATGTTATGAGTCCTGATTATTCCTCATTTTGAACTAAAAGTAATTTTCTTCTTAGTTACTTTGTCATTATCAAATAGGGAGAGATTGTTGATCCCTACTCTCTCAGTGATTTGATAAAGACCCATTTTCTAAACGTAGTGAAAATTACGTTTAATCTTATGGATTAGTGTTTCATCATCAGCGATCATGCTAAGTCTGTTCAGCTATCACTGATGATATTTGTTGTAAACATGTATATGTATTAATGTTTCACTATCAGCGATCAAATACTGAGTATGTTCAGTATCGCTGATGGTTTCTCATGTAAACAGTTAGACGTAATCCCTGAAGACAAGTTTCGTGACAAAAGATGTTCACCGCTGAATCGAAGACAAAGCTGCTGAACAAAGACAAGTCTACTCATGACCTGATGCGGATATCAGTGAAGCAAAGATGAATCTACACACGCGAAGAAACCTGAGGAAAAGCTTTAGCGATAGATGAACTTTTTTGTATCTCTAAAGGAAGAGATATTCAGCGATCGATGATCACTTATCTTTACAGATTGGATTTTTGTAAACGTCATCATTTAAATTACCGATGTACTCATCAGACCTATCTAACATTTTCTTTATCTATGGGACAAAAATCACATGTCTAAAACACCACGTCTTAACGTCTTCTTCTGTCCCACAAGTAAAATTAACATACATCGTATATTTATTTTAAATTTATTTAATTCATGTTCTCCTTCTCTCTCTTTATATATATATATATATATATATATGTTAGTCCCAAATAAGTAAACAAGTATTGTAGAAGGGGGGGGGTTGAATACAATAACACAAAATTACTTAATTTTAATTCTTTTATTGATAATGAATATCAAGAATTACACGAAGTGAAATAAAGATTATTGCGGAATAAGAATAGTTAAGAACTACTCTAAACAATCTAACACTTAGAAGATATTAAGAACATAAAGACTTAAACCTTAGAGAGATAAGAGAAAACTATCAACCTGCTTGAAATCTTGTGAATACCAAAACTTGAGCTGAAAGCGTAAGTAGCAAGGTGCTACTTCCATCCTTTAAATACTATCCAATGTAATGAGTGCAAAGGACAAGTAGGAGTTAAGGCAAGGGTGATTGAGATATTGTCAATAAATTATAAGATATTTGATGTGACATGTCATAACACAAAAGGTAACTTTTGTGCTATGAAAGTACAATATCTATTATAAAATATTCAAGAGACAATCTCTTTGAGATCAAATAGAAAATATACGTCTCAATCAAGTTAAAACTAATTGTATATATCTTCTCAAGGAAGAAAGAAGCTTCCATTCCCATTGTCAGAAGATCATTGGGAATGAATAAGTATGTCAAATCATGAGGGTTTGACATAAATGCTTTTATAGAATAAAAAATCAATCTGTAAGAGAATGACTACCGAAAAAGGAATTCAGTAACAGAGGTATGTGCCGAACATAGGAAGTTCGGCACCGAAAGAAAAGATATGTCGAACAACAAATCGGCAAGGGTAAGAATTGCCGATTAGAAATCGACAAGGGTATGATCTGCCAAATAGGAATCAGCAGACTAGGCTTAGTTCACTTTTGAAGTTCATCTCAATCCGCATTGTAGACTTCCTTCATGTTGAATTCGGTTTGTCTTCGACTCACCGATCTATTTAACTAACTAAACTATTACAAAGAACCATAAATCAAAATACAAGCTTCAATCATCAATAAAGACTAAGGAGAGGTTATCTTTAAATCTTAGATGACCCAACAATCTCCCCCTATTTGATGATAACATCTCATACAACTTAGAAGTTAATGAGTAATGCATTTTGACCATTTTTCATACTCTTTTGGGTTCTTTTTCACATAGACCATTCTTTTTGTTTATTTTTGGATTTTTTAGAGTATCCGACATTTACAAGTATAAAAGAATGAAATAAAGATTTGTACAAACTATTTACGATAAGTAATAAAAACTCAATGTATTAATATTTTTAAGAAGATTACAATACAGAGGAAAACAAAATAAACATAAACATAAAACTACACTGAGTTTATTCAAAAGAAAAATGCGGTTCAGCATCCCTCTTCTTTAGTTCGTCGGTAGTATCCACATAGAGATCCCTAGCCGATATTGGAATTATTTGAATAATCCTGTGGAGAAAGGTTGTGTCGGCAATAGGGATTTGGCTTGATCTGAAGAAGGAGATCTGCCCAAGCGCGTTGTTGAAGAAGATACCATGAGTCGGCTCAGAAATCACAGTGGTTGAAGGAAGAGGAACCGGAATTGGTAATGATAGATCCAGATTTGAAGTATCTGGGACCTTTCCTTCTTTAGCCATTTGGGCAAACACGTCTTCCTTTTTGGATTTCGGCTTCGATTTGGAAGGAGGACGACCAGACATTAAATTCTTGATGATCTCCTCTTCGACAGGAGTATGGACAATGTTGTATCTTTTTCGATAGGTTCTGAACTTGGTTTGAAGATCTGCAATGAATTTATCAACCTCAGCTTTTGCAGAGCTTTGGCTTTTTAACAAGCAGATACCAATTTCTACCCATTCTGATACTCCAAACCGAACAAGAGAGTCCAGTCTGTCCATAGACAATGAAGCATCATCCCTGGTAATCTTTAGCCGAATAACCTTGTAGCTTGCTGACGGTTTGATTATATTGACATCTGTGATTTTGGCAGAGATTCGGCGTCTATCGAGAGTTTTGCGGTACCAATCGATACACAAAGACTTTATTTCCTCATTTTTCTTCGTCGAGTCCTCTAGAGCGCTCATCTGAGTTTTGATTGTGTCTGTAGGATCTTCTTCGGCAGCAATCTTCAACGCTATCTCGGAATCTCTGTCACGAGCAATCTGGGCAAGCTTTGCAGCTTTCAGTTCTTCTTCAGATAAGCCTAGATCAGGAGAGGTAGCCTTTGGAGGAGGAAGATGAAGACCAGCACCATCCGCAACTTTCTTTAATAAAGCATCTTTACGACGCTTTTCTTCAGCAGCTACTTCATCTGGTGACATAATAGCTTTGCCTTTATCCATTTTGGGCATTTTCTCCCCCTCAGGCTCTTCGACCACCTTGGGGTGATCGGTTCCCTTCTCTTTGGTAGCAAAAGGTTCGGTAGAAGCAGTAGCAGGTTCGGCAGCAGAAGCAGAGGGTTTTTCTTGACTCGTACTGATATGAACCTGAGAAAGGAGTTGCTCCCCCTCAGTCTGTTTCTCCCCCTCAGTACGAGCCGGGGAAGAAACACTAGAATTAGCTGACACACGGCCTATCCGGCGATCAATACGCTCCAATACCTTGCGATCGGCAGGAGTGAATGCAGACTCAGTGATGTCAATGTCGAGAGATTGAACACAGTATTGAGCCATATCGGCAGGTAGAGAGTCAAGACGCTTATTTATAGTCTGCAAGGCACTGAGAATTGCAGAATTAATAGACTCCTGTGCTGAGGTCTGCTGCCGTAGACGGATAAGATCTTGATCCCGAGCATCCGAGGCGGCCTTGAGAGCAGCCACCGACAAGGTCAATGAGGTATTTTGATCATTAAGCCTGACCACCTCCTTGAGAAGAGATTCCATAGCTGCTGATAGAGGGGCACGGAGACCATCAATTTGCTTATGCATGACATCCAAACACCGAAAGATGTCACGATTAAGATCGACAACCTTAGAATTTTGCTCCTTGACGAGCTGCAGAAGTTCGGCCATAGAGATGTTGTTGGCGTTCAGAGAATCGAGGAGCTCCGGCTCACGCAAAGAGTTGCGTAGTTGTTCAAACTGGGTACCGAGCATTCGTACCTTTCGATTGGAGTCAACAATGTCGACAAGTAACTCGGCAGATATTGTGATCGGTACCTGGGTAGAAGGCCCAACCATTTTGGCAGGGGAAGGTTTCGGTGAGGGAGATTTCTTTGGTGAAGGTTTAGGATAAGGGGATATTTTCGGTGAAGGTTTAGGAGAAGGGGATTTCTTTGGTGAGGATGAGAGAGTGAAAAGGCGTCGGTACATATCCTGGGATAAAACCCCAGTTTGTGCAACATCAACGGGATTGACCACGGGTGATAGGATGTGTTGTGAGGAAGCAGAATGTCGGTCCGGAGAGAAGACTAACTCATCTTCAACCTCCACACAAAAAGGAGGAGGAGAAGGAATATTTGGGGACTCCTTTTGTACAACCAAATCTTGTTGAGAAGGTTTGGAGGAGGTGGGAGAGGGTTTAGCAGATCCCCGTGGCCCGAGAGGGGAAAGTTCAACATCTGCCGATTTTTGAGAATCGGTAGATGGAGTGTGAGGTTCGGCCGAAGGTTTCCCAAGTTTCTTAGAACGAGACTTAGGAGGGGATTTTGAGCCCCGTCGCTTAACATAAACAGAAGGGGTAATGACCTGGGTAGCCACCGACGGATTTGTCAGCGGCAGAGTCATAAGAGAAAGTGTGACGTTGCCGGTGGCCTTTTTCTTTTTAATAGCCAATGACTTAGCTCGAGAAGGTTTAGGGGGAGAAGGGACCACCGATTTGGATGGCTTGGGAGAAGATGAAGGCCTTTCGGATTCACCTTCGGCAAGCGTTCCCCAAATCGGATTGGGAGAAGAGATGAAAGAAAGCATACCTGAGGTGAGCGGAGAGTCGGTAGGCTTCGCTTGTTTGAAAATAGTTTGCTTGCTAATTTGAGAAATTGGCAAGTCAAACTTGATCATCGGCTCGGGGAGAGCAGCATCGGCACGTAGTTGTGCAGATAACTTGTGGTTGATGATGAGAGAGATGAAGCGAGGAAGAGCCACATTGTGATTCCTGGGAGGAGAGATGGCGGTGATCAAGGAGTCGAAGAATACCTGAGCAAAGTCGATCCGCCTCATAAAAATGAGAGCATGAGCCAGACGAATAATGGCTGCTGGAGATTGATCCCACCCTGAAGTTTTGTGGGAAAGACAATAAAGAAGGTGAGAAAAGAAGTAGTTCCATAGTGCACCCATATTCTTTCGTAGGAGAGTGCCGGAACCCTTAGATTTTCCTTCGTGCACATACTGGAGAGCGGCAACGACCTCATCATGCTCGTGATGAGTAGGAAATGGAGCATACACATTAAACTCTGGGATTTGGAGAACCGAGCGAATATCATCCACCCCAAAAAAGAGATCGGGGTGCTCTTCAGAGGATAGAACGGAAGCAGACACCTGGTGAGTAGTAGAGTCATACTTACAGGTTAACCAAAAGTTACCAAGGAGCATTTTGCTCATCTTGGTGAAGGCAGTGAGAGCATGGCATATTGGAGATCGTTGGAGAAAATGGATACTTGGTTGAACTCTGGGTGATCAGCATCCGCCGAGAGACGAGCAACTTGGTTGCATGAATGAAAGATGAGAGACTCTCGAGTGAGAGAAGTATCCTTGGAAGCCTTAGAGGCCTTTGAGGATGCCATTGTTGAAGAAGAGAGTTGCAGGTTTAGTGAATCTTGATGAAGAAGATGAGAAAACAGGTAAAGAATAAAAAGGAAAGATAAGAGAAGTATTTATAGGTTTGAAAAAGAAGAGGGAACGGATGGAATTCAAAACGTTTAAAGGTAATGATGGTACGACGCATACGTGCGTCATTGAAAAGTGCAAGAGCCGAAAAACGGCATGGTGTCAGGTCGTGGACGTCCCATCATCTGACGCACGAACACTGAAGTGACACGTGGCGTTAAAGCATTGGATAACGAAAAGGTGCCGAATTGATTCAGTATGTGTGATGTGGATAAGGATGACACATCATACAAGATACCGAAATAAAGAGGTACCGAAATATGAGAGATATTTCGGCAAATGAATTCGATATGTAGAGATACCGAAGTTTGAAGATTTTTCAGATTTAGAAAGGTACCGAAGATGGGTTCCGTATATAGTGATACCGATGTTAGAAGATAGAGATGCCGAAGAAATTTCGGTAAGAATGAATTCGGTATGTGGAAGGACTAAATTGTGAGGAAATGTTGGTAACAATATGTACCGAAAATAGATGCCGAAAGAAAATCTTCAGTAAAGAAGGTACCGTCAATATTTGGGCAATTTTTTTTAAGCATAAATTTAACATACCTAAGGATCCCACAAGGAAGTTGAATCGTGCCTCATCCAGTGGTTTTGTAAAGAGGTCTACAAGTTGAAGATCTGTAGGAATGAAGTGAAGTTCAATATCACCTTTAGAGATATGATCTCTTATAAAGTGATACCGAATATCAATGTGTTTAGATCTGGAATGCAGCACCAGATTGTTGGCAATGGCTATGGCACTAGAATTGTCACATAGAATCGGTACATGAGAATAAACTTTGTCATAATCTTGTAGTTAGTTCTTCATCCACAAGATTTGAGCACAACAACTTCCAGCTGCAACATATTCGGCTTCGGCAGTGGAGGTGGATACCGAATTTTGCTTCTTACTGGACCAGCTGACTAAGTTTCCACCTAGTAATTGACAGCTGCCAGTGGTACTTTTTCTGTCAACCTTAGACCCTGCAAAGTCAGAATCTGAATAGCTAATTAGATCAAAACCTGAGTCCTTGGGATACCAAAGACCCAGATTCATAGTACCTTTTAGGTACCGAAAAATACATTTTACAGCCGCCAAGTGAGATTCCTTGGGATTGGCTTGATAACGTGCACACAAACACGTAGCATACATAATGTCAGGTCTACTAGCAGTAAGATAAAGAAGAGACCCTATAATTCCTCTATAATTTGTGATATCCACCGACTTGCCGGTAGAATCTGCATGAATCTTTAGAGGTGGTGCCATTGGAGTTTTCATGGAAGAACAATTTTCAAAATCAAACTTTTTAAACAGATCACGGATATATTTATTCTGACAAATGAAAATACCGTCAGAGGATTGTTTAATTTGAAGACCAAGAAAGAAAGTTAGCTCACCCATCATGCTCATCTCATATTTACTTTTCATGAGAGAGGCAAACTCCTGACAAAGATTTTCATCAGTGGCACCGAAAATGATATCATCCACATAGATTTGAACAAGAATGATATTACCTTTTGTTTTCTTGAGAAAAAGAGTATTATCAATTTTACCTCTGGTATATCGGTTGGAGAGAAGAAAGTCAGACAAGGTGTCATACCAAGCACGAGGAGCTTGTTTCAGACCATAGAGGGCCTTGTCAAGTCTGAACACATGGTACGGATGAGCGGGATATTCAAAGACAGGTGGTTGTTTCACATAGACTTCTTCAGTAAGTTCTCCATTGAGAAATGCACTCTTAACATCCATTTGAAAGACCCGAAAGTTTTTGTGAGCAGCATGAGCAAGAAAGATTCTTATTGCTTCAAGTCTAGCAACAGGAGCAAAGGTTTCATCATAATCAATACCTTCCTCCTGCCTATATCCCTGAGCAACAAGTCTGGCTTTATTTCAGATTACAGTACCGACTTCATCCATCTTGTTTCGGAAAACCCATTTTGTACCGATAATGGTCTTACCAAAAGGTCGTGGCACAAGTCTCCATACTTTGTTTCTCTCAAATTCAGACAACCCTTCTTGCATGGCAGTGACCCAACAAGAGTCTGTTAGAGCTTCATCAATTTTCTTGGGCTCGATAATAGAGAGAAAATTCACATAGAGACAAATATTTCCAACACCTCTTCTGGTTTGGACACCTGCTTGCTGATCACCGATAATTTGATTTATCGGATGATCTTTGGTCCATTTTAGAGCTGGAGGAAGAGGTTCAGGGAAAGTGTTTGAAGGTGAATGATCGGTGAGTATAGGATGTGTATGAAGAATAGGTGAGGTATGTAAGGTAGGTTCCGTGTGAAATGTGGGTTTGGTAGGAGCAATGAGTTCGGTAGCCAAAGAGGGATCTGCCGAACCATGATATAGGGAAGAAGAAGAAGATACCGAGAATGGTACATAAGGAGATTCGGAATTTAGAGTATTTGGATATTCGTCTCCAACACAGGAAATAATCCATTCATGAAGTTCAGTATCATCACAAGATAGTGAAGACGTCTTGTGATCATCAAACTTCACATGTATTGACTGATCAATACATTTTCTTCTTAGATTGTATACTCTGTAGGCTTTAGAAGAGAGAGAATAACCCACAAAAATACCTTCATCAGCCTTGGGATCAAATTTCCCAAGATGCTCTCGATCATTCAAGATAAAACACTGACAGGCGAAAACATGAAGAAAACCAATGGTTGGTTTTCGGCCATAGAAGACTTCATAGGAAGTCTTGTTGTGTCTTTTCACAATGATAGATCGATTTTCAGTGAAACATGATGTATTGACAGCCTCAGCCCAAAAATAGGTTGGAAGATTTGATTCACTTAGCTTGGATCTTGCAGCTTCACATAGCGTACGATTCTTCCTTTCCACAACACCATTTTGTTGTGGAGATCTTACTGCTGCAAAGTTTTGAGAAATACCTTTGTCACAAAGAAAGGCATCTAATGCAACATTTCTGAATTCGGTCCCATTGTCACTTCTGATAGATCTGACTAATTGACCGTTGAGAACTTCAGATTTCTTGATAAAGTTGATGATTTCTTCAGGTGTATCACTTTTGTACCTGAGAAATAATACCCAAGTGTAACGTGTGTATTCATCAATAATTACAAGAATGTACCTTTTTCCACCTAGGCTGGGTGTGCTGACAGGCCCACATAGATCCATATGCAGCATCTGTAGAGGGGTAGAAATAGAGAAACATTGTTTTGATTTGAAAGAAGATTTTGTCAGTTTGCCTTTCTCACAAGCTGAACAAAGCTTCTCTTTTGAGAAAGAGATTTTCGGCAAGCCGACGACAAGCTCATTGTTGGAGAGAGCATTTAACGTCTTGAAGTTGAGATGTGAAAGACGTTTATGCCAGAGCCAGTTCTTCTTTTCAGAGTCTTCAGAAATGAAGCAGATGCTTTCATCTTCAGTTGACTTGTCATTCATATTGATGACGTACACATTGTCCTTTCTAAAGCTAGATAGGACAGTGTGAAACCGTTTATCAGTGATGAGACAATCAATTTATCTGAAAATCACATAGTAACCTAAATCACATAGTTGACTGATGCTTAAAAGATTATGCATCAGTCCCTCCACGTAGGCAACTTTGTTAAAAGTAATGGAACCGTTAGAAAGAGTTCCATAACCTTTAGTGGAACCGCGAGAGTTATCACCAAAAGTTACAGTTGGTCCTTTTTCTTTCACAAAGTTTAGAAGAAGAGATTTGTTCCTAGTCATATGTCGTGAGCATCCGCTATCAAGATACCAAGTTTGATGATGCCCATAGACCTGCAGACAAGAACAAATTAGTCCTTTGGAACCCGTTTTTAGGTGGGTCCTTTAGGGTTAGAAGAGGAAGAAGAAGGATGGGTCTGACAATATCTTTCGATATGGTCCTTTGGACAGTCTTTGGCCAAATGAAATGTGTCACCGCAGTTGTAACACTTTCGGTAAATGAATTTTTTCTTTGGTTCAAGAGAAGCAGCTTTTACCTTTCCTTGAGGTTTAGATTTAGGAGGTTTGGAAAGGTGAGAGGAAATGGGATAGTCGTACGAAACGTGAGGGTTATGAGGAGTCGGTCCAAGGATTCCTTTGTAAACAGAAGAAGAAGAATTGTTTGAAATTCCTTTTGACTTCTTTATTTTTAAGGCTCTAGAGATGAAGTCCGTTGTATTAATGGGATATTTACCTTTTGAAGAAGGTGTAATCTTTCTTTTGTTAGGAACATTAATAACAATGGATTTTTCTTTAGAGATGAGAGGAGACTTTTTCGAAGAATGAAAAGAAGAAGAAGAAGAAGAACTGTCGTTTAAATTTAATGACATAAGAAGATCATTTACAGGTTTGACCAACTCATTGGAGTCTTGATCTTCTGTTAGAAGAGGCTTGGAAGATTTAGAGGACACAAAGTAGCCAAACTTTCTTGAATCGCGAAGATCCATTGAATACACTGAATTAGAATCTTCTGAGATAGAATCATCCCAGTCAGAAGAATAAGAAGGTAGTTTAGAAGGCAGAGGAATATTATGAGTAGGAGAAGAAATGTTTTCAGAGGGAGTACACACAGCATTCTCTTTCCAGTACCCTAATCCATAAGTTTCACCAACAACTTGATCTTGAAAAATTTTCTCAAGATTTTTGGAAGAGGTGTTACATTTGTTTAGTGTTTCTTGTTCCTTCTGAAGCTTCTTAAGAAGCTTGTTTTTTTCCTTGGCAAGCACAAAGTTTAAAGTCTTCAAGTCATCTAACTCAGCTTTTAGTTTGTTAAACTGTTCTAGCTTGGATAGAGAATCATGAAGTTGAGAGGAGAGAGACTTGACTTAAGCATTTGCTCTTTTCTTTGCATCTTTTTCATTGTGAAAAAGTACAGTTAGAGGGTCAAAAGCCTAAATCTTTTCTTCATTAGTGAGAGAGAGGAAGGGATGTACCTGAGAAGAAGAAGAAGAGCACTCAGCAGTGAAGTCCATCCTTGAGCAGGAGTCTTTTGGTTCTTCATCGAGTTTGGCCATAAGACATTTACTCGACACTTCTTTCTCACTGTTGGAAGTGGGTTCGTCTGCCCAGTCTAGAGTTTCTGCCATCAAGCCTTTGCCTTTTCGCTGAGTGTTGAAATTTCTTTCTTTCTCTCTTTTGTATTTGACTTTGTACTTGTCGGCTTTGTCGGAAAGCTCTTTGAATGAAGAGGACGGAGAAAGTTTTCTAGGATGTGATCTACGTGTAGAATTAGATCGAAGATGTCTTCTTTTAGAAGAGTTAGAAGAATTTGATTTAGAAATCCTAGAAGGATTGCTTCTACATTCAGATGCAAAATGGCCTTTCTTACCACATGCATAGCAATCCTCCTTGGATTTGTTCAACGAGTTTCTAGAAGAAGAAAATTTTCTGTTTCTTTGAAATTTATTAGAAGAGTTCTTTCGGAACATAGAGAAATTTGCAAGCATACCCATCTCCTCTGTCAAATGATTGACAGAGGGATCTTCTTCTTCATCATCAACTTCACTTAGATAAGCTTCCGAGGAGTGATTCAGATTTTCATGACTTTCTCTATCTGAATCATCAGAAGGGTAGGTTATACGAGGAATACACACAGATTTCTTGAAGCCATCACCGATAAGGGCCATAGAGGGGGCTCTTATTTCTTTATAGATGGTTTTCCTTTGAAGGTGGGTTTGTTCGTGATTAAGAAACATACCATAGAGAGAAGTGAGAGGAAGGCTTTCCAAGTCCCTGGAAGTCTTAATGCAAGTGGAAAGGGTATTCCAGAAATCTGGAAGACCATCCATAAATTTGCATACGATTTCCTCGTTGTCATAAAGTTTTCCAACAAGTTTTAACTCATTTAAAAGACTGTTAAAACGGTTGTAATAGGAGGGAAGAGATTCTCCTTTTTCATGAGAGAAAAATTCGTATCTACGAACAAGAGAGATTTTCTTAGATTTCTTTACTTCATTTGTACCTTCATACAAAACACATAGGGTTGACCACATTTCTTTTGCGGTTTTAAGACTGACAAGAGATTGGTACACTTCATCAGGAAGTGATTGAGCAATGATGGTTCGCACTTTGGAATCAAGTCCAATAATGTGCCTATCTTCATCATTGTATTCTTTGGTCGTTTTCAAGACATATCAACCAGTGGCAGAAGTTCTTTCCTTCTCTGACGAGTCATCGGAAACTTGAAAAAGATTGTCCTTTTTCTTTTTTTTATCCTTAGGAGTTTTGACAAATCTATCCCAGACTTTTGGGATAAGAGGACCTTCACTAAGAATGTTAAGATGCCGACTGTCAGCTCCTTCAAGGAAGAGCATCATCCTACTTTTCCATAAGGAGAAGGTGTTCGAGTTGAACTTAGGAGGTTTAACAGTAGATCCATTATCAGAGTAAAAAGAGTTTTGAGAAGAAGACTCTGGTTTTGTAGAAGGAGAAGCCATTACGGATCTGGTTTATTAGATTAAACCAACTGCTCTGATACCACTTGTTAGTCCCAAATAAGTAAACAAGTATTGTAGAAGAGGGGGGTGAATACAATAACACAAAATTACTTAATTTTAATTCTTTTATTGATAATGAATATCAAGAATTACACGAAGTGAAATAAAGATTATTGCGGAATAAGAATAGTTAAGAACTACTCTAAACAATCTAACACTTAGAAGATATTAAGAACATAAAGACTTAAACCTTAGAGAGATAAGAGAAAACTATCAACCTACTTGAAATCTTGTGAATACCAAAACTTGAGCTGAAAGCGTAAGTAGCAAGGTGCTACTTCCATCATTTAAATACTATCCAATGTAATGAGTGCAAAGGACAAGTAGGAGTTAAGGCAAGGGTGGTTGAGATATTGTCAATAAATTATAAGATATTTGATGTGACATGTCATAACACAAAAGGTAACTTTTGTGCTATGAAAGTACAATATCTATTATAAAATATTCAAGAGACAATCTCTTTGAGATCAAATAGAAAATATACGTCTCAATCAAGTTAAGACTAATTGTATATCTTCTCAAGGAAGAAAGAAGCTTCCATTCCCATTGTCAGAAGATCATTGGGAATGAGGAAGTATGTCAAATCATGAGGGTTTGACATAAATGCTTTTATAGAATAAAAAAGCAATCTGTAAGAGAATAACTACCGAAAAAGGAATTCAGTAATAGAGGTATGTGCCGAACATAGGAAGTTCGGCACCGAAAGAAAAGATATGTCGAACAACAAATCAGCAAGGGTAAGAATTGTCGATTAGAAATCGGCAAGGGTATGATCTGCCGAATAGGAATCGGCAGACTAGGCTTAGTTCACTTTTGAAGTCCATCTCAATCCGCATTGTAGACTTCCTTCATGTTGAATTCGGGTTGTCTTCGACTCACCGATCTGTTTAACTAACTAAGCTATTACAAAGAACCATAAATCAAAATACAAGGTTCAATCATCAATAAAGACTAAGGAGAGGTTATCTTTAAATCTTAGATGACCCAACAATATATATAAAAGACGATAATCAAATGAGAACCAAAAATAGGTTGAGAACCGTGAAAACCAATCTAAACCATTGATTAATTTTAATCCATGGTCATTAAAGGCAATGACAATTTTGAAATAAATTAGAAGTGAAACAACTTTTAATTAAAACCATAGGATCAAAACCAAATTACGGCTTAGATCGGTTCTCACGGTTCTCAATTTTTTTTGGTTCTCACATGATTTAATCCTTATATATATATATATTTATATATATATAGGGTGCGTTTCTTTTGCATCCAAACAATTTGTACAAACTATAGAGAAAGAGATGGGTTCATACGAGAACGGTATCTATTTAAGAAAACAAGAAAAAGGTCGGTACATACAAAATCACATGTGATTCACGTACAAAATCACATGTGATCCCGCGACTTCGCACGCGACTTGAAGCCACGGGAAAAGTCGCCCGTGTCCCATTTTTTCGGGTTAATGTCGATTCACATGTGATTTTGTACATGATTGTTGTTTTTTTTGTTTTATTAAATAGTTAGCGTCCTCGTTTGAACCTTTTATATATATATATATATATATATATATATATGATTCATGAATATTAGTAAGACGTAAAAATTTAGGACTACACATTTTTATGTTATCTACGAGATGTCGACATGAGATTCCTATATGATGCTACATTATTGTTAATTCTTGATATTTTTTTTTATCTGAAGAAGAATACGTGGGGACCGCGAAGCACGTGTTGTCTTAATTTTGAAGTCACATGGTTATCACATGCCCCAATCCCAATCCCATATTTTGTGGTTACAAATTCATCCATTTCCAAACAAATTAAAACCAATTTATTTATTTTTTATTTACGTTCTATAAACACCAATTTTCTTAGGGGTGTGTATCGGTCGGGTCGGGTCGGATCGGGGCCCAAAACCATAAACCCAATCGAATATCGGTTGAAGGATGGGTACCCTGAAATCCGACCGAAAATTGGGTAAAATCGAAATCTTCGGATATTCGGATATCCACTAACATCTCAAACTCTAGATCAAATATTACATACTCATTCAGATTACATGCTCAAATCAAAGCCTCAAACATATCTCATCATCTCAAACTCTAAAAAAACTAGGTTAATAGATTTAGGAACTTATCAATTGAGATTTGGTTTGGGCCGTCGATGTTGGCGATGGTCGGTGGTAGACTGGTGCAGTGAGAGAATGAGAGGTGGTAGACTGGTGGTCTCGCCGGTGGTCGCCGGTGGCGTGAGGGGCTGAGCCGCCGAGAGCAAAGTGAAACTGTGAGAGAACGAGAGGCGAGAGGAAAGTGAGAGAACGAGAGGTTGAGAGAATGAGAGCAGAGTCAGATTAGTCTGATTAGAAATGAGAAATTAATATTTAGGAATATATGTATTTATGTTTATTAAATTAATTAATTTTTTTTAAATATAAAAAAAGTTCGGATATTCGGACGGGTTCGCGTGGGGGGTTTGGATACCCACCCCGATCCGTATAACCCGCATAATAGTTCGGGTTCGGGGGCGTCGGGTGATCGGATAACAAAAATTCGGGTAGTTCGGGTCGGTCGGATAGTTCGGGTCGGACGGGTTTTGCACACCCCTAAATTTTCTCGTGATGAGACATAGAATAATTGATTTCTCGAGATATATTTTTACAAAATTTGTTATAGTGTCTATAATTGCTTCTGGTTTAGGTGGTCATTCACACAAATTACCTTATCGACTCCACAAACATTACTATAAAGGCATTGTTTGGCAAAAATAAGTTATCTCATTTTCTAGGTATATGTTTGGATGACCATAAGTTAGCTTATAAGCTAACTTTTTGATAAGTTACTTGTAGTAAACTGGGAAATTGACCGAAATGGTCCAAACCGGGAGAGGGATTGGCCTCTTAGCCATCCCTCTCCCTGACTTGCAAAAATGTCCAAAGGGACGCACCATGAGTCCAAAGGGACGCACCATGAGTCCTAGGGCGCACCATGAGTCCAAGGACGCACCATGAGCCCCTACACATAGTCTTAATGAAAACAAGTAATTTCTCCTAGGGACTCATGGTGCGCCCTAGGACTCATGGTGCGTCCCTTTGGACTCATGGTGCGTCCCTTTGGACATTTTTGCAAATCAGGGAGAGGGATGGCTAAGAGGCCAATCCTTCTCCCGGTTTGGCCCATTTCGGTCAATTTCCCTAAACTTTTTATGATTATTTCAATTATACCCTCATTAATATTCATTATTATATATTAACTATTAATTATAAATAAATATTATTTATTAAAATTTATTATTATTAATTAATAAATATTAAATAATATTATCTGAAAATTATAACATAAATTTTAATTATACATTGATAATAATTTTTAATTATTTAGAATTATTGATAATTATATCAATTTTTTTAATATTGATAAATATATTTTAGTTATCAATTATTATTATTTTTGTAATTATTATTTGATTATTTTTTCCATATTATACGTAACGGTTATTTAAAATCATAAGTTAATGTAGATTTTATATAAAATTTGGTTAAAATTCAAAATTTATAATATATATAATAATAAATTTCAATATATTATATTATTATAAATTTGGTTTAAAATTTATTTATATTAATTAATATATTATATTACTATAAATTTGTTTTTATTGTATTATTAAATATTATAATTGATTATTTTTTCTAGATGTTATTTTTGGTAATTTTATATGTTTATAAGCTATTTTTTGTCAAACGTGATTTTTTAATCAGCTACCAGCTAACTTATCAGTCATAAAGTAGTTTATCAGCTATCAACTAGCTTATTAGTCATAAGCTAGCTTATCAACTAGTTTGCCAAACATAGCCAAAGAATCAGTACTAATACTGAATATTCCCCTATAATTGTATATATCTATACTATATTATAAAGCAGAGATAAAAAACTCTTAAATACAAATTATTATGCACAAGTTACCATCATTTTATGCAAGATTTTAAAAATCTCTTAATTTACAAGTTTCAAAGCACAAGATACATATTACTACTGCAGGCTTCTAACACCCCCAATTTGGTATGTGCAAGGTCTTCCTTTTATACAGACTTTCCATGTATCACTATTAATTAATATATTATATTATTATAAATTTGTTTTAATTATATTATTAAATATGTAATTGTTTATTTTTTCTAGATGTCATTAAAATATACAAGATAATTATTAAATTTTAACAAAATTTATAAAAAAAATATTATCACTTTCTCAAAACCATCCAAAATCGTATTGTAAATCGACAGAAAAACAAAAAATAAAATGAAATATTAAAATTGTGATTTATCTCACTGCATTGCGCGAGTACGCTTCTAATATTCTCATAACAATAACATGTTTTGATTCAACCATTTGTTCGTATAATCTCACTAATGAAGGGGCCGTAATATTTAAAAACATTAAAAATACCTACTGATCATAAACTATATATAAAATGTGATCATCCATTTTAATAAAAGATTAAACATGTGGTTTATAATTGTTATTGTATGAAATGTTGATTTAAATATGAAACATCAAGGTAGGGGTGCTCACGGGTTGGGTTGATCGGGTTGGAGGCTTTTCGACTAATCAACCCAATATAGGCGGTTTGAAAATTTTACAACCCAACCCAAACCGTTCGGGTTGATCGGGTTGTGTTTTAACAAAGATGAAGCTATAACACTTCCATAATCAATTACACGCTGCCCATTTATAAGACACTCCATTCTCCAAATATTAGTAGATAGCTATATATGCATGGGTGTATATCACTTGGACATATCCTAAATGGTAAAAATAATGTAGAACAAAAGAACAAGATGTTGGGAACTGAAGATGTGACCAAGTCATTAATGCTGCTAGTTCAGAGTTAGTACTGCCAGAGGATCTCAAAGTTAATACTGCTAGGTATTACTACTTCTAGTAGAATTAATACTGCTAGTCAAAGTTAGTGCTGCTTGAACAAAGTTAGTACTGCTTAGCTAGTTAGTACTGCTAGTGGTTAGTGCTGCTTAGTAGTTAATACTGCCAAGACTCAGTTAATGCTTCCAAGGTGATTAATGCTGCTTCTGAGATAATTTGAAGATAATGTTGAAGAGATCGCGTCTGGAGATAAACATGGAAAGCTTGAAGATAATTATGAAGATTAATTTGAAGATCTTCTTATGTTTAGTAATTATCTTTTATTATTCAATGATGTATAGAATAGAATAGAATTGAAAGATACAATTGAATAATTCTGAGTTTTTGTTCTAGAGAGAGAATCAACCTCAAGGCATCGTTCCTAATTCTAGAGAAGTAGAATTCGTCTTGAAAGAGTCTGTTCTTCAAGATTGAGGTTGTGAGTGAAAAGCTTGTAACTTGAATCATTAAGTAAAGTTTGCAAGTTGTGATTCATACTGTTTTTTTCTGTTTATTGAATATTAAAGTGTTTTTCCGCAACTTCTTTAATATTGTTTCTGAGTGTTCATAATTCTTGTTGAGAATTCGATCCTGACAAGTGGTATCAGAGCCTGTTCTCTCAGAAACATTCATTCATTCATCATGGAAAACTTTGCAGAATCAAACAGTACTCTTGTCTCTAAGGTTCCAATGCTCAAACCCAATGAGTTTGACATGTGGAAGATCAGAATCAAGCGATACATTCTCCTCACTGACTACTCAATGTGGGATGTCATTGAGAATGGCCCCTCTATAGAAGGTCAGATTGGACCAGATGGGAAAAGACCTCCACCAAAGACAGAGGGTGAGAGGAAGATCAGGCAGACAGAGATGAAGGCCTAGAGCACTCTGCTCTTGCCCATCCCCAATGAATATCAGCATCAATTCTGCAACTGCACTGATGCTCAGATTCTCTGGAATGCTCTAGAGAAAAGATTTGCTGGAACTAAGAGCACCAAAAGAAATCAAAGGGATGTTCTGAAGCAGCAGTATGAGAACTTCACTTCTTCAAAGAATGAGTCTATGACTCAAACTTTTGACAGGTTCAACAAGCTTATTGGTGAATTGGCTACTGTTGGAGTGAAGATGGAGCAAGATGATATCAACAGGAAGTTCCTCAGATCTCTTGGGGATGAATGGACTATGTACACTGTCTCATATAGACATAGTGACAATCTGGAAGAGAAGGAACTAGATGATCTGTATAATGATCTAAGAGTTTTTGAATCTGAGGTAGAAGCTAAGAAGAAGCCCACTGGGTATATTCATAATGCTGCACTTCTATCAGCATCCACTGATACTATTGCCAACCTTGAAGCAGTTAGTGCTGCTAGTGGAGTGAATTCAGAAAAAGGCACTGAAACTGTCTTTGAAGCCTTTTTGTCCAGTCACAACAATAACTCCTTGATTAATGATGATCTGGAACAACTTCACCCTGATGATCTGGAGGAGATGGACATTAAATGGCAGATGGCCATATTATCTATGAGGGTGAAGAAGTTTATTAAAAGAACTGGGAGGAACAACTTCTCTCAAAGAAGAGAAGATGGAGCTGATTTTGACAAGACAAAGGTGGAATGCTATAAGTGCCACATGAAGGGACACTTTGCTAGAGAGTGCAGAAGTGGTGTGCCAAATAACAACCACCAACAAACTCAGAATGGAGGCTACAATCAAAACAAGAACTCTACTCAAGCCCTTATTTCTCAACAAGGAATGAGGTTTGACTGGAGTGACCAAGCTGAGGAAGCCATTCAGAATCAAGCTCTTATGGCAGAGGTGTCTGATCTCCCCTCTGAGGTAATTTATAATCTTTGTACTCAATCTTGCATAGACACTGTCAAAAGGTATAGGGATCACAACCAAAACATGTGTGATGACCTCAAAAGACTAGAAAAGGACAGAAGAGATTATGTGTTGATACTTGAGAGGTTTGAAGAACAAATCAAAGGCTTCCAAGCCAATGAACTTCAACACTCTTATGACACAAACTACTGGAAGTGGGAAAAGAATGAGTTAGAGACCAAACTGTCTAAGTCCAAAGAAGAGAATGATAAGTTGAAAGAAGAACTAGCTAAGGTTAAGCTTGATGTAGAAAAGTTTTCGTATGCTTCAAAAGCAATGGATTCTCTTCTAAAGGCTCAGATTCATGATAAGATGAAGCCTGGTGTTGGTTACAACAACACACCCCCTCCTTACAACAACAACTACATCCCTCCTACATCAGACTTGTTAGAGACCAAGGAGAAAAAGGACTTGTCTGAGGAAGCCTTTAAGATAAATCTTTTGGATGAGGTGATTGTTGAGGATATGACTGAGAAAGAAGCCAGTGAGAATAGGAACAATGCTGTGAGTAAAGAGATACCCTTAGAAAACAACATTGTTACCAATGAGGGTGGTGGAAGGATCTGGGTCAAGTCTAAAGAGATAGAGAAGACCAAAGGAAAGGCCAACAAGGTCCATTACAAACAGACCACTGTTGTGAATCCTGGCCCTTGTAAACAGTGTGCTTGCAATAAAACTGAGAGCCTAAATTCTGGTACAAAAAGAGGTAATCAAAGAAACTGGAATAATCAATGGGCTCAGAAATAAGGAGTTGATCTGAGTAAAATAATCAGACCAAAACCTTGTTTCATATGTGGCAAGTTGAATCATTTGGCTAAGCACTGTTTCTTTAACCATATTAACCAAAAGATGAACTTTCAAAGATTTGTGCAAAAACCTGTTGGCTATAGGAAGGCTGGAAAGAAACATGTGGCTAAGAAATCTGTTGAAACCAAAGGCCACATGAAGAAAAAGGTTTTAAAAGAGAGTATTAAAATGTGGGTGTCTAGAAGCACTAAAACTGTTAGTACTGCTACATCAAATAGTACTGCTGACAGGGATAGTGCTGCCAGAAGCAATACTGTTACTACCAGTGTTAGTACTGCTGAGAATATTAATGCTTCTAACACTGTTAGTACTTCTTCAAAGGTTACTACTGCTAACACAGTTACTGCTGCTGACACAGTTACTACTTCTAACAAGGTTAGTACTGCTAAGCATGCAAGTGTTGCTAATGCAGTTAGTACTTCTAAAACTAGTACTGCTTCTAACAAATGTGCATCCAAACCCATTATTGTGACAAAGTACTCCAGCAATGAGGAGTCAAAGTTTAAAAATCTTGTCAAGAAGGAATGTAAATATTTTGATGAGAAAGGGGTACCGAAGACCACTTTGGCTTGGGTTCCTAATCAATACTAACTGATTTATCTTATGTGCAGGGCAACCAACAGCTCAAGGGGAAGAGCATCTAACATGTTGATAGTGGTTGCTCTAGGCACATGACAGGCAACATGTCATGCCTTCAGGATTTCAAGCATATCAATGGAGGACATGTTGCATTTGGAGACAATCTTGCAGGTGGAAAAATAAGTGGAAAAGGTAATGTTACAAAAGGTAAGATGACATTTGAGGATGTCTACTATGTTGATTAGTTAAAGTACAACCTGTTAAGTGTATCACAGGTTTGTGACAAACAACATAGTATATTATTTACCAATACATAATGTATGATCCTTGCTCCAGGATTCAAGGTAGTTGATGAAAGCATGATACTACTTAGAACTCCAAGAAAGGACAATGTTTATTGTTTCGATATGGACAATGTTTCAAGTGATTCATCCCTGAACTGTCTTGTTTCAAAAGCTTCTGTGGATGAATCCTCTCTTTGGCACAGAAGGATGTGTCACATGAACTTCAAGACAATGAACAAACTTGTTAAAAACAACCTTGTAAGAGGTTTACCATCAAAAGTCTTTTCATGTGATGATCATTGTGTTGATTGTCTTAAAGGCAAACAACACAAAACTTCTCATAAGTCCAAAGAGTTAAATACAATTTCTTCTTGTCTCCAGTTATTACATATGGATCTGTTTGGTCCTACAAATGTTATGAGTATAGGCAAGAAATCATACTGCTTAGTTATTGTTGATGATTACTCTAGATTTACTTGGGTATATTTTCTAAGGACTAAGGATGAGACAAGTGGACTGATCAAATCCTTTATCCTAAGAATTGAAAACCAAACAAATCAAAAAGTAAAAGTCATTAGATCAAACAATGGAACTGAATTTAAAAATCTTGATCTAAACACCTTTTGTGAAGAAAAAGGCATTGAGAGACAATATAGTGCCCCTAGGACTCCTCAACAGAATGGAGTTGCTGAGAGGAGGAATAGGACACTAATAGAGGCTGCTAGATCTCTGTTGGCTGATTCAAAACTGCCAATTACTTTCTGGGCTGAAGCAGTTAATACTGGCTGTTATGTCCAAAACAGAGTTCTAGTGGTCAAGCCAAAGAACAAGACCCCATATGAGCTTTTAAACAATAGAAAACCATTTATTGGTTTCCTTAAACCTTTTGGGTGTCCTTGTACTATTCTCGATACCAAAACTCACTTAGGAAAGTTTGATAGCAAAGAAGATGATGGTTTTCTTGTTGGGTATTCATCTCAGAGTAAGGCTTACAGAGTTTTTAATTCTTCTACTAGAATAATTGAAGAAAGTGACAATGTCAAATGCAATGAGAATACACCAAATCCAATTGGTTCAGGTCCTCAGTGGTTGTTTGACATTAATTCACTAACTAACTCTTTGGGTTTCAGTAGTGATAATAATGCAGGATCAGGAAGCTCAGATTCAGGAATTACACAATCACACAGCATCATACCTCAGTCTGTGATTTTTCCCATACCTACAGTGGATCCTGTTGAAGACTGTGAAAAGGAGCCATCTACTGAACCAAATCAGAGTGAATAAGAAAGAAGAGATGAGGAGAGTCAAGAAAATAAAGAACCAGAAGTAGCTGCTGAAATCACCTCAGTTGAGTTGAATGACTCCAATCTAGAGGTGGGACTCAATGAAGAACCTAGTCATCAAACAAGAACACAAAAGAATCATCCTCCTCAGCTGGTAATAGGAGATATCTCTTCTCCTATGATGACTAGAAATCAAAGTAGGCTGCAAGATATGCAAGACCAACAGCATACAGTGCTTTCTTGCTTTCTATCCCAGCTTGAGCCTAAGAAGGCTTATGATGCTATGAAAGATTCCAGTTGGATAGAAGCCATGCAAGAAGAGCTGCTACAATTCAAGCTGCAAGATGTTTGGGATCTGGTAGACCTTCCTAAAGGTCAAAGAGCAATAGGCACAAATTGGGTCTTCAGGAATAAGAAAGATGAGAGAGGAATAGTAATAAAGAACAAAGCAAGGTTGGTGGCACAAGGGTATACACAAGAAGAAGGAATAGATTATGAAGAAGTATTTGCACCAGTGGCTAGGATAGAAGCAATTAGATTGTTCCTGGCCTATGCTTCTTATATGAAGTTCAAAGTCTATCAAATGGATGTAAAAAGTGCATTTCTATATGGCTCAATTGAAGAAGAAGTATATGTCTGTCAACCACCAGGGTTTGAAAACCCAAGCTATCCAGACAGAGTATACAAACGGAAGAAAGCACTTTATGGACTGCATCAAGCACCAAGAGCATGGTATGACACTTTGTCATCCTATCTCTTGGAAAATGGCTTTGAAAGAGGAGTCATTGATAAGACTCTGTTCATCAAGAGAAAGAAGAAGGACATCTTGTTGGTCCAAATCTATGTGGATGATATCATCTTTGGATCCACAAGAGACAATATGTGCAAGGAGTTTGAGGAACTAATGCATCAAAGGTTCAAAATGAGTTTCATGGGGGAACTTACTTTCTTCCTTGGACTCCAAGTCCAACAGAAGTCAGATGGTATATTTATCTGTCAGTCCAAGTATGTGCAGGACATTCTAACCAAGTTTGGTTTCTCAGACTCAAAGTCTGCCAGCACACCTATGGAGACACACAAGCAGATAACAACAGATCTTGAGGGGGAGGATATGAATGTTCATCACTATAGATCCATGATTGGCTCTCTCATGTATCTTACAGTCTCTAGGCCAGATATAATGTTTCCAGTCTGTGTGTGTGCAAGATTTCAAGTTAGGCCAAAGCAATCACACTATCAAGCTGTTAAAAGGATATTCAGATATCTCAAAGGCAACCTAGATTGGGACTTTGGTATCCTCATGACTCATCATTTGACCTACTTGCATACTCAGACAGTGACCTGCTTTCAGTTAAAAGTGTAAGTATGGTTAATACTGCCAGTACAGTTTTAGTACTGCCAGTACAATTTTACTACTGCCAGTGTTCAGTTAATACTGCTCTCAGTTAATACTGCTTTCAGTTAATACTGCTCTCAGTTAATACTGCTCTCAGTTAATACTGCTTTCAGTTAACACTGCTCTCAATTAATACTGCTCACTGTTAATACTGCTTTCACTAAATTTTTAGGGTTAATACTGCTTATAATCCACAAGCTATAAATACCTTTTCCCCGCCTAAAAGATCATAACGACTCTTTGTCTACTGTTCATCTTCTCTCTCACTCGTTTCTCTCAAGTATCCAGTGCTCGCTAGTCAAGAATCCTTGCGTACAGATGGCTTCAATGGTGTTTATTGATGAGCACAACGAGATAGCCATGCTCCAAAAGCCAAAACAAGCCGAAGGTTTTTACCAGATAGTCGATTTTCTGAGGTCAAGCCACATCGCTCATGCTCTCACTGTGTCTCCTACCATCTACATAGAGCATCAAAGGCAATTCTGGGCCAATGCCACTACTAGCACTGAAAACGGAGTGTCGTGCATCAAAACAAGGGTGTGTGACAAACCCTTGACAGTTACTGAGGAGACCATTCGCATCTGTCTACGTCTAGACGATGCTTCAGGTATATCTTCTATTCCAAATGAGGATTTGTTTTCAAACCTCACTAGAATGGGGTATGAAGGCCAAATGGGGATTTTCAAGTTTTTCAAAGCTCAATTTTAACCCCAATGGAGGTTCTTTGTTCATACCCTGATGCACTGTATTTCCAAGAAAACTACTGGCTGGAGCCAATTTAGCAGTACCATTGCCTATGCTTTGGTATGCTTATCTACTGCTCGAAAATATAACTTTTCTCTGATGATCTTCAATGATCTTGTCTCAAACCTGGACAACAAGAAGAGTTTCTTCATGTATCCCAGGTTTGTACATGCAGTTATAACCAATGAATTGACGGATATACCTCACTTTGATGAGGTATATGTACCTAAACCCCCTAAAGGCAAGGTCTTCTCAAACATGAGAAGATCTGCTAGGGACTCGGAAGGAGTTGACACCCCATTGTTCTCAACAATGATGGTGGTGTCCCATCCACAAGAAGGTATGGCCTCAGGATCAAGGCCCTCATTAGACCAACCCACTGAGAGCCAAACCCAACCTTCCCTCTCTCAAATTTTTCCTCAGTCCTTTGTTGCTAAACCCACTCATATGATATCCAAGACTTATGTCAAGAGAAAGGTACACAAGGCTCCTTCCCTTGTTGTACCTACTATTAACCAAGAGCCTCAAAGCCCTCTATTGGAGCATTCTCCAATAGAGAATATCCAAAGGGAAACCACTAGGGTGTCTCCCAACCCTGAGGAGGTGCTCTCTAAGGAGATGAATGAGCATATGGGTGAGAAGTATGCCACTACTTCTGCTAGCACAGAGAAGGACAGTGGTAACATCTCTAAGACCTTCCCCATGGCAACTTTGGGTGAGAAATCAACCAAAGGACCCTGGCGCCAAGAAACCAAGGGGGTAGTTGGTGCTTCTGCTAGGCAGAAGGCCACTACTAAAAGATCCAAGGATCCCTCAAGGATGGGCAAAACATCCAAAAAGGGTGAGGATAGAACTGAAACTGATGAATTGATGGCAAAAGGTTCCAATGATCCTTCAAGGGTGGGTAAAACACCTAAAGAAGGTGAGGATAGCTATACTTACTTGGAATTGATGGAAACAATAGCCAACATCAATGTTGATGTGGTTAATCAAGGAAAGGAAATCAAGGCATTGAAGCAAGTGGCCATCTCCCAACAAGAGCATATTTCAAAAGCAATTGGTGGGAAAACTCATTGCCAAGAAAAGAAGCAGTTTGTTCTAAGGAGGAGAGAGGGGGCAAACAAAAAGGAGGAGGAGAATGCTTCCAAAAAGGGGGAGAGTTCAAGCTCAGAGAAGATGGATCAACAGATTGAGGGGAGAATGTTGAAGCAAAGGGAGAGTTTGTTGAAGAGAGGGCTGAAGAAAAAGCTGAAGGTGTGATAGAAATAGAAATATTTGCTGAAGCAGCAGAAATTGGCAAAGCAGCAGTAAATAAGGCTGAAGCAGCAAAAACAACACCAGCAGCAGTAACAACCCCAACAGCAGAAACTGTTACTACTGCTGAGCCAAAAGAAGCAGCAGAAACTGTTAGTGTTGCTGAAACTACACAAGCAGCAGTAACAGGGTTAACACCTGAAGAGGTTGAAGTAGCAGAGATGCTTGTAAAAGCAAAGAATGACACTCCCAAAGCAAAGGGAGTGGTCATAAATGAAGGGGAGCAAAGAGAACAGAAAAGAAAGACATGGTTGCAGATGCAACGAGAAAAGGGAAAGAAAAGATGATAGAATCTGATCAACCAACCAAAAAGCAAAAGATGGTTGAGTCAGATGAAGCATTAGCCAAGAAACTGCAAGAAGAGATAAATCAAGCAGAGAAAGAGCAGGTTGAGAAAGACAGAGAGATAGCCAGAGCACTAGCTAATGAATTAAATGAAGCATTTCAGAAAGGTTTGGAAACAGAGAAAGCAAAGCAAAGGGCAATAAGCATGAGAAAGGCTATGATGGCCAGATCAAGTGCAAAGAAGAGAAGGCCTTCACAAACTTACCTTGCAACTCAGGAAAGAAACAAGATGATAACTTTCTTGAGGAGTGCAATTGGTGTGAAAAAAGAAATGTTTATAAAGATGACTTTTGATCAAGTCAAGGGATTATATGAGAAAGAAATGGGAAAACTACAGAGTAATGAAAAGGCCAGAGTGGAGTTTGGAGGGAAAGCCAAGGAGAGGCATGATGTGAACATTAATCAACCTTTCCCTGAAAGTGAAGAGGGAACTCCAACAAAAGAAAAGGCAGAGATTAAGGAAGAAGAGACTTTAGCTCAGAAGATCAAGAAAATAAAAAGAGTTAAGTCTATTGCTTCTAAAGGTCCTAGATCAGAGGAAAGGAAAAAGGAAGAAAAGAAGAAAGAAGCTACTATAGGGCAAAGTCGAAGGATTCTGAAGAGAACCAAGATGATGGCCAAAAGAAAGAAAATTGACAATAAGCCTAGAGTAGAAGAAGAGAAAAAGGTTGCTGAAGAAGAAGAGGCACCTAAGAATGAAGAAAAGAGAGCTGAATCTCAGGAAGTACCACAAAGTTTAGATGTAAATATGTACATGGTGGTAATGGATAAAATTCCAAAGCCTATCACAGCTGAACCTGTTGGATTCAAACCTCCTGAAGTTATCCACTGGGATACTATGGAGGTGGATGGTAAGGAGTATATCAGGCAGAAAAGAAAGGATGAGAAGTATTATGTGTTTTCAACATGGAATAAAATTGTCAGAGAATGTTCAAGATCTGATTTAGAAGAGATGTTTGAAGTTGGTATGAAATTACATGCAGATCAGTTGAAAGCTCCAGGGTTACCAATTGTGAAGCTGGTTATGGAGTATTTGTGTATGTTATTCAATCCAGAAGCAGTAAAGCATATAATCAGAGATGTGTTTGAAGCTGTTAGAGGATGGACTTTGTATGAAAGGAGTGGAGTCTATGAATTGGCCATGGATACTTTTCACATGGAGTATTACTTGGTGGATAGGGTCTACAATCACACAAGTCTGAAGCTTCATGCCATGTTAAATAAGAAGCTAGGTTGTGCACCAAATTCAGAAATGGCAAAGTATCTAATTCAGAGAACTATCAATCAGAGTATGGGACTGGATCCTAACACTGGATTGAATCAATGAAAGTTTTGGAAGCATCTGAAGAACTTGACTTCTCTTTCTAAAAGTCAAGTTAGGGGGAGATTGTTGGGAACTGAAGATGTGACCAAGTCATTAATGCTGCTAGTTCAGAGTTAGTACTGCCAGAGGATCTCAAAGTTAATACTGCTAGGTATTACTACTTCTAGTAGAATTAATACTGCTAGTCAAAGTTAGTGCTGCTTGAACAAAGTTAGTACTGCTTAGCTAGTTAGTACTGCTAGTGGTTAGTGCTACTTAGTAGTTAATACTGCCAAGACTCAGTTAATGCTTCCAAGGTGATTAATGCTGCTTCTGAGATAATTTGAAGATAATGTTGAAGAGATTGCGTCTAGAGATAAAAATGGAAAGCTTGAAGATAATTATGAAGATTATTTTGAAAATCTTTTTATGTTTAGTAATTATCTTTTATTATTCAATGATGTATAGAATAGAATAGAATTGAAAGATACAATTGAATAATTCTGAGTTTTTGTTCTAGAGAGAGAATCAACCTCAAGGCATCGTTCCTAATTCTAGAGAAGTAGAATTCGTCTTGAAAGAGTTTGTTCTTCAAGATTGAGGTTGTGAGTGAAAAGCTTGTAACTTGAATCATTAAGTAAAGTTTGCAAGTTGTGATTCATACTGTTTTTTTTCTGTTTATTGAATATTAAAGTGTTTTTCCGCAACTTCTTTAATATTGTTTCTGAGTGTTCATAATTCTTGTTGAGAATTCGATCCTGACACAAGATATTTGCAATGTTCAAGTCAACTAGACTACCATAACTGTGGGTGTGCAGTGTAGCCATTGCTATAAACCAGATTACTAGTTGAAGAAAAATAACATGTTGAGAAAGCAGGTGCGCAAAAGAATGAAGACCAACCTGTAATCCCATTCTCTTCACAGAATGTTGTAGCCATCATGTCCATTGAATCGACAACCTACAAATAGAAAGTTACACACAGTTACAAATCGAAATTAGTAAACTGTAAGTACGTTCTATATATATATATATATATATATATATATATATATATATATATATATATATATATATATATATATATATAAAAAGCAATCTATGAAAGTATGAATCTCCTGACTAGTGGCAAACCGTATATATTCCTTGAGTTCTAAAATCCATACATTAAGAATCATTTGGTGGGGTTTATAATTAACAAAACCAATCAAAATCATACTCGATTGTTTGTTGTTGTACTATATTAATTACATAGATATTATATATAATAATTTCAATTTATTATACAATTTTTGTCCATATATATACAACAGTGGTTCATGTGATTGATTACTCCTAACAGTTGGATCCAAATTTTTTTATTATAATATTATACTTTCATTTTTTTTGTTATCATAAGTATTGTAATAAGAAACGAGTTGGGGTCAATGAAACTGTATATTTTCAGAAATTCATTTATTTATATTATAAAATCTATATTTTGTAAATTTGTTTCTTCTTTTGAACCTCAAAATTTCTAAATAAAAACTTTAATCCCTATCATCAAGTTTTCGGATTTGCTATTGTTCACAATACTTCTCAACAAATATTATGTTTTCAGGAGATGAAAGTTAGCATTTTGATTTATCAACTGGAAGAAGCCATTTTTCTTACGAAAGAATCTAAAATGAGCGTAGATTGTAGGTCGTTTGAGAGTTGTCCCCAAAAGTTGATGTGGAGAACTTTGGTGTGACGATGATGATGTAATATTCACCTGCGAGAGGGTATAAACAAACAGAGGACAGTTTGGGTGTTTTATTGTATAAACAACATATGACAATTTAAGCGTAGAAGGTAGGTCATTGGGGAGTTGTCCCCAAAAATTGATGTGGAGACCCAATGTGTGACGGTGATGAAGTGATATTGACCCGTGGGAGGATGTTTTATTGTATAAACAACAAAGGACAATTTAGGTGGATGGGAACAAATTAGAAGAAACAATAAGTGAAAAACCAAAATCATGATGAAGATCAGACCATTTCCAATGAATGCAATAAATCTTGCCTTGAGTTCTATTACTATTAATTGTGGCTTAGTGATTTCTTATGGGCACATGCCAGGTAATTCGGTCTTATGGTCGTTCATCTGACTATGCTTAGTTTTTGCACCAAATCTCTTATAATGAATGTACTATTTTTTGCACTATAAATAGTAAAACACCAAATTTTATATAATATTATTCATCAAGATCAGTTTTGTTAACTACAAGGCTTGTGGTGTAGCGGTAATCATCTGAGGAGTTCATAGCGCTCAACCTGTGTTCGATTCCCTGCATTCGCAACTTTGTGGTCATTGGGTTTAACCTCAGGGCAGCATGCTTTCGCAGTCGGTTTCTTTATCAAGGGATTAGTCTGGGCCAAAGGCCCAGGATACCCTTTCCCAAAAACATCAGTTTTGTTAAAGTTTTGACATATATATACACATACACAAAATCATTGCTAGAATTATAACATTTTAATAAACTAGAATTATATTATCTTTTAAGTCTTAATAAATTTAATTTAATGTATTCTAATAATTATATATATATATATATATAGAGAGAGAGAGAGAGAGAGAGAGAGAAAGTCGGGTTCAAACGAGAACAATACATATTTAAAAAACACGAGAACGAACAAAATCAATAGTGATTTTATATTAACGCACGAAAAAAGGACTTTGGTCGCGACTTCAGGTTTGCGTGGCTTTTTTGCACGTTAATGTAAAATCACTAATGATTTTGTTCGTTCTCGTGTTCTTTTAAATAGTTATTGTTCTCGTTTGATTCTCCCTCCTTTCTCTCTCTCTCTCTATATATATATATAGAGAGAGAGAGAGAGAGAAAGAGAGAGGTAGATTATTTTGTTAATTAACTAATAAAATGTTATTAACTTTGCAAACCACATTTGACAAATAAGAAGACATTCTCATCTTTGGTTGGTTGAACTCATTAAATAAACGCCTAAGGGTAGATTTGATATTTCATTTAGTTAATTTTTTACAACCTCATTGTAATACCCGAAACTTTATTAAAAAAATATTAATAAAGTGTATCTAGTGGGAGTTTGGGGAAGAACCAAAGTTTGGGGTCTAAGCTGTAATTTTTGAGAAAAGGGGTTAAAACCCTAAAGGCACCAACCCTCCTATTCATTTCTCATTTGGAGGCTACCATCAGTGCATGCTTGAGGGTGGGCATTTGAGAAGAAAACAATTTCTGGATTCAGAGGGGTTCTTTATCATCATTGTCAAGGTAATCTCTAAACCAAAATCTATGAATGTTGGGTAATCTCTTTGATAACATCTTTTGGTTTAGTAAGAGAGGTTTATCTATTTGGTTTTGGCATTAGTTTATGTTTAATCAATCCCACTGGGAAATAGCAATGGTTGGGGTTCCTTTTGATTACCTATGTTTGGAAAGGATGAGACTCTTATTTGAGTTGTCTCCTAACCCCAAACCTAGTTCATTTCTTCGCCGAGCCGGGATGGAGAAAGGGAGCAGAGACTGTGCGTCTCCAACCCTTCAACTGAAGACGGGAACCCGAGAGACGGGAACCCGGCGCATAACGGGGAATCCGGTAGCAAGCAATCCTAAGGAGGTCGGGTTGGTGTGGTCCCGGGAGGAGCCCCATGAGATGGGGGTCCTAGGAGTAAGAGAGAGATCGGGGATACCGGTGGAAAGGTGGGAACCCGGGTATGACCCCGGGAGTCGGGGAACCCGGGGGAAGTAACCCAGAGAGGGAGAAGCCCGGGAATCGGGAAGAAGCACGGAACCCTGGAGGCGGACTGAGGGAACCCGAGAGAGAGTTCAGAAGTGGTACATTTTGGAGCTTTGGGTATCTTATCACCCTAACTTCTCAGTTCATAGGTTGTCAGTTTGGGGACTCGGGTGCGAGTGCGAAGAGTAGTACAAAAGCGACAGGTGAGTCTTTCTAACTGAAAGTGCGTTGACTTGTGCTTTATATTAAACGCATGAGATGTTATGAAACTGCATGTTGATCTTTTATATGAACTACATGTTTTGATATACAATAAAAGTTGAGATATTTGTATGCATATTGATATGCATTGAGAATTCAATGCATAAGAACACATTTTCTTTCTTTTTAGATAGATCATTTTATTTAATCCCAACTTTGAGTCCATTTTTCTTATCTTATTTTCCCTTTTCTGTTATATGGAGCTAAGTTTATGATTTTCCTATCTTTTACTACTTATGGAAGCTAACTTAGGTTTTATGCTGATTTCATTACTGCCAGTCAATGCTACATCATCCAATTATGCTTGTTAGAGAAACCATGAAGGATTTTTGATTAAGATTGCTAACTAGATTACTTTACACCAAATCTTTTGTTAAAATGGAACTAGAGTTGTTGGCTAGAGGAAGAAAGATGATGACATACTTTGAGTGTAGCTTTGGAAAAAAAACCTTTAGTTGTTGTACTTTTATTATTATTTTAAGCTTTTTATTTACATCTTTGTCATCCTTCTTTTGTATAAATAGGTGTTGATGGCTTTGTGTTTGATATATGTTTTTCAATCAGCCTTAGAGCTGATTAGGAATCCTCTCTTCAAGTTTTTGTAATTTAATATGAAGTATTTAAGTTTTTAGAATCCTTGTCTTTTACTTCTTTATTGCTTATTGTCTTTATTTTATGCACTTTACATTTCCGTCATTTATATTTTCCGTCATTTACATTCCATCATTTATATTATGTCTTTACTTTATTTCATTTACATTTCTTGCAATTTATTTTACGTAATGAGTAACTAATTTTATTAGCTTGGGTGTGAGGCAAATGGTGAGTTTTTAAACCAAAAGAAAGTGGACATCGTTTCTCAATAATGATGTTCCACCATTTCATTCTAAGTTTTATAAATCCAAACGCACTTCTTGACGAATTGATCACTTTGAAAGGGGTAAAGTGTAGTGGACTCAGGCATGAGCCACATGAATACACGTCAATTTGAATGATATGGGAAGTATACTTGGAAGAGTTGCTAACAAGGGAACTTGTTATCTATGTTTTTCAAATTGATTGATTCTTGACGGGTTGATCACTAGTCAAAGTGTTAAAATGTGGTGGACTCAGGAATGAGCCACTTGGAACACGTCAACTTGGATGATATGGGAATCGACTCGGAAGAGTGATTTTAACAAAGGAATTTGTTTATCCATATACTTTGAAGACACCGTTGGCACTATCACTGCTTCTGATACTGCATAGGAATGTGTCTAGTATAAGCTAAATACAAGTGTCATGGTGAGAATTCGGAAGGATCACTTTCAAAGTAGATGGTGGAACTAGTTGTTGAAAAACACAATGTTGAAGCATTCCTACAGCATTGGTCCACAGAAACTTATGTTTAATACTAACCAAAGTCTTACACCCTTGCTTTCTTTATTCTCTGTTATTTTAATTAACTGTTCACTCAACCCAAACAAAGTCTTCAAACTCGCCATCTGAAGTTAGTTTTTCATCTCGAGATCTTGCAACTTAAGATACCTATCCTTGTGGAATACGATACTTGGTTCTTACCATTTTATTACCTGAAAAGACGATATTGGATCCCATTGTATACTTGATTTGAGATTCAATTATCACATGTCTTAGAGGTGTGCAAACATTTTCGTATCAAGTTTTTGGCACCGTTGTCGGGGATAGGCTTAAATCTATGGTTGTTAAGAGATTGAGTCTTGTTAAGCTAATTTTTCTACCATCTTTGTTTCTTGTCATACGTTTCCATGTGTGTGCAAGTAACTGCCTTTTAAGTTTATCTTTCTATGAATATGGATTCCATGGGACATTCGTTTGGGTCGTATGAAACTGTTTTCTATGACTATTGTGGCGGAAATCATTTCTCGTACAGTTGTCCTTCGAACCCTGAATCCCATTATTTCATAGGAGATAGTAATTGGGATGCCTCACACTTCAATAGTTACAATCAATCATGGGAAGATCATCCTAATTTGCTTTTAAGTGGTCAAGATCATGGCATGTTCACATCACCAATACCTCCCTACCAAGATTGGAGTAACACTTATTCAAATACTTTTGACCAATCTTGGGAGGAACACGTTGATTTTTCAGGGTGTTTTCAAGGGGATGATTTTAACAACTCAATTTTACCCCCTACACCCTCTTTAGAACAAATTGAAAACTTTGAATCTCTTGATGCTTTAATGAATGATTTCTTACAGAACATAAATGGAGTTGTTATTAACATAACGACCTGTGTTGGAGAGATCATTACTGAGCGTAATAGAAAATTCCAAAAGTCTATTCCAAGTGAGATTGAAAAATTTAAGAGTATTGGTAAGATAAGGATGAGGTCAATACTTTTGAAAATAGTCAAGAGATAGAGAAATCCGAGGAAGAATCGGAGCATTTGAGCAACCCCTCTTCACTTCAAAATAGTGAAGAGGTGCAACAAAATGCCAAAATTGTCATTAACCCATGCTTTGAATCTGTGCAGAACAACCATATTAATGCAAATGCTGCAGCATCCTTACAGCAAAGTTGTGCAGAAGGTCTTCAAGTTGTTTTGAAAAGGGGACGTGACTATCAATTCAAGGGATCGGGAAGCTTCAGAAAATCAAGTTCTATTATTGGTGAGGTGGTGTGGAAAAATCATGATGGGATGAAATATTCCCCCATATGTGCCATCGAAGTCTTGTGACGTGATCAAGGAGTGAAGGAAGTGATAAGGGAAGTATATAAGCATAAGTGGAAAGAGAAACACCAAAATGTGTTGGTGAGGATCGTTCAGGCAGAGGAGCATACTGATGTGCTTCAATAAATTTCACCATTCCTCAAGAAGTTGTCAACAAACGATCCATCAGCGGAAGAAAGAGAGCACCTTACTAAAAAAATGCAGAGATTGGTACCACAACATGCAACATCAGCAATAGAGGCTTTACAGCCTACTCCTAAGGAGTTGGACAGGTTCATATCACTTCACTTAGTCTCCATTTTTATTTATTTCTTTTGTTTTGTGTCTGGGATTAATTTGTTGATTTATAGGTTTATTTTCATGTTAAGGTCATCACATGTTACTTGCATATCTTTTGAATTCATAGCCTAAATAATTTTTTGGAACACATCATTGCACCTAGTCTATGTTTGATATGAACTAGCTTTCACTTTCTTGGGACACATTGGAAATAAACATTCTGTTTGGGACATGATCTAGGCCATCATTCACTCACTATAAACCACTTGTAGCCATTATGCACCAAAGCACATTGTTTCCTCACAATGAGGACATTGTGGATTTCAAAGTTTAAGGTTGTAAAGTTTGGGGATACGAAAGTTGCACCGCAAAACAAGGCATGAACATCAATACAAAAGAGCATAGCTCTAACTTGATGCCTTGACAAATACCCAAAAACACCCCATAAGGGTAAGGTGCACACAAATGTTCCATAGGGGCAAGGTGCACAAAAACAGAAAAAAGAGCACAAAAGTGCCGAAATTGAAAAAAATATATTGGGAATTTGTGTGAAAAAAGGCTAGGTGAGACAAAAATTGCCAAAATGAGTGACCCTACCAAAGCCCTTTTGATCCTAAATTTGATTGTGATAAGTTGAGAAAGAAAAAAAGTGGATATTAGCTTATGAATCATGCACATACCGAGGCTAGTAATGGATGACTAGGAATTTATGAAAGACTATGGATTTTATGTGGTATCTTTTCACAATGTGTGTGCACTTAATGCCATGATCTTGCATATCTTTTAATTGAGTCATTTTCTTTCTTTTATTTTATTTGCTTGGGGACAAGAAAAATTTCAAGTTTAAGGTTGTGATATGCATTGAGAATTCAATGCATAAGAACACATTTGCTTTCTTTTTAGATAGATCATTTTGTTTAATCCCAACTTTGAGTCCATTTTTCTTATCTTATTTTCCCTTTTCTGTTATATGGAGCTAAGTTTATGATTTTTCTGTCTTTTACTACTTACGGAAGCTAACTTAGGTTTTATGTTGATTTCATTACTGCCAGTCAATGCTACAGCATCCAGTTATGCTTGTTGGAGAAACCATGAAGGATTTTTGATGAAGATTGCTAACTAGATTACTTTACACCAAATCTTTTGTTAAAATGGAACTAGAGTTGTTGGTTGGAGGAAGGGAGATGATGACATACTTGGAAACCTTTAGTTGTTGTACTTTTATTATTATTTTAAGTTTTTTATTTACATCTTTGTCATCCTTCTTTTATATAAATAGGTGTTGATGGCTTTGTTTTTGATATATGTTTTTCAATCAGCCTTAGAGCTGATTAGGAATCCTCTCTTCAAGTTTTTGTAATTTAATATGAAGTATTTAAGTTTTTAGAATCCTTGTCTTTTACTTCTTTATTGCTTATTGTTTTTATTTTATGCACTTTACATTTCCGTCATTTATATTTTCCATCATTTACATTCCGTCATTTATATTATGTCTTTACTTTATTTCATTTACATTTCTTGCAATTTATTTTACGTAATGAGTAACTAATTTTATTAGCTTGGGTGTGAGGCAAATGGTGAGTTTTTAAACCAAAAGAAAGTGGGCATCGTTTCTCAATAATGATGTTCCATCATTTCATTCTAAGTTTTATAAATCCAAACGCACTTCTTGACGAATTGATCACTTTGAAAGGGGTAAAGTGTAGAGAACTCAGGCATGAGCCACATGAATACACGTCAATTTGAATGATATGGGAAGTATACTTGGAAGAGTTGCTAACAAGGGAACTTGTTATCTATGTTTTTCAAACTGATTGATTCTTGACGGGTTGATCACTAGTCAAAGTGTTAAAGTGTATGGACTCATGAATGAGCCACTTGGAACACGTCAACTTGGATGATATGGGAATCGACTCGGAAGAGTGATTTTAACAAAGGAATTTGTTTATCCATATACTTTGAAGACACCGTTGGCACTATCACTGCTTCTGATACTGCACAGGAATGTGTCTAGTAGAAGCTAAACACAAGTGTCATGGTGAGAATTTGGAAGGACCACTTTCAAAGTAGATGGTGGAACTAGTTGTTGAAAAACACAATGTTGTAGCATTCCTACAGCATTGGTCCACAGAAACTTGTATTTAATACTCACCAAAAGTCTTACACCCTTGCTTTCTTTATTCTCTGTTATTTTAATTAATTGTTCACTCAACCCATACAAAGTCTTCAAACTCGCCATCTGAAGTTAGTTTTTCATCTCGAGATCTTGCAACTTAAGATACCTATCCCTGTGGAATACGATACTTGGTTCTTACCATTTTATTACCTGAAAAGACGATATTGGATCCCATTGAATACTTGCTTTGAGATTCAATTATCACATGCCTTAGAGGTGTGCAAACATTTTAGTATCACATACATTTGCGTGTGGATATGTAACGGCTAAGTCGACAGGTGTGTTTTGCCAGTGCTCATGCTGGGGTGGGTGTCCCGTTTATGCCATGGAGGGTGTGTTCCAGTTAAGGCAGTGTGAGACTGACACGTTTTCACAGGTGGCATGATTTCAGTGTGCTGATTACACGTGTTGCTTTGAGATTGAAGTTTAAATGTTTTAAAATGGAGAATTGCTATAAATGTTATAGATTGTTTTAAATATTTTTTGTTGGCGCGAATGTTATAGCTAGAGGGAACTCAGTAGACCTCATGGTCTAACCCTCGTTTTTCAAAACTAAAACCATTTTCAGGTAAGGTGTTCAGTTAGAAGTTCGTTCAAGGGAATTACGGGAGGTAGTGTCGTGATAGGGACTTGAAGGAAGCTTGAAGTTTTGGTTGATCTAGATTATCTCATTTGTAGTCATATTTTTACCTTTTGGGTTGTAATGCTTTGTATATTAGTTGTTTTGGATTCGGTTTGTTAAAGTTGGTATCAGAGCCATAATTTAAGGGATTTAGATGACCGGATGGGCCTAAACTTAAATTGGGAATAGATGGGGACACAACTGAGATATAGGAAGCTATTCGGGAAGACCTTTATGCTCGATAATCACGACGATGGTAGTGAGGACTCTCATGTAAGGCAAATTCAAAATCACATCTAGCCAATGCCATTGTGAATTTACAGGTGTGTGGGTGTGCTCGATTACTATTGTTGCGATGATCGATAGGGATGTAGTGCGGAGTAAATTCTAGTTTTGCAAGGATAGCAATGGTTCAGAGGTGTTGTAAGATCGTTTGCGAGGTAATGTTAACACCTTCTAGAACGAGCATCATTCAGAATGTTAATGAGACAACTATAGGTATAACTTCTTTGGGCCAAAAGGGGGAATAACCGATTTGAGGTGAGCTCCTAGTTTCGAGTGAGTCTCCATTATGGTAGTTCGTTATGTCGATCAATTGGGATCTTGAGAGCTTCAACCCAAGAATCGAGTTATAGAAATGAACCTTTTGACTCTTCAGTTAATGGAAGGGTGGCAAGGGTGGTTGAGAAATGATAGTAGAGTTTTTGTATAATATAGGGTAAGGATAGGATAGAAAGGGGTTACTGATGGTTAGCCTATTAAGGTCAAAGTGAGGACGCATGGTTTGCAAATCATTAGTAGCGGTGGTAACTGTGTAGATGGACATACAAGTATGTTGGGAGGCACTAGTGCCGAAGGTTGTTGCAAATGTGAGGATACTGACTGGTTGGTCGGAAGTAGGAAGTCCATGATGAAATGTTGTGAGTGCAAACGGTTGACCTTCCTAGAGTAAAGGCCTTCAATGTAAAATAAGTATCATGCATTGTGTTTTCGAACAAGTACATAAGTCTATCATGTCAAAAATTTGTGTGTATGTGTGTGTGCCTGGTAAGTTCTCATTATGAAAATGAGTTGACGCATGCAAACGTGTGTTTGGATCGAAAAGACAATTTTATTGTGTTGTGTGATAAATTTTGAACTTGTTCGACGATGGAATTCTGGGGACGGAATTCTTTTGACGAGGAGATATTGTAATACCCGAAACTTTATTAAAAAAGTATTAATAAAGTGTATCTAATGGGAGTTTGGGGAAGAACCAAAGTTTAGGGTCTAAGTTGTAAATTTTTAGAAAAGGGCTTAAAACCCTAAAGGCACCAACCCTCCTATTCTTTTCTCATTTGTAGGCTATCATCAGTGCGTACTTGAGGGTGGGAATTTTAGAAGAAAACAATTTATGGATTCAGACTATTTTAAATAGTGTTGTTGGCGCGAATTTTATTGCTAGAGGGAACTCGGTAGACCTCATGGTCTAACCCTCGTTTTTCAAAACTAAAATCATTTTCAGGTAAGGGGTTCAGTTAGAAGTTCATTCAAGGGAATTGCTGGGGGCGGTGTCGTCATAGGGACTTGGAGGAAGCTCGAAGTTCCGGTAGACCTAGATTATCTCAGTTGTAGTCATATTTTTACCTTTTGGGTTGTAATGCTTTGTATATTAGTTGTTTTTTATTCGGGTTATTACACTCATTAATGAGGAGTTACAAAAAAAATTTATCCATGATTCTAGCTTGAGGTTTATGATTCAAAGTGTACTCTAGATGATTGGTTGATGTTTCTAATTGTATGTCACGATTATGGATTCACAAGGTGAGCAAAACAACATTCATACCGCATTGTTGAACGATACTATGAATTCCGAAAGATTGGACGATGTCGGTGGAAGAGCCGACATATTTCATTGTTCGTCAATAATAACTACAACGTCAGATATATGTAATGGAACGCAGCTCAATCCCACTGAAGAATGTATTACGCAAAATATCAGCATGGTTAAATGCAGCACAAAAATAGTCGAGTCCAATAAGGGAATTCGTATTGGTAAGTACCTTTGTTAGTGTTATGAGCACTGATGAACATGGATGAACACTGATGAAATACCCTCCTTCCACATGGAACCGTCCACTTTATGAACATATGTTCATATAGTTTTATTATGCACTGACATTCCACTTTATGAACAACCCCCTTTATGAACATATTTTATGAACCTTGGACTTGTTGGCGTATTTCGACGCTGGGTTTTTGTTTCACATATTAAACAATTTATGAATATGCGTTAATGATGTCCATAATATATGATGTTTTCAACTTGTTAAGATCATGATATAATGAAACTTGGAACATAAATGTTCAATGAAACTTAATGAACATATGATCAAGGTGTTCACAATTGTTCATGAAAATATTCCCAAATAATGTTCAAGATTTCACCATATTCACCATTGTTCTTGAACATGAGTGTCTAATATGATCATGTAGTATCAACTTATTTAATGTGAAAACGTTACAAACAAAGAAGATACATACATAAAATCACCACGGAGATAAGAACATAGAAATCAAACATAAAGAAGATTGGCTCATACTTTATAATACGTTAATTGATCATTTATGAGAAGAACGTGATAATTACGACGTATATATTTTATTTTTAGATGTGTCTTTTTAATGTTATTAAATGGATTTGTTTCGGATTAATTTCCGAATTAATTTTGAAATGTAATTTGGTTCAAATAATATGATAATAAAGTTATCGTGAAAATATAAAATACACGTATATATAGGAATCGGTTTAAATAAGAGCCTAAATATCATGAAAAGGTAAGAAATATATTTTAGAAAGAAAGTTTATACGTGAATTATTAAAAAAAATTCATTCAAAAATGCATATATAAACTCGTATGTATAATTTTAAAGGACAGTTAAAAAAATTGTTAAAAAAACTCAAAAACCGCAGGTGGGTTTAGGATCTAACTTTTTGTTTAACATTTTCGTTTATTTTGGATATGTTTTTTATTAAAAATGTTAGGATATTCATTTTAGTTTATTTTAAAAAAAATGTCATATCATTTGAGATTACGAGTTACCTGCTAAACAGGTAAACGAGTCCCTTAAATAAATGAAAATTTTGTTTCAAATCCTAAAATGAATGTTTTGAAAGTTGGTTTCCCAAAATAGAAATATGGGCAAAGTTTGTTCCATTTTGATGCAATTTTTCTTAAAAATAAGCCCCAAAAACCCAAATCTTATTAGAGATGAGCCCCTCAATTTAAGGTTTCATATGTGTAGTTATGAGCTTGCATTCGTTGACTATTTATTCATATTTATGTTGGCTGCATGCATAAATTCCCTGCCCACATGCAAGGACCAAAGCAGCCAGCCTGCAATTAATACCAAATTATGTTCTTCCCCAAATTGGATAAAATCACGATTAAATGTTAATTTATTCCTAATTATTGAACGTTTTTTTTCCTCAAATGCAATATTTTTTTCACAAATTAAAAGGTTTGGATGATTATGAATTTTCAAAATGTGAGTTTGGAGTGATATTTCGTTTTGGTTTTGGTTTTGGTTTAAGAAATCGATAAATGTACGTTTGCAACTCGATATATATATATATATATATATATATATATATATATATATATATATATATATATATATATATATGTCCTAAAATAATTAAAAAAAAAGGTTTTAATATATTCTTGTATTACCTAGAAAAATGGAATTTTAATAATTTTGATATGTACTAAATAAGGATAACACAACATGTATATACACAAGAAGATTTCAAGACTATCAGAATCAATAGACACTTTAATTTAAAACGTTATTGTATTTTTATATCAATTTTTGTTGTTCAATGTCACGCTTTACTTATTCCTAGGGTTGTGGTGTCTAACAAAAGTCATAAATGGTTAAATATGTTTATAATCATTCCACAAATATTCACAACAAAAGCACCATAAATACGAATTGAGATCTCAAATCAGAATTGGCACGATGTTTCATTAGTCACATCTATACTAACTCACCAAGCATAATGACCGCTTGTAATAACACTACAAGTAAATTACAACACTTTTTGTACGTTAACTTAGAAGTAGCACAAATATTTTCAACTGTTGCCGCTCTTTTCAATTTTCATGGTTATCAGCTTGCAAATTCATCTACAACTTTGTCCTTGTGACAATTTGCCCCTGATCTACATATTTTTAGGGAATTACACAATTAGTCCTCGTTTTTTACTTTGTTTTATTTTTAGGGTGTTACACTCACTGCGAAAATGATTTGCAAAAATAACATTTCGTTAGTTTTTATCATTTTCCCCTTACTAACTATCATACATGTCAAGAAAATTTATTTACTCGATCAAAAGGTCTTTTACTCAACAGTACCAGTAACCTAACATTTCTAGAGTTTAAGGATTTCAACCTAAGCTTCATTTGCCGTATATAAATAATATATACTTCAAAAAAAATGTTGTATATAAATGATATATTCCTAAGTGTTAGGTTCCGATGAGAATGAAAGTTATGGTGAGAAGGGTGGATGCACATTAGGATGAGATTCACGGAGATGCACTGGATCAATTCCCGTATCAAGCACGATTCATAGGGCGAGAGTGAGATTTAGAGGTTGTTTGTTTTAAAAAAAATACCTCTTAATGACTCTTAAATCTGAATCGTTTAGACCTTTTTACATTTAGACTGTTTGTTTTTTTTTCTTCCAGTTTTCAGAACTTTTTAACTCTTATATACGTCTGAAGTAAGAAGTGGTGACCTAACTTCTTAATACCTCTTATCGCCACCTCAGTTCATTTGCTCTTATTTCTTTCAAGATACCTCAAAACGTTACAGAAACATACAATCTTGTTGATTCAGATTTCAGAATTCAGCACCACCTCTTATTAATCAGAAGTAAAATAAGACTTTAAACCTCTTAAAAAACAAACGGCACCTTAAAGTGATCAAGGGTTCAAATCTCTTCTTAATGTTGTTTTCACCTTAACTCATTTTCTCACACCATCTTTCATCATCTTCCTAATGTTGTTTTATTTATATGATGGAATAAGTTGGTTGATTATTACTTGGACCAACAACTATTCACATCTAATTCCAACCTTAAGCTATTAGTGGATAATATATAGAACATTTACTCAAAAGGTTTAAGATTAAAATCTTATGTGTATTATCAACTTCTTAATAAAAAATATTTTTTATATTGAAAAACCTTAAGTTTGTCAATTCTTTATCAAAAAACAATTGACATAAATCATGTAAACAAGATAATTTGAGAGCCGGGAGGGGAGCTTGAAGTTAAAAGGCCTAGGTATGAAAAGAATTGGGTTGGGCTTTCCTCAAACATGTAGATCATATGTTAAAATCTTCTATCTACATATAGATATAAATATACACTATTTATGTATAGAGATGGCAAAAAACAAGTCCCGGGTTGAGTTGGGTTGGTCTCAAATCAATCCTGGTCCTAAATTAATTGGTCCCTTTAAAAGTGGGTCGTTTAGTCTTGACCAAAAATCCTATGAGTCTATGACCAATCTAGGCCTGGTTACCGGCCCGATTCTATCGGGCCAGTCCCAAATCCGGCTCCGTTTAAAAAATATTATACATGTTTTTATAATTATGATTTTTGAAATTTAGTATTAAAATACACTTTAACTAGATAAAAACTTGTATTGTAATTTTTAAAAATTCTTTTTATTTTGAAAAATCGGGTCTATACATAATCGATCATGGGCTAAGTTGAGCCTTGAAATTCAATAAAACGTGTAACTGGCCCAGACCATCGGGTCATAACCGGTTCTAATCGGTCCCGGGCACAATTTAACCATCTCTATTTGTATACATGTGAAATGCAATGAGATAAATTTTTACCATAAGCTGAGAATAGAAAATCAATACAACTTCTCGTTATAGAAAAGAAGAAAAATTGAAATATATGTCTTAACAAGATTTAAATTAAAATTATTGATTGAATTTTTTTTATTATTGAATTTGACTTACTAATTTAAAGATCTGGTAAAAAAAGAACTAGAAAAACATATATAATATGATTGTTAAATTAAAGATTGTAATATTCCCCCTTTTTTGACATAAATTATTTAATTATAGTTTTATTATAATTTAAATATTTTAGATTCAAAAATAGAAATGCAATATATTAGTAGGACCTAATATTTACTCTATATTTAAATGTTTTATCAGGTAATTATGAAGTATATTTTGAAATTAGAATTCGACAATAATAATTGTTAAACGGGATTTTTTTTTAATACATTAAATATTTTATTATATATATACGTGTGTGTTTGGAAGATGTGAATGAGATATGCAAATTAAAGTGAAAAGAAAAAAACAAAAACCATTAAATTGTAAAAAGCTACTTGAAACCCAAGGAAAGAATTATTAATCAACATCCAATAAGTATACGAAACTTGTAGTTTAAGAAATCAAGAAACCATGTGGCAACGTGGGCTGGGGGAAGCACAAGTCATTCTATATAAATATTACAAAAAATCATTCCATATAAATAAGGGTGAGCAATACGATTTATGTTAGCTCAGACTTTGTATAGTATATTTAGGGGTTGTTTGGTTAGTTTTTTTTTTTTTATCAAGTTTTACATGGGTAAAGTTTTATCTAGAAGTTTAGTCAATAAACTATTTTATCATTAAGTCATTACCAAATAGTCATGTATAGATGACTAAATAAATTGTGTCCCATTAATGATTAAACTCATTACAATGTTAACCAATAGACTCTTAGGGCTGTTTGTTTACCTCTTAATGTTCCATTAAGAGGCAACATCTAAATCGTTAAGAGGTGAATCTTGTTTGGCAAAAAAAAAAAAAACTACCTCTTAATAGTTCCAAAATCTTTTGAATGATTTTATATCTTGGGTCTCCCTTAACCATTAAGCACCCTGATTTCATCATGAACAATTACCAAACAACCACATTTCATTTTGCACTATATCATAACAGTCTCTTAATCATTCTGCACCAAATCATTCAGCAACTGCCAAACAACCCCTTAGTCCACTCTATAAATAACTATTGTTTACTTTTTTCCCCTCAAAATAATCTTTACATTATTATTTTAACTTGTTCTAAAATAAGTGTTAGTTTTAAAAATAAATATCTACTTTTATTATTTTAATTTTTTTTAATAAACTGATTATAGGACTTCGGTTTATAGGGCCAAACATATATGTATAAGGGACTAGCTACGAATTTAAGTTAGGGGTCTAGTCGTCAGGGTTCGTACTTTGCTCTCAGATTAATTTCATCCAAGGTTAAATATGGCGTGAGGCGTGGCATGGCGGACGAGGTCGCCTCAAGTGTAATAACCGGGTTAGAAGCTTAAATCTAAGAAGTTTGAGGCGAAAGTGTAAAAGGGTCAAAGTTGGAGGGGGTTTAAGGTAAAATTTTGAAAAGAGGGGTTTTAATCCTAGGGATTTTTGTGTAGCAGCCTAACGGCGTTTGGAAGGAGGTTTGGGGTGATTTTGGGAGAGCAGAAGGAAGGCAATCCATCTTTGATTTCAAGTTTTCAGATATTTTCTTTAAGGATTTGTTTCGAGCTGTAAGAGTAGACGCAACGTTTTAAGCAAGGGACCCCAGGTGAGTTTTTCTGAACTAAATATTTTGTTAACGAAAGCACATGAAAGTTTAATTTTAAACTTTGATTTATTACGATAATATATTCATGATGAAGTTATTTCAGTGTGTTATAAAATTGTTGATATTTAAATGTATGTATACATTATTGTGGAAGTTGTAACCTAAGTCGGGGAGTGTGGCCCGTTTATGTCATTGGGGTGTGTCCCAAAATTAAGGCAGTGCGAGTTAGATACACCGTCTTCGACGGTAGTGTTGTCAGTAGCGTGAATTACTCTTATGTTGTTTTTAAATCTGTTGATTTAAATTTTTGGAAAGTTATATTATTGCTTATTTGTTAGAGGGGACTCACTAGACCTCCGGTCTAACCCTCGCTCTTTCAAATTTTAAAAACCTTTTCAGGCAGGCGTGATTTAGGAAGGATTGATAAGGGTAAAGAGAAAATGTAGCGGAAATGGATAGAAGACCGTCATCTTAGTTTTCTCTTTTTCTTAAATATCTCAGTTGTGTATAGGTTGTCGTTGCAAACCTTGAATTGGAATTGTACGCTTAGGGCCGTTTTGCCATGAGTTATTATTATGATTTAATTGTGTTTGTTATTGGCCTTGGTTGGGTTGTTATGTCAAGCCTTACACGCCACAACAACGTGAATGTGTTTTTCTCAAGGCGTGACACAAGACGGCAAATTTGTATGTCATATATAGAGTTATATATATAGTATTCAATCATATGATGGTATTAAAATATATAAATTCATATTAGAAAGAAAATCATATAGATTATTATAATAAAAATAGTATTTGATTAAATATTTAAAATAGAACTTAAAAGGGGGTAAGTTACAATTTCGTTTTAATCGTGAGTCCATGACGTGTATGAACTCGTAAAACTGTGAGTAATGTGATTAGATAAATCTATAAAAGTGTAAAATCTAAAATTAGAAATATAAAAAATCACACAAACTAAAAAACATTAAAATACTTTTTTTAAAAGGCATGTCTTGTGAAAAACGCATGTCGTGGTGTGCCACGGTGCACCTCAAGGGACCATGATTGAGTCACGCCTAACAGAAACGTTATATGCCTTATCGTAACAATGGAGATACGCCTTGCACCATATCGTGTCATGGCGCGCCTTTTTGAATGTTGATTCCAACTATCGAATTTTCTTAAACCAAATTATTTCAAAACTTCTCGTATCACTGTTAGCACCACTTGGACTAAAAAGGTAATCTGGTTTATGAAGTTGATATGATCCAAGTTTAATATAAGCTCGCCTAATTTCATCACATTGATTATTTGGATAGCTTAAGATTGAAGTCCGTGCGCCAGAATCATGAATTAAAGAATCTACATTGACATTCCTCGAATTTTACACATCAATCTTTTTGGGTTCGACTATAATAGTTAATGGTGTTGGGTCATTAACTTCTTTTTTTCTTTAAAAAAAACGATTGTTATTTTCTTGCTTATGATTCAAACTATGATACTTTATCTTTCAAAATTCAAACGAATTACGATATTTCAACATCAACATTTACATTCAATTAAACCACGGTTGGTGTTTTTGTACAACAAAAGTTAAAGATACCCAACAAATAGTTACATTAAAATAATAAGTATATATAAAGCATTCAATTAAATTAGTTAATTAGAAATATTAAGTTTAAGTTTAGATAATTAACTAATTGTGTTTATTAGTTTGCTTTTGTCAAAAAAAAGAAAAGAAAAAACCAATTACTTAGACTAAGGGACCGTTTACCAAACGTTTACCCAGGCAAGAGGTTATCTAGTCATATTATCTTATCGGATGAATATGACAAGGACCGAGAATCTTACTCGATAAGAGGTAAGGTAAGGACCGAGAGTCTTACCCGGTAAGTGAGGACGAAGATCCTTACCACGGTTAGCGCTTATCGAGAAAATTGTTGCATACGTTACCGTTCTAGTGGACTAAAATCTTCCCCAGTAAGTAAGTGATAGTGTTGAATTTTACTGGTTAGCGTTTGCTCGAGTAAACGTTTGGTAAACACTCCCTAAATGTAAAACAAAAAGTTGGTGCTCTAGAATATGTTACCTGATTGGTTATTTATAACAAATACGCTATATAAATTAAATTAGTTAGGGAATAAAGTGTCATATTTGTGTGGAAATGTTGTAATATGTTTATAAGACGTTTTCGGCGTCTTAAATATTTTTTTTTATGACATATTTTAGAAATGTCCTACAAACACATCGTTTTATATGACGATTATGTTTCGACACTTTTTCAAATAATGTCATATAAAAAGATTTAATATGCATTATTATTTCAAAAGTGTCACAAAAATATAATTTAAGAAGCTAAAAAAACGTCTCATAAACCTATTGCAACACTCTTATATGTGACACATATGTTTAGTCCTATAAAGTAGCATATTAGGACCCTTTAGAGATTTGTGACTTCTTATAAATCCAAAAGAAAACTCTAAGGGGGTGTTTGGTTCATGGATTTTGAAGGAATTGGAATGGATAATTTCTTTGACCAAATTTCAATTCCTTTGTTTGTTTCACATATTGATCATGATGGAATCCTTTGAATTCCACAAATCAATGAATTCCACAAATCAATGAATTCATCATTCCTTAGCTAAAGTGAAAGAATTGAATTCAATTCAATTTCTACCAACTGAATGCATGCGTGGTCAACTTCCATCAAATTTCATTCCAATTCTTTCAAAGTCAAAATTTTTCAATAGATTCCAATTTCATCAAATTCTATTCTGCGAACCAAACACTCCGTAAATTTAAATATTATATTACCCAAAATAAAAAGTTAGATGGTCTAAATTTTAAATTTTAAAAACAAAACTAGTATAAATCTTAAATTTACGAAATAAATTACCAGTAAAATAAAATAAAAAATAAGAAAAAAGTCACAGAGAAGTATTTGAACACTTAACTATTGATTTATTTATATTGATTTATTTATAATCACTACCAACCAACTAAACTAAGAAACATATACAAAATCATTCGGGGGTTTTAACGTATTTAGTTTTATGAGATCTAAATTTAAGGATTATAATTCCGCTTTAATTTGAACCTTTATTAGAGTATCTTTACTAGATTGTTTTTAATTTTTTTAAAAATAAATAATTAAAAATTGAAATCTCTAAAAGATACATTAACTTTAATAGATTTTTTATTTTAAAGATTTCAATATTAATTATATTATTAAAATATTCTATAATTTGATTATTTTTACACAATTTAAAAAAAAAACATATATAAAATAACAATGATATCTATTGGTAAAAATAAATAAAAAATAGTCTCTCTGCTCAATCAAGTTTGAGAGAAATCTTTAAACTTTAGTTTTATTTTGTTTTCATTTTATGTTGTTTATTTTAAAGAATCTATTTGAGATACTCCTATGTCCCGTTTGGTTTGCGGGAATGGAATGAATTTGGATTCTAAATCCATTCCAATCCTGCGTTTGGATTGTGGAAATGGAAAGTTTTGACTGGATTTAAAATCTTTTGACTATTTTAAAATCCAATGTTTGATGGATTTGGAAATCCTTTGGGTTGAGCCAGGATTTCAAATCCAATCCGGATGGATTTTAAGTCGCTTCCTTCTAAGTCCAATAAAAATATATAGTTTTAGGAAAGTCGATAAAAAAAAGTAATTTACTAATAAAAATAAATTCTTTATAAAACAAACAAATAAAAAAAACTTAATCTAAATCCAAATCTTACAAACCAAACAAGACTTGTAAAGGAATGGATTTGAAATCCATTCCAAATCCTACAAACCAAACATTCAAATCCCCCTAAATCCAAATCCCTCCAAATCCAAATCCCTCTTTGAAATCCAATCCATTTCATTCCAATCTCGCAAATCAAACACGCCCTTAGTTATGAAATAATTTTAAAAAATGTATTTGTTACAAGAAACCCGTTAAAACTAATCAATTTACCATTGACTAAGGGGTTGTTTGACAGTTGCTGAATGGTTTAGTGCTGAATGATTAAGTGGTCTGAATGATTAAAAGATTTTTATGATATAGTGTAAAATGAAATATGGTTGTTTGTTAATTGTTCATAATGAAATCAGAGCTCTTAATGGTTAAGGGAGGGTCAGGATACAAAATCATTAAAAGGATTTTGGAACCATTAAGAGACAACTCTTTTTTTTGCCAAACAAGATTTACCTATTAGTGATTCAGAGTTGTGTCTTAATGGAACCATTAAGAGGCAAACAATTAGCCTTAAAACTAGTCAATATTCAAACCATCAATCATCGTTGAAGTTTACAAAAAAGAAACGTTTTTAATTTAATTCTTCTGATATAATGCTCGAAATATAATTTCATAAAAAAGTCATTTTCGATTTAGAATTTGGCAATGATTAATCATGTGACTCTTGTAATTTGGGAACGAATCCAATGCTTTCAACAAAAATGACGATGAAAGAAACTTTGGATCCTCTATTCTATATCCCAATTTTTCTTTCTAATAATTCATTATTATTATTTATATTTATTAAATATTTATTGTTATTGTAGTTATCATTATAATACTAATTTTTTTTTATATGTAAAAATGCAAAAACAAGTCTTGCATATATATATATATATATATACTATACTATTATATTAAAGTTCTATTACGGTTATTGAAAAAAAGTAGTTATTGGAAAACGGTTTTTGGAAAGTTAAATTTTACATTTATCACTCTTACAATTAATTATTTAATTTACTTTCTATCCCTTGTTTTTTCATTTTATATTTTACACCCTTATTATTTTAACACAAATAATCGTATATAAATAAAAATGCAATGAAAAAATACGTTTCTTTTTTTACAAATTATACCTCGTTTCATCAATACCTTCAAAACGAGCCCAATATTGAATATTTTTAAATTTAACCGTACTATTAAATATCATGAATATCTACGAATTAAATTTCTACTACTATATAAAAAAACTAATACAATTATTGTACAAACTTTTGTACAATAACACTTATCACCTTAAGCTTTTATACAATAACACTTATTACCCTAAGCTTTTATACAAAAACACTTATCACCCTTGTAATGTTACATTTGTCATCCTTACAATTACTTATTTAATTCATTTTATATCCCTTATTTTTTCATTTTTCATTTTACACCATTATCATATTAACACAAATAATCGTATATAAACAAAAATGCAATGAAAAAATACGTTTCTTTTTCTACAAATTATACTATTATAATCGTCTCGTCAATATCTTCAAAACGAGCCCAATATTGAATATTTTTTAATTTAACCGTACTATTAAATATCATGAATATCTATGAACTAATTTGTTTTCTATCCATACGTTTTATTTTTTTCCACCGTTAACACATTAAAAATACAGAATCGTAAAATACGTTTCATTTTTATTATAAATTATATCATTATAATTTTTTCTGTCAATAATTGTAATATAAACTAATTATTAAATATATTTATGGGTTTAGGCTTTTATAAATTGTGATTCATAGGTAATGGTTGGATTGTTAATGACATGTCTATAAGAAAGTAACATTAATTGTTCGTTATTTACTTACATTCCGCTGCATCGTGCGGGTATATGCCTAGTATATATATATATATATATATATATATATATATATATAGTTTTAGGTTCATTTGATAAATGGTAAATATTTGAGAAATAGAGAAGTAATCCTAGTCATTCATACGGTCAAAATCGGATTTGACTGGTCAAATATTGCGGCTTTGACTGGTCAAGAATTGTGGCTTTGACTGGTCAAAAGTTGCGGCTATTCCAAAAATAGAAGGAGAGTTTCGTAATTTTTACAAAATACACGGAACGAGTTCATATATGAACTTATATGATTCACAAGTTCATATGTGAACCAGTATAATTCACATATGAACTCTTTTAACTGATTAATATATGAACATTTGTTATTCATATATGAACTAATTAACTGATTCACATATGAACTAATTAATTGTAGGTTCATATGTGAATCAGTTGAACTAGTTAACAGATTTATATATTAACCTTTGTGATTCACATATGAACTAATTAACTGATTCACATATGAACGTAAGGAATCATACATGTTCATATATGAACTCGTCCTGCGTATTTTACGAAACTATCATTCTATCTTTTATGGACCACACATTTACCATTTCTCAAATGAACTCATCCCTATATATATATATATATATATATATATATATATATATATATATATATATATATAGTGGAAGGATATTTTGCAACCCATATTTTAACCGTTGGATTCATGATCGACGGTTATTTTATTTTTATTTTTCTGTTTTTTTAATTAAAAATATTGGGCCCCATATCTATTGTAACCGTCAATCATAAATCTGACGGTTAAGATGTGGGTTGCAAAGTTTGCAACCTTTTTAAGGGTTGCAAATAAAATAACCCATATATATATATATATATATATAGGGGCTAAATCAAATGAAAACAACAAATATGTTACAAACATGTGAGAACCAATATAAAAGTATTTTTTCACATGATATATTTTCACCAAATGCTTGGATTTAATATATTTATTCTCATATATTTGTTTTATAATATGATAGTTTTACATGTATTTGTTTCACCATATAAATATTTTTTACCTGTATTTTTCATTTCACTAGGTGAATCAAATTTTATTTTTCACGTGTAATCTTTTCACAAAGTGAACAAAAACATATATGAAACAATATCTTAAATAATAGGTTTTGATGAAAAAAAATCATGTAAAAAAATATTTTTATATCGGTTCTCAAAGGTTTGTAACATATTTTTGGTTTTCATTTGATTATCGGCCTATATATATATATATAGGGTCAAGTTCACGTGAGACCAAGTTGTTTCCGTAAGACCGCGTGAGACCAAGCCTTAAAACATGAAACTTCACACCGAAACACTGTAAAGGTAAAAAATATTCGAACCTTCATAATGTAATCACACTATGAAGATAAAAAAACCTAAACCAAGTTAAAAAAAATCAAACCTTCACAGATAAAAGACTGTGAAGGTATATCCGAACTTTCACAATGAAGACACTGTGAAGGTAAAAAAAAACGAACATTCACAGCGAAAAACACCGTGAACGTAACATTTACGGTGTTTTCCCTATGAAAAGTTCGATTTCTTTTACATTCACAGTTTTTTGGTGTGAAGTTTCATACTTTAAAGTTTGGTCTCACCGGTCTCACGAAAACTGTTTGGTCTCACGCGAACTTAAGTCTAGATATATATATCAAAAAGAACAAAGAGTCGATATGTAAAGAAAATAAAATATTGACTGTATATCGTAAATCATACAAGTTTAAATTAAATTAATAGTACTAAATCGAATAATTAGGGTTTGAAATGATAATTGATACAAGCTTTTTCAAATCTTAAATTCATATTTTTCAAATATAAAAACCAATATACGTATTTGATTTATTATCTGATTTCAATCTATATTGATTTAGTTTTTTTCATTTTTAGTTCCATTAATTTTTTTTTGGAAGACATAGCGGCATCGAACACACGAACGGCTACCATGAACTCTCGCACACACGCACGCACGCCTCCCCGGCGGTATCGGACATCCACGGGAAACCCACTAATCTGCCGTTGTCCCGGCCCAGCTTACGCTGAACCTAGAGTCCAACCACAGTCTAAGACTGGGCTGGGGGGAGGCAGCCCAGCCAACGACTTGGACCGGCCCAAGGACTGAGTACTCCTCATGCCCTCAAATTGACTCCCCTTGGATTCGAACCAGGGTAGGTTGGGATACTATCCACAACCCCCCCCCCCCCCCCCAAGGATGTTACCGACCTTGGGGAAACCAACTGAGCTAGACATGATTTGTAGTTCCATTAATTTTTGTTTTTGCTTTTTTGGTTTTAGTCTAAGGGATTGTTTGTTTATCTCTTAATAGTTCCATTAATAGGCATCATCTGAATCGTTAAGAGGTGAATCCTATTTGGTAAAAAAAAATCTCTCTCTTAATGGTTCAAAAACCTTCTGAATGATTTTGTATCCTAGGTCTTTCTTAACCATTTAGTGTCCTAATTCCATGTTGAACAATTACCAAACAACCATATTTCATTTTGCACTATATCAAAAGAGTCTCTTAATCATTCTAACTATTTAATCATTCTGTACCAAATCATTTACCAACTGCTAAACCTTAAACCGCTAAGTCCAATTACATAGTTTTCATCTTAATAAATAGCCTTGTTGAAAAATAGCACTTCGTTTAAGCCCTAACTGTGTTAACTTATGCATAAAAAAATGTACGTAAACATAACTGATAAACAATTTCAAAATGTTTTTTTAAACATTTAAACCAAATTACACATTTATTTTCTGTAATTAATGCTTCTTGTTTTATTTAAAGCTGATCAAAAGTCTTTTTCTTAAGCTAGCTTACTAAACACGAAAAAATAGTAATAATAATATGATAACCAAAACTTAGTCTTAAAAATAAGAGTGAATTATATTGGCGGTCCCTGGGTTTGCTCAGAAGTTAAATTTGGTCCCTAAAATGAATTACCTACGTTGATGGTTATTAACTTTTCAATTTCATAAAAATGATGGTTCCTAGAGTTAACATTCTTAGTTAACAACCGTTAGTACAGACAAATCACTCTTTTTGCTTTTTCGTGCCCCTAGAGGAGTGATTAGTGAGCTCGAGAGGGTGAGGAGTTCTTTCTTTTGGAGAGGCTGTAGTGGTAATGGAAAAGAAAACAAATGGTTAGCATGGGTAAAATGGGATAAGGAAATTAAAGATTTCAAAAAAGGAGGTCTCAATGTGGGAAGTCTCCAAGCTTCAAATTGGGGTTTGTTGGGGAAATGGTGGGGAGATTTTTGTATGAGAAAGACGTTCTATGGGTGAGAGTGGTGGAAAGCATATACGGGAAGGGGGGAGGCATTAATGATGGCTTAAGGAATGTCTAAGGGGGGGGTGTCGTTATGGTCAAACATAATAAGAATTAAGGAGGACCTAAGGAAAGTTGGTATAAACTTTGGGTCTTCCTTTGGAAAAGACGTTGGAAATGGGAGGGACACATTGTTTTGGTCGGAAAGGTGGTTAGGGGGAGTACCATTAGGAGAAAGATTCAAAAGGTTGCTAAGTTTAGACACACACACAAAAAAAAGACGTCTTAGTAGAGAAAAAAGGGGAATGGGTAGATAACAAATTGATATGGAAATGGTCGTGGAGGAGGGAACCAAGGGGGAGGGAAATAGGAGAATTGGAGGCTCTAAATGAGTCTTTGCAAGGTTGGACCCCAAAGTTGGAATATCGGGATAAAAAAAATGGCTACATGGAAAGGATGGAACTTTGTCAGTTAAAGAGCTCAAGCTCCTAATCAAGGAGGGCACGTCCTTGAATGGTGATCAAGTGATTGAGACCAAATGGCTTAAGTCAGTACTGAAGAAAATAAACATTTTTATGTGGAGGGCTAGACTTGAGAGACTCCCTTGAAAGACAATCCTTGATAGGATGGGGATGGACATTCCATCACTCCTATGCCCAAGATGCGGGAAAGTGGTAGAATCGGTTAATCACGCGCTTGTGACTTGTGAAGAGGTTAGCAAAATGTGGAAAGGAGTGTGTAGATGCTGGAAGATTGATAAGGATCAAATTAAATCGATTGAGGATCTAATTGGGGGGGGGGGGGATTTATAGCTGCCTCTGTGGAAATAAACGGTGTGGAGCTTCTTATATCAAATCTGGAGTCATCGTAATCGGGTAGTGTTCAAGGAAGACAAGAGGAAATTTGTTGAGCTCCTCTTCGAGTGGATTGAGAGAAGGATTCATAGCAGAAAATTAGAGTGGACTCGGTGGCTCACGGATCCCGCTGGGGCGTTGTAATTTCGGATCAAAATCGGGGTGGCTTTGGTTGGGATTGTTAGGAGAGGCGTCTTGTCAGCGGGTTTTCTTCTTTCGGTCGAGTTGTGGGTTGTGGAGTGGATTTGTTCGGGACTGTCCGGGGATGCTTACCGTCATAAAAGAGCGTTGGACGTATGCCTTTTGCTGTTGCGTTAGTATGTGCCTCGCAAACGCTCGTTTGCTGTACTTTGTTTATTTTATTTCGGTTAAGTTTCTGTTTCGTTGCTGTTTTGGTGCTACCTTTCGGTAATGGTTCCCCTTGTAACACTTGCTGCTTGATTTGGTGGATAATAAAGCTTTGATGCCATTAAAAAAATCGGTCTTTGGGCAAACTAAAGGGACCGAAAGTGTAATTCACTCTGAAATTAATTGTGGTTCACTATTGCTTAATTTATTTAATAAAAAAAATAATTGTGATTCACAAAAAATTATTTATCCTTATGAAAAAAATTTAATATATAACTATCTCGTGTTAACAGTACTTAACTTCCGATGCTTTGGTTGCATATTTCAATGTCTAACTCAAAAGATATGTGAACTTATTTTGATTTCATTTGTTTTTCTAAATTTGGGATTTTCTAACGTTTGTCAATTTAATAGTTTTTTTAAATTAATATAAAGATTTTTATTTAATATGTATTTTAATTTAAAAAATACAATTTGTGATCTGATTCATAATAATTTTTTAATTATTATTTTTAAATAAAATGTGAATGACAATTAAATTTAAAGTGAATTAAGTTTTTGAACCCTGTAGTTTGGCCAAAGACTGATTTGTCTTTCATAACGGTCGTTAACTAATGGTGTTAACTCCAGGGATCATAAATATTATGAACTTGAAAAATACGGACTATTGTTGTAAATAATTCGTTTTAGAGACTAAATCTAAATTTTATGCAAACGATAGGGACCACCAGTGTAATTCACCCAAAAAGTAAAAACAAAAACGTGTTTGATGGCAGTTCCCTCTTATTTATTATTTTCTTGATTTCAAACATGTTTTTTATATGCTTATATTGGTGTAAATGTGTAATACCAAAGATATTTGTGTGATTTAGATCACTTGTATCTTTCATATACGATAACAAATACATACATACGTATATATATATATATATATATTATATATATATATATATATATATATATTATATATATATATTATATATATATATATATTATATATAGGGTCAGGTTCAGGAGAAAACCTCAAAAAAACGAAAAACTGAGGAACACCCTTGTATTCTTCCATCTTTAATTAGTTTTTTGGTTTTTATGCACATGTGCATATTATACACTTGTACATATGCACGTGCGCATGTTATAAATTACTTGTATGCACAAGTGCATACCGTTCAGGTGAATGACTACTAGAGTGTTCTTCAGTTTTCCATTTTTTTGAGATTTTTCCCTTGAACCTCCCTCTCTCTCTCTCTCTCTCTCTCTCTATATATATATATATATATATATATATATATATGTTTTTTATTTTTACATACAATCTAATTTTATATCTTTTAAAGATATTGAAGATATACTCTTTTTAGTGTCCGTTTCTTTTGTTACTGTATTTTTGGCATGAACAGACCTAGTAAGGAGCATACAGTGGCACGTGCTACTACTTAATTGTCTTGATATAGTGATTTTTTTTACGATTCTTAAAGGTGCCACAATATTAATTAGATATGTGCAACCTGTTAACCCAAAAGAAGGTCTCAAGTTCATGTCTTCGTAAGTAAAGTTTTGCAACGTTTTTAAATTAGAATAAGGTGGCATTTGTTTTTTAAGTGGTGCTGAAGTCTGAAGTCTGATTTCACTTCTGATTTTTAAGTGGTGGTGCTGAAGTCTGAAATCTGAATAAAAAAAACTGTTTGTTTTTTAAGTTGTGGTGCTGAAGTCTGAAATCTGAATAAACAAGACTGTTTATTTTTGTAAGCTGAAAACATCTAAATATATATCGTCATCAATTGTTTAGCAACTTCTTTTCTTAAAAAGGATGATGCTTTGTGAGATCCAACTATTTGGTCAAATCCAAGAAATCATAAAGTTAAGGTCTTTAAAGTTGTTGGTGGTTAATGTGAAATGTGAACCAACAAACACATAACAATAAAGACACAAACCCCATTTTGGTTCGATTCATTTTCAACGGGACCAACCCAATCCGTGTTCGATTCATTTTGGTTCGATTCATTTTCAACGGGACCAACCCAGTCATGGTTGAGAGGTGATATGCAACAACCGAAGTTTAAATTGAATAATAGATAATGACAAAACATTAACCGGTTACAGAAAACTAAACTGCAAAGAGATTGATTGTTCAGAAGATGCATAAATGAAATTGTTGTTGTTTTATTCCCAACCCAACACTAGAGGTTGAATGGAATTTACTATACAACAAACCTATTGTTTTCTATCTGGATTTCATACGACGATCCTCTTGAAAACACCACTTCTACAATGTTGAGAAATATGAGCATCAGCTTCTAGCATTGGCATTTAGGGATGCATTAGATGGTGGGGTGGTTGCCCTTGATGTGCCCACTTCTGCCAACCCAAATTACCAAATACAACCTCTGCATCATTCTGCAAAGAAAAAAACAACAACAACTTGAAAAGAAAAAAAAGAAAGAAAGGATACACTCTTCATAATTCTGCAACAAATGACCAAATACAACCTCTTTTCACAGGGAACAATCAAACCACAAGGAGTAGAAATAAGGAAAGAACAATAAACCACCAGGAAACAAAAAATCGAAATGGAAAATCACAGTGAACAACAAACCTTAAATCTATACTTCATAAAATCCTTAAATAAAACACAGTTAACCATAATCAGAATCACATTGATTCACAACAAAAAAAAATTGAATCAAAAAACGCAACAAAGTGAACCACATACCATCAAACCAAAAGGAGCAACATATCAAAGCAAATGAGCATGAAAATCGAACCAAAAAAAGCAAAAAATCGAACCAAACAGTGAACATAAGTCGACATACCGAGATGGAGATGGAGATCAATCGATTGTAGAAGGAGATGGAGATCAATCGATTGGAGGTGGATATGGAGATCGAGATCGATCGATTGGAGATGGAGATCGATCAATTGGATATAGAGATAAAGATCGATCTGGAGTCCAATTTGAGTCGCACGATAGAGAGGATTTTCAGATGGAGGCGCTGTGAGAAATAAGTGAAAAGTGATTAGGTTTTCACTTTTTCGGTCAGACAAGAATAAGTGATAAGTGGCTCTGATTTAATTGAAAAAACAAACAGTCTTAATTGGTTTATGTCTGACCGAAAAAGTGATAAAAGACATATAAATCCTTATTTCTAAAAAACAAACAACCCCTAAGTGTCTTTTCGGACCCAACACATATCCCATCAATAAATTAGCCAACCCAATCTAGTTTGTGTATTGTGCTTTGACTGCTTTCTCTATTAACTATAATAAACATTTATTTATTTAAAAACATAAGTACATAACAATTAATTATTTTGTGTTACCACTTCAAAAATTTATGGGTCTACCTATGTTTTGTTGTCATGTCTTCATGGTCGGTATTAAACCATGACAACACATGCATCTAGTTTGTTTATCAGTATCATCATGGAACATTGAAGGCCTGCTCTATTGAAACGCTTAGTTCAAATCACTCATTTGTCGTTAGGGGTGTGCAAAATCCTACCGTACCCGAAAAACCCGCCCAAAAAAACCCGAACCACCCGATCATACCCGAAGTCCGAAGTCAATTTTAGACCGGATATTTCGGTTTGGGTATGGCCTCAATGTTCGTCACCCGATCCGACCCGAAACCCGAATTTAATTATTTACTAACCATAAATACAATTTTTTTACTTTTTTTAAAACCTAACCCGAATTTATTTACTAACTATAAATATTAATTTTGCTCAATTGATTTATGAGGAATTGTCTTTAGTTAGTTCTTATGCTCTATTGCCCCGTGGATGGTTAAAAGATATGCACGATGACTATGTACTAGTAGGTGTGATGTTCATGTAAGAGTGTGATGATGTGAATGGTATTGATAAAAAAACTATTCAATAACTAACACAATGAATCAAATGACATTGACAAAGAGTGTGGAAAAATATGTTTGAGGTTTTTTTTTTCATTTCTTGTTGCGGTATTCTAATAACCTGGGGGGAAAAGGAAAAAAATTACATTGTACAACCTGAAACAAGACCCGACATCATCCGATACCCGAACTCCTACACACCCGCTTTGAATCTTCGGGGGTCATTAAGTCCTACCCCGAACCCGATCGGATTTTGTATTTTTTTTTACCCCGCCCCGCCCCCCTATTTGTCGCAATAGAATATATATCAAGACTGATCGTTATAAATCTGTTTTGATTGTTTCAACTTTACATTTAAAAAAATTAAGGTGAATTGGATGACCTTTTTTCTTGCATTCATTATATTGATATCACTTCAAGCCAATAAAACACATATGTAAAAACAGATATTACCAAATGGCAATGAATTTTAAATAATCACACTAACAGCTTGGTTTATAATTTTGTGTTTGTCAAAGTCACTTTACTTTTTGTTTAAATCAAAGCATTTTATTAATCATGTGACAAATCTTCAATCGCAATCCTTCTATATAGTTTTAAATTCATAAACTGCTTTAATATTTTGGCAAAAAAAAAGTTGGTTTGTGAGTCAATTAACATAAAGAAATATGTTTGATTTAATGCCCATTTAGAATTTCTTTTAAGTGGTAAAAAATTATTGGAAATAACTAAAATATATAAAGTTTGAATTATTAGGACGTGGCAATAGATACAACAAAATGTTTATCATCTTAAATGTAATTTTGATATATGTATGAGAAAGAGAGAAACAATTATAACCCTTCCATTAAAAAAATTAATGGTCAATATTTGAGGGCTAATTGTGTAACACCAGATAATTCAGGCACATATGATAATAATTATGCGTAAAATAAATGAGTGGTTTCATAACCTTTACAAATGCAACATATGAACAAAATATGCGGCAAACATGTGTGTATGTGAATATGTGTGATTCACATATAAACTATATATGCATATGTGAACCCGTGTGATTCAAATATAAACTATTTTTTACTTATTCACATATGAAATCATAAATTCTCATATGATATCAATTGTTTTGGATCCTCTCTACATGTGAATTTACTAGACATCGACAAAATGAAAAAGTAATGCCTATATGAAACTGATTTAGTTCATATTTTCATTGTGTATGTGCATATGTAAACCCAAATGATTCACATATAAACTATTTAAGGCATTCATATATGAACCATTTAATTGATTCATAGATGAATCTTAGATTCACATATATGATCATAGTTTTAGGATCAAAATTAAAATCTTGTTATCATCAACGATCACATATAAGTTCCCACCGACATTGATGATTAGGTTTCCAAGAAGCAAAAGCAACAGAGGAAGCAAGTCTCGTTGTAACACTATGTTTATTCGCAAAACCAACACTGGTAAAGACACAACCCTAGAACCATCTTCCCCTAAAGTCATGTGCATCGGCCAAGTCCGAGTCAGACGCTCCAACAACAAACAAACAAACACCGCCTTCCTAAATTTGTCGCATTTCTAAATCATCCTCTAGAAGGTCAAAATCCCCATTTTTTTCGTTTTTATTTTGTTGTTGTCACCATAAATTTGTCGCATTTGTTCTTCGGTTCTTTCCCTCTTAAGATATATGTTTTAGTCTATAATTTAATGACATTCTTTATTTATTTATTTTTTCAATAATTTTCTTCTATTAACTTTGTTTGATTATTTAATGAATATTAAAAATTTCCTTGGCCATTATTGATTATTTCTATATTTCTTTAATCATTTTCAAAACATTTCAAATTTTATCGGCAATCGACTATATCTCAAAAGAGATTAAATGTTTTGCGTTTGATATTGATTGAAAATAAGTTTCTAGCAAATCTTGATTATGAAAGTATGCTTAGATGATTTTGCTTCAAAAAGTATTAGTAGAATGTTAGAAAATAATAATGCCTAATTGTTTATGTTCTTTTGGAATATGTACATAGCAGTGTCAATTTATTATTGAAGAATGAATAGCTTTTTATCTTCACTATTAATAAACTGTTTGTGTTATATATTGTACATTATGTAACAACCTGAACATTTATACATGCAGATAGAAGTATTAGGCTAGAATCATACCTCTATTTGACAAAAACTGAATGATCCTTCACAACCTTTCTCTGTTTTCACTTCTGCTCAAGCTCTGCTCTCTTTCTCTCTAAGTCGGTTTACACAACAATTCAGTATGATATGGAAACTAAGATCTGAGGTTTAGGTTATATAAAACCAAAGTTTCAAATAACCCCCCTGTACTTTGGGTCTCTCTTCACTTTTCACCCAACTTCCAAAATTAATAAAAATTTCGGATCCGGATATTACAATCTTCCCCCCTTAAGATAATTCCATCCCTGGAATTCTATCGCTAAACAAATGGGGATACTGAAATTTCATGTCGGTCTCTACTTCCCACGTGGACTCTTGTCCTTGATGAAATTTCCACTGAACTTTCACTAATCGAATCTCCTTGTTTCTCAACTTCTTTATTTTGAGGTCCGTAATTGCTACGGGTTTCTCAATATAACTTAATTTTTCATCTACTTGAATATCTTCTAAAGGAACGACTATATCTGCTTCTGCCAAACACTTCTTCAAGTTTGACACATGAAATGTGGGATGAATCCCACACAAACTTTCTGGTGGATCAAGTTCGTAAGCCACTTCACCAACACGTCCCGTGATGATAAATGGTCTAACAAACCTTGGTCTCAACTTTCCTTTCTTTCCAAATCTGACTACCCCTTTCCAGGGCGAAACTTTCAACATTACCTTGTCTCCTATCTGAAACTCTATGTTAGATCTGATTTATAGTAATCATTGTATTTATTTCCTTTATCTTTCAGTACTTTTAGTTCTTTTCTGTCTTGTTTGTGCCTTGGGGTATTTAAGTCCCTTTGGCTTATTTATTTGTAAGAACTTTCACAGTTTTGAATATACAAGTTACTGTTACATTCAAGAGCACTTTTCTCTCTCTAGATTCTCTCTCTATAGATCTTGTGATCTTGGTTTATCAATTGGTATCAGAGCAAGCAAGATCTTGAGAGGATTGAGATTAGTGTAATTTTTTGCCTGATTTGTGTGGATAATTCGAAATTTTGATCGATTTTTGTTGTTTTTTCAAGAAAAATCTCGTTTTCTGGATTTTCACCAATTTCAGTCTTTTTAGTGATCGAATTGATATGAATTTGATGTTATTAGATGTATTTTAGTTAGTTGATCTAGTTTGTTTCTTGTTGATTTGCATAAAAACGTGATTTGGTGCTTCGATTTTGAGATTGAATATATCCTGAAAAAGTCGAGTTCTGTGTCCTGTTATTTTTGATTTTTTTGTGATTTGGAGTGTTTTGATCGAAATTCTTAATAGAATTGTATTAAAAACTTGTTTTCGATCGATTGTGTGCAATGTGTTTGGGTGTAATTTCATTGATATGATTGATATTGCAGATTTATCATCGAGTGTAAGTATGCGTGTGTAGTATGTGGGTCATTCATCTTACTGTGCGTTTGATTCATATGATTGTGCGGGTTGATATTATAGTTTGCATGTTAGTCATAGATTTTGAAGTATGCGTGTGATTAATGAAGTATGCGGGTTATTCATATTCATATGATTAGTATGCGCCTCTATCATATATTCATTAGGTAACTAACTTTTGGGTGTTAGTGTTTGTCTCAGGTTATCGGGTCTCTCTTGGAAAAGCAAATTCTTGTGCGTATCTGTCGACACACGCAGACCTTCAAGTGCGTGTCATTCGACACACGCAGATCATCAAGTGCGTGTCTCTTTTAACACGCATAACATATAGTGTGTGCCCTGTTGAACACGCATAGTATATCTTGCGTACCTCTCTATACACGCATTGTTTCAAGTTCGTGTCACTCTGAACCCGCAAAGTATCAAGTGCGTATCTCTCAGAACACGCATAGTTCTCCTATCACCCGGATAGTCCTTGTTTGCGTATCATCAAGAACCCGAATAGTTTAATTTGTGATTCAAGTCAGAAACGCATTTCTTGGGTGTTTGGGTCTTCAAGACTTGGTTATTTTTTCTGAAATTCCAAAATTTCATCAAAATGTCTCTACAAGCTCAACTTTACAAGAATGACCTCATGATGTCATTGGGGTCTGATACTCGTCCACCTGTGCTGATAAATGAGAACGAATTTGAACAATGGCAGGACCGGTTTATTAATTTCATCGAAAGGCAACCAAATGGGGAAAATATGATGAAAGCTTTGACTGAAGGTCCCATGGTCAGGCCAATGAAAGTGATACCATCTATTGGAAACACTCAAGCTACTACTGTAGAAAAAGCCCTGAGAGAATATGAGGCGGATGAACTTCTAAGATACCAAGCTGACAATCAAGCCAAGTCGAATTTGATTCTTGCTCTACCAAATTCCATCTATAATAGAATCGATTGTTTCAAACATAATCCTATGCTGATGTGGACACAACTGGAGAAAATCATGCTTGGTACTGCTATGTCTACCCAGCTTCGCCAGACAAGATACATGAACAACTTTGAAGAGTTCAAGGCTAAGGATGAGGAAAGTTTGAAAAGTGTCTTCGACAGGTTTTGGACTGTTATTAATGATCTGTATAAGATCAAGGTAACAAAGAATGAGCTGGAGACAAATCTGAAGTTCCTCAATGCTCTCAAACCTGAATGGGAAAAATCCTGTCATCGGATGAGGAATGATCCCAGAATTTCCAAAATGCCCATTCATGAAATGTTTGAAATTCTGATGACTGATGAAGCCATGGTTCGAAAGAAGAAAGCTAAGCTGGATAAGCAGAAACTAAAGACTGTGGATCCAATCGCTCTTTTAGCTAGCCAAATGGCTGAGCAAGCCTTGACTGAGTCTGTTTACGACGGGTCAACATATGACGATGGCGAAGCATTGGAAAAAGCCATGATTCTTCTAAGTCAGCACTATCAAAAGAAATATCAGAAACGGTCAGGTTCAAACAATCTTCGTTTCTCATCTGGATCAAAGAAGGTAGAACCCGATACTACATCAAAGCCTTTCTTTCCCAAATATGAGCCTGCTACTGCAGCTGAACCAAAGAAAGAAGATAAGAAGGTTGTGACTTGCTACAACTGTGGCAAACCCGGGCATATTTCAAAGGAGTGCAGAACGAAGATTGTGAAAGATGTTGATTTCTATAAGAAGAATATAGCTTTGGTTGAGAAGAAAGCAAGTGGAACAATTCTGTTGGCTGAGGAGGAATACTGGTTAGACCACTCAGACAATGAAGCTGATAATGAAGAGACTGCTGCTATGTGTTTTATTGGAGACGACAACAGTGATGATGAGGATGAGGAAACTTCAACCGATGAATCTGAGGTACCATCTGAGTTTGATTTTAATTTCATTTCATCGCAAATGAATGTCATTACAAATGCTTTACATGACTTTCGTTCAAAGTTTCTATCCGAAAAACGTGAAAATCAAGAAAAGTCTGTTCAAATTGAAAATTTGAAGATTTCTCTGAGAGATGAAAAAGCTATTTTAAAGTTTACAAAAGAGAAATTTCAAGAAAGAATAGAAGATTTAGAAATTGAAAAACAGATTTCTCATGATTCTTTGTCTGATTTGTCAATTTTAAATCAAGAGTTTTCGGATAAAATATTTGAATTAGAAGAAAAGTTATATAAACAAAATCAAACTGAACAAACAATTCATATGCATAAACCAAGGAGCTATGAGTCGTTAAAAGAAAATTGGGGTCTTGGATTTAAAAATCCTCAATTTTTAAAGAAAGCTAAATTTGAGATTCCCAATTTTTATGATTACGAATGTCTTGGTCTTTCACAATATGGTTCTCAATATAAACCTCTTTGGACTAGTGCTAAAGAAACTATAATTGAGGAAGATCAAAAACGGATAAACAACAAAAGAATGGAAGTTCCTTTTGTTTACACTCAAGAAAATGCAAAATATTTTCCTAAAAAAATAAAGAAGAGAAGACAAATGTTAAACATTGTTTCTTCTACTAAATCTTCTAGATCAAATGACTTCTTTGATTTAAATACAGCTAATCCTAATAAGGACAATATATCTCCAGTACCTTATGATACTAAGAGATATATACCTCCATTAGTATTAGAATGCCAAATCTTTGATCTAGAAGAACAATTGGAAGAACAAGAGATTTTGAGAAAAATTGAAAACGATGTCATTTTTTCTTTTATGACATCGAGTTTTAAAGAAAATAATTTTGGTCTTCTCAAATCTTCCATCAACTTGTGTTCATCTAATGTTTCTTGCTCTAAGGTTTATCCAAATAAAATAACTGATCAGTTGGGTTTTATTGATAAAACTTCCTCTTCTAAGTCAAATATTTTATCTGAAATTGTTGATGACACTTTTACGTTAAATGATCATTTCTATAAAACAAAGCGTAAAAGAAGAAGGTCAAAGAAGAAAAAGAAGAAAGAGTTTGATATTTCTGAAAATTCTAACTTTTCTGATTCCTCTATTTCAGATATGCCTTTGAAGAAGTCTGTGAAGTCTGTTTGGCTAAAGAAACAGAGATCTGAAGAATTTGTTTCTGTAGAGGATAAATGTGTCGATTTTCTTTGTAAACAAGACTCATTTGCCTTTTGTAATAAAACTACAAAATATTCTGTAGAGCAAATGTTTCAAATTTCGAAGAATATCTCATATTGTCTCTCTAGTTCTGATTCTGATGATTGCGTTTCTTCATTAATATGTGATGATGTTCATGCTTTATTTGATCAGTCTAAGATTTTTTGGAAAAATAAATGTTTGAAAAAGAAAAAGGAAAGGACTAACAAGAAGGGACCCATATTCATATGGGTACCTAAATCTCAGTAATTTTTGATTTTGCAGCTAAATCAATTATGGTATCTGGATTCGGGGTGTTCCAAACACATGACTGGCAACAAATCTTTGCTTTCAAATTTTAAAGAAAAATGTTGCGGTCGTGTCAAATTTGGAAACTGCGAGACGGCTCCCATTCTTGGTTATGGTGATCTTGTTCAAGGTAATATAACTGTCAAAAGAGTAAGCTATGTCGAAGGTTTAAGTCACAATCTATTCAGCATCGGAAAGTTCTGCGATAAAGATATTGAAGTCAGTTTCAAGTCTAAAAGAGTTGCTGTAAAGAATAATAGCGGCATGGACTTACTTGTTGGAAAGAGACGATCAAATCTTTATACCATTAACCTTTCCGAAGTAAAGGTTCCATCAGATATTTGTCTTCTATCAAAATCCTCTATTCATGAAAGCTGGGTGTGGCACCGACGACTAGCTCATCTCAATTTCAAATATATGGATCGCTTGGTCAAGAATGATTCTGTGTCTATCGGTTTCCTTCGCTTATCAGCATACATTTTCTGACGATCTTGAGCAATCTTTAATCTTGCTCGAATCTGGTCGACTTTATCAGCTGTCACCTGTACAATTTTTGGTCCCGCTAGCTGTCTTTCACCCACCTCATTCCAACATAAAGGTGTTCTACATTTACGACCATACAAAGCTTCGAACGGGGCCGAAATTATAGAAATCAAATACTAGGAAACCATCAACGGGTCATTTATAACTTACTTCAAGGTTAATAAATGGAAGGGATATGCTTACCACTTAGGTTTTGATGAAAACCTAGAAAACCCAAAATAAGCTTGAGGTTGAAGATGAAGATGGAGATGGTGAATCCTTGACCATAACTTTCAATCCTACCACTTGATGATGTTTTACCTCCACAAAATCCAAGGATTTGAGCCAAAATAAGTTAGGGTTTGAAAGGGGAAGAAGGAAAATGAATTGGGAGACTATAGAAGAAGTTTGGGTGTGAAGAAATGATGAAATAGCTGATTTTAGCGACTTAACATCCCCCTGGACTGTTTGGGAGACTTTTCCAGGCGACATTGCCCAGGGCAATGTCGCTGGTCATAGTCGCAGCCAGCCAGCCTTCTTCTCGTTCACTGTTTTGGCCGTAACTTTTCGTTATAGCTCCGTTTTTGCTCCGGAAAGAACCGTTGGACTCGTAATTGAATCCTTCATCTATCAAGACTATAAAATTAAGGATTTAAGTCCAAAATCAAATACCTTACTTTTCCTTAATATATCGGTTTCTTTATTAACTTGAAATGATACCTTTCGAAAGTCGGGGTGTTACAGTAATGATGTGAAAGTGTATGGTTAAGATGGAGTGGGTGAAAGTGGCTAATTTTGAGTATCAAAAGATGGCCCAAATCATTTCTTATGTGAGATGTGGACCAAATTGCTTCCCAAGTAAAACAATCCTAGTTCTAGCAAGAACTACACAGTGAGATATAGACCATGATTGTATGTATTTATTATGGATATAGATGCATGCTTAAACTGATCACCAATGCCCATTTTGCAAGAAAATAAATCATAAAATCAGCAAAGACACATCGCATACTCAAAAACTAAAAATGAACAATGAAAATGGAGCTAAAGGGTAATGAATAGAACCTGTCCTACTCCATTGGAGTAGGTTGTGGATCCTGTGGTGGTGGTGTAGCAGCAGAAGTAGTCATCTGCTTTTTGAGAGCCTTCAATTTTTCTTCGGCCTCCCATTTTTCTTTTGCCAATTGGATGTTCTTTTTCTTCAGAACTTTCAGCTTCCTCCCCACTTTCCTGATCTTGAACTCATACCTCTCCACCAACACAACCTTGATTTTCTTCACATTTGTTTTGACTTTCTTTTGCCCTTTGTCCACCAATTCAGTCTTCATTATCTCTACTTTGTCCCTGAGCTCTCCTTTTTGATCAAGCAACCTATTCATGTACCTACTGTTTTGCACAAACAAATCTTGCATCATGGTCATCACACCTTGGTTAGTGGTGGTCCCTCCAAAGGCTTTTATGTGCAACATCAATTTGTCCACCAATTTCTTTTCTTGATGAAAATCTAGTGTAGATGATATGATGACAGGAAATTTGCCTTCTTGTTTTAGAAAAACATATTTCAAATGAGAGGGGAGTTGTTTTAACTCCAGGTCATGTAATGAAACAATGGACGATGTGAAAGGTTTTTGCTCAGTATTTTCCAACAGCTCAAACATTGCAGCATGCAGTGGGACAGTCTCTTCTGTTCTTAAGGCAAAATCCTCAACCTCATCTTTTTCTCCTAAGGCTAATTCCTCATCATCCTCATCCTCCAACTTACAGACTTTTTTAACTCCATCCTCATGACACAATGATTTAATCACACTTAAGTTTGAACAATCCTCAACATCATCAGGGTATTTTAAGGAATTGAAAACATTAAATATGACTTTTTGGTCTTGGAGTCTCATGGTCAACTCTCCTTTTTGAACATATATCAAAGTTCTTCCGGTGGCTAAGAATGGTCTTCCTAAAATGATAGGAATATCATTATCAGCCTCAAAGTCTAAAATGATGAAATCTGCCGAAAAGATGAACTTATCAACCTGAACTAAGACATCCTCAATTTTTCCTTTTGGGTAAGCAATGGTCTTGTCGGCCAATTGGAGTGTAACAGTGGTGGGTCTAGCCTGTCCTATTCCTAAGTTGTTGAAGACGGATAAAGTCATGAGATTGATGCTAGCTCCCAAATCACACAAGGCCTTCCCAATATCCTTCCCACCTATTGAACAAGGAATGGTAAAACTCCCTGGATCTTTCAACTTAGGGGGTATTCTATTGGTCAAGAGAGCACTACATCCTTCAGTAAGAGAAACAGTTTCATATTCATTCAACCTTTTCTTCTTACTTAAAATGTCTTTGAGGAATTTGGCATAACTGGCATCTGCTCAATTGCTTCAACAAGGGGTATGTTGATATGCAATTCTTTAAACACATCCAAAAATTTCTTAAAGTGCAATTCTTCCTTCTGATTCCTTAACCTCTAGGGAAAAGGTACATAGGGAGGAATTGGTTTTATGATAACTTTGCTTGACTGTGTTGAGCAAGATGGGTCATTTATGCCTTTAGGTGTACTCTCTTGTGGGATGGTTGGAACACTACTCTCTAATGTCTTTCTTCTAGGGTCTTCTTCTGGGAATAATAAAGGGTAATCATTCCTAAGAGGGATATGATTGGTGATATCAGGCCCTTGGTCTCTTAGTGGCTTGGGGGTATTTCATCAACAGGGGTAAATGTTGTAGCATTGGGTTCTGACCTCATGTATTTTTCAAAATCTGATTTAGTCATTGGTCCAAATTCTTTTTGCACAACCCCTGTCAGTTTCTTACCACTCCTAAGGGTCACTGCTTTCACATGCTCCTTTCCTAAGGCTCTTGGGACTTCCGTGTTACTAGGCAAAGTGCCTATGGCCCTATTGGTCTGGTTGAGTGCGAGTTGACTGGTCTGGGTTTCCAAGTTCCTGAGAATCGCACTGTGTTGATTAAACATAGATTTATTCTGTTGCTATTGAGCTTGATTTTGGGATTGTTGTTGGGTTAAGAAAGCTTGTGTTTGGGTCATAAACCCTTTCATCATTGCTTCCAAAGAAGATGATGAATCAGCTTGTGAAGGCGGGTTGTTTTGAAAAGATGGTTGAGTAGTTTGAAAACTTTGGTGATGATTCTGAGAGCTACTTGCTTGCTGTTGTGGTTGAAAACTTGAAACTCCTTGTTGTTTTTGTGCGGGTGGATTTAAACATGGACTGCTCCAAGAAAAGTTCGGGTGTTGTTTCCAACTGGCATTGTAAGTGTTGTTGTAAGAACCAGATCTGTTATGAACATAGTTTATAGATTCAGAATTATGACGACAATGTTCATAAGAGTGTTTCCCACCACAACAAACACATTGCACTAAGAGTACTGCTGGAATAGGTGTAGTAGCAGTTGATTGTTCTCCTTGGCCCGAAGTTATGTTTTTAAGCATAGTGGCCATAGAAGTGAGCTGAGCTGTTAAAGCAGTATATGCGTCTACATCATGAATTCCAGTAGTCCTTTTTTGCGTTTGGGCACGTGGATCAACCCAATGTCCATGGTTTGCTGAAATCTTTTCAAGAATTTCATACCCGTTGCCTCATATTAAGCTCCTTCTGATTGAAAAGATATTGAAGGCTCTTGTGATCTGTGTAAATCTGACACTTGATCCCATATAAGTAATGCCTCCAAATTTTCAAAGCAAAGACTACCGCTGCCAACTCTAAATCGTGCGTTGGGTAATTCTTTTCATGTTCTTTCAGCCGTCGAGATGCATAAGCAATCACCTTGCCTTCTTACATTAACACACATCCCAGACCCAACTTTGAAGCATCGCTATAAATTACGAATCCTTCCATTCCGTTTGGTAGAGACAAGACAGGAGCACTACTTAAACTCTCTTTCAATATATCGAACGCTTCTTTCTGAGCCTCCGCCCATACAAACTTGACATTCTTTCTAGTTAATGCTGTTAGTGGCGTGGCTATCTTTGAAAAATTCTGGATAAACTTTCTATAATAACCCGCCAATCCTAGAAAGCTTCTTAGGTTTCTCATTCAATTTATGCACAAAATTTGGAGACACAAACGAACGATTTGCGCCTGAATCAAACAATACTTTTGCATAATTCGAATCTATAAAGAATGTACCTGTCACTACATCAGGTATCTCTGCCGCTTCTTCTGCTGTCATATTGAAAACTCTAGCCCTCGCTACAGCTGGCTCCACATTTTTCTCACCTCCCTTGTCTACATATCCTCCAGCCGATCCCTTTTTCAACGGTGGACAATTAGTCCTGATATGATCAGGAGATCCATACTGATAACAAGACCTCAAATTCTGGCAATCCCGAGCCAAATGCCCAATCTTCCCACATTTATAACAGCCTTCTGGATCAATCTTACATTCTCCTATATGCCTTCGGTTACACTTGATACAGGGCTTACTTTCAAACTTATTAACAGAACGCTGATCAAACTTTGCAGACTTAAATGGTTTGGAGTCACGAACTGTTCCTTCCCATTTTCTTTTATCTCCACTTCTTTCTGTAGCTTGACTATTCTTTTCTTTCTCTCTCATTTCAGCTGCATTTACTGCCACTTGAAAAGTAGACGATGCCTTATTCGAGACAAATTATCGAATATCACTTCTCAATCCAAAGACGAAACGTTCTACTCGTCTTTCTTCATTAGGTACATAAATTCCTGCAAATCGATACTTCTCAATAAACTTTGTGGTATATTCTCGAACTGACATCCCTTTCTGTTCTAGACTCAGAAACTCTTCTTCCAACTTTTTAACGGACGCCAAAGGGCAAAAATGTGCTTTAAATCTTTTCACAAACTCACCCCAAGAAAGTTCTTTAGCTACCACCGAACTTTGTCCTCCTAATTCCACATCCCACCACATTACCGCTTCATCTTTCAGCATTGACAAAGCATAGACTACTTTATCTTCTTCCGTACACTTACTAGTATCAAACGCTAGCTCTATACCTTTTACCCTTATTAACGCTATCACAGGATCACATTCCCCTTTATAAGTAGGAGGCTTGCAAGCAGCAAACTCCTTAAAACTACATCCTTTCCCAACTACAGCTTTAACTGACACAACGGGGTTTGACTGAGGGTGACTACCCACTCCAGTTACTGGTGATTCTACTACCTCAGTCACTACTTTATCTTCACTCTTTTCTTTACTTGACGAAACTTCATTAGTACGCTGAGCCAATAAAGCGTTCAACGTTTCTTGTAATTTTCCAATTTCTGTAGTGAAGGTTTCTTGTGTAACAAAACCTTGCGTTCTACCTCCACCACGGTTTCCTGTCTGTTTTCGACCCCTCACAGAAGCCAAACTTTCTTGATGAGAAGTTTATTGCTCAACTCTTACCTCTACACTTTCATCTTGATGAATACCATGACTCGTCTTCCCGCCTCGAGTTCCCACATTGGAAACCCTTGCCTGTGGAGTTGCTTTCTGAACTGTCTTACCTCTAGGCCGACCGCGACTCTTTCCTTGGATAGCAGTCGGGTTGACAACAGTCATTCACTCTTCGGCAATGACTTCATTATCTGGCTCCATTTCAGGATTCAACATAGACCTACTCCTTGTCACTCGCTCAGACATACTTCTGATAAAAAGAAACATAAGATATTCAATCTAACATGCTACACATTACGGCAGTTTAAGCACAATCATGTACTTGTAAATTCACAATTACACTGGCCAGATGGAATTCCAAATTTACCTTACATGCTAGTCCTTACTACCTTAATGTTATCTTCCTACGGTCTTCCTACTACTCAGTTGTGCTTCTACTTTCTCAGTTTATAAGTCTAGGCCCATCTGTCACCTAGATCCCTTAAACTAATGATTTGATACCAATTGTAACAACCTGAACATTTATACATACAATAAAATAACATTTCTGTCTAAATACTGCCCCAGGATTACATTTCAGAGTAAGGTTTACAACTATTACTTATTACACAACTGAGTTCAAAAAATAAACTATTGCAGGAAGTCTTCTATCTCCTGGAAATAGCTCACATCTTCTCCTTACCCTTATCTGTACTTGCTACTTTTCGATAACCTGAAACAGGATTATAATTTTGAAAGAGCGAGGGTTAGACCAATGGTCTAGTGAGTCCCCTCCAATTACTTCTGCAACAGTTCAAATATTAATTAAAACATTTAAATAAAGATTTATATCTCAAAAACATAACCTGCTCTTTTAATCAAAAGTTAAAATACTTTATGCTTCGCAGGCATAACTCAATCTACTGGCCATCACTGACCACTTTTTACGCTTCACAAGCGTACCTTAAGCTACTGACCAACATTTCCGTCAAAGACGGTATGTCTGTCTCGCATTGCCTTATTTTAGGGACACACCCTAATGGCATAAACAGGCCATACTCCCTGGTACAAGCAGGCGGGTCACACTCTCTGACTTAGGTCAGACTTCTGACTCAAATGTATGCATACACCTAGTCCAGACTATATATAAAACTAGTTTATATAAACTGAGCATAAACATGCCAAACTGATTAAATAAATATTTTGCAATAATTCTGCATAACTTTCAATACTATAAATGTGCAGTATATAAAACCCACATTTATCAAATAACTGCTAAAATCATAAAAGATTTAGTTTGAAAGACTCACCTTTGATTCTTCTTGATTAACTCTGACTTCTACTTATTAACACCACCTACGATGGTATTAAAAACAAAGGTAAGCTAACTTGCAACTAACACTCTTTCTTTCTAAAAACTCATCAAATACAATCTACTGCTAATATCCTGGTCGAAACCACTCTGATCAATACCTCTTAGGACCGATTAACAAAATACCGGTCGAATACATACACTGGTAAACACCGGTCAGTTCACTACACTGGTCGAGCCACTATACCGGTCGAGCCACTATACCGGTCAACAACAACATACCGGTCAACATCAATATACCGGTCAACAACTTTATCGGTCGACTACACTTTACCGATCGATTACACCGGTCGACGGACCTGTCAACACACTATACTCTATACCGATCGAAGATTTATACCGGTTAATAACTTTACCGGTCAACACCTTCTTCCCGGTCGAGTTCATACTAAGTCGGCGACACAACAGTTCGAACCCAGAAAACTTCAGATCATTGAATCGATCAAATACACGGTTAAAAGCTTGAATAACAAGACTATTTACCGACTAATACATGCAGATAGAAGTATTAGGCTAGAATCATACCTCTATTTGACAAAAACTGAATGATCCTTCACAACCTTTCTCTGTTTTCACTTCTGCTCAACCTCTGCTCTCTTTCTCTCTAAGTCGGTTTACACAACAATTCAGTATGATATGGAAACTAAGATCTGAGGTTTAGGTTATATAAAACCAAAGTTTCAAATAACCCCCCTGTACTTTGGGTCTCTCTTCACTTTTCACCCAACTTCCAAAATTAATAAAAATTTCAGATCCGAATGTTACACATTATACTTATCATGAGATTATTTTTAATTTTCTTACTAATTAACTTTAATTTGTTGTTATCAGCAAATTAATTATTCATATAACATTTACGATCATTAATTTTAAGATATAAAAATCAATTTGATTTCTATTTGAAACTTGTTTATGATTATTCGTATTTCAACATATATTTTAATATAAGAAAAAATATTTTGAATTTAATAATAAAAAATAATAAATAATATAACCAAAAAAAATATAGAACCACATTTAGATTTTTGTACAGGGCCTCCCAAATGTCAGGAACGACCCTGGTTTGGTGTAGAATGATTAAGTAGTCAGAATGATTAAGATGCTTTTATGTTATAGTGCAAAATGCAATATGTTTTTTTAAAGCAACAATTATATTACCAAAAACTCAAACACATACAAGAGGTACAATACAGCAACACAAACCAGGAAAACACAACAACAACATGTACACGAACATGGTTTGCCAGCAGTAAACCAAAATACAGATGCTACAACAAAGGAAAATACAGCAGAATCTAAACCGAGGACACCGTAGACTCCGCCACCGCTGTGTTGCACCTGCAACTTCCTCACCGAGACACTACAGAATTGTCGGAAGACCCGTCACCCTCCCGAAACTTCACCGTATCCTCCGAATTATCGTAGACAAGCAGCTGGGTCGACCATCCACCTGATCTAGTCGAGTTTTGTACCACTACTCCTGTTGTCGATCCACTCCAAACCACCATCGACCCACCCTCCCTTATCGGCAATCATATCCTCCTTTCTATTATCTAATTGGAATAGTCTCTTGAATCTACTACCTAGCACCTCATTGCCCAACCACCTATCCCTCCAAAATCTTGTCTCATCCCCTCTCCCCACTTCTATCCCAAATAATCCTTCGAAATTAATTCCCAATTTCTCTACATTCTTACCTACTCTAATTATATTTCCCCACACCGATCGACCCCCCCCCCCCGAACTACCCCGCCATCACCACCAATCCCCCCATCTCTCCCGTACACACTCTTTATCACCTTTACCATAGAGCATCCTTTTCCATAGCGAATCTCCACCACCATTTTCCTAACTAACTCCAATTTGACTATTGCAAACTTCCCACATTTAGCCCACCTCTTTTAAAATTCCTCACCACTCTCTCCCATTTTACCCAAGCCACACCCCTCTTTGGATTTGACCCATTCCCCCCTCCCCAAAAGAAACGACTTCTAACACTCTCAAGCTCACGAGTCACTCCACACGGGGCACGAAAAAGCGAGAAAAAGTACAAGGGTAGACTACCTAGCACCGATTTGACCAAAGTTAACTGGTTAATGGATACTCATTATACAAAATCATTCAGAGGGTTTTAGAACCATTAAGAGACAATTGTTTTTGTCAAACAAGATTCACCTCTTAAAGATTCAGATGTTGCATCTTAAGAGCATCTCCAACAGCTATGCTATAATTTTTCTAAAATAGAATATAAAAAGTTAGAATTTCGAAAAAAAAATTACATCTAACTCCAACAACTACTCCATTTTAGTAATTCTATCATCAATTCTAATATTAAAATATTCAATCATCTTATAAAATATTATAATTCTCTTCTAAACACACAAATTCAATGTCTCCTATTGGTGAAAAAGAATTTAATATTGTTTCTCTCTCTTAAATATGAGGTTTTAGAGATTTCTCCAAATTTGGAGATTTTTACTTTGTCTCTATTCTTTTCTCTATTTTAACATATGGTATAGCATAGCTGTTGTAGCAAAAATTACTAAAAACTCACTTTTTTTCTATTTTAGCATAGCTGTTGGAGATGCTCTAATGGAACTATTAAACGTAAACAAACCCCTTACCTTAATACCCAATAATTAAGTGATTGCCAATAAAAGTCAATACTCTCATTTACCTTATTGGGTAAGAGCATCTCCAACATATTTTTCAAAGTTTTCTAAAATGGGGAATCAAAATTTCAAAAAAAAAAAAAAAGAAAGAAAAAAACTACATTCAACTTGTAATAACCGAGTTAAAATTAATAAATTTAGAGTTTGGGGTGATAAGTGGTCTAAATCCAAAGTGTGAGGGGCTAAGTGCAAATTGTCAATAAAAGGGGTCTAACCTAGGGTTCTAACCATTTTGTTGGCGGCTGGAGAATTAGAGAGAAGAAGCAGATTGGGCGATTAGAAAGAGAGAAGGATTTTAAAAGCTTTGGGAAATTCCACTCATTGCAAGGTATGATTCGAATCTTATTAAGTTGTATGTCTTTCTCTTAAGAGTTGTAGGGTGTTGTAAATTTATTATGTATTGTTGGGAGCTAAGTTTGAAAAGAAATTTCAACTGTTCATTTAAATATGGGTTCATCATTATTGGGAAATAGTCTTGGTAATAAAGGGTTGTTAGAAGATTGATTTATTGTCATGATTTTGATAAATGTTGGTAGTTTAAGGTTGGCATTGATGCGATTTTGGGAGGGCCTGATTCTGGGTCGATGCAAAACCCTTAATCGCCCCCAGTTTGTCTTTTAGGATCGAAGGGGACTAGGGGAGGTCGGTGACCGGGGAGTCCGGTCGTAGAGGGACCCCGGACGGGGAGTGGGACTTCGGTCGACCCCAGGAGGTGGGGGACCAGGGTGGTGTGTAGGGCACCGGTCGACCCCAGGAGGTGGGGGATTGGAGTGAGGATGAGAACCCGGTCGACCCAGGAGGTGGGGGACCGGGGTGAGGTGAGGACCCGGTTCGGTCGCAAAGTGACCCGAGGGTCGAGGTTAGTATCTGTTGGGCAGGATAGTCAGAGTCTTAGGAAATGGTTAAGAGTCCTATTGTCTCTTTAGTATAGTACTACCTTTTTGTCAGTATCATCGTAGGTTATAAGACCGTTAGATCGCGGTCATTCGTAACAAAGATCAAAGGTGAGTTTTATGAACTTAAAATCTCGTAAGTTTATGAAGTTATTTTATGCACGTGAATTTTAATTAAATGCTTGTAATGTTTTTAATTGTTTAAAGACATGAGAAAGTTATTTTAAGGCGTAACTTTATTTATGCGAGCTTTGTATACGTGAGTTCTTCTTTTCATGCGGTATATGTTTTATTGGCGGTTAAATGTATGCATACATTGTTGAGAGCGGCCAAAGTCGGGGGGTGTGGCCCGCCTGTACTCATACCGGGGGGTGTCCCGTTTATGCTATATGGGGGTGTGTCCCATCTAAGGCAGTATGAGACAGACACGCTGTCATTTTTGTGATGGTAGTGTGTGCCGGAAGCGAGTTTTATGCGTGGTTTATGTTTTTAAAGCTGAAAGGATTGATTTATTCTAATCTTTCGATAACTGTGATTGAACTATGTTTTGAGAGATCTCACTAGACCTTTGGTCTAACTCTTGCTCTTTCAAAAACTAAAAACCTTTTCAGGTACTCCTGAGTTAGGCAGCACTTGCAAAGGTAAAGAGAAAGCTTGATCGAGAGCTGGTGTAGAAGACTCCCATTAGAATGTTTTGTTCAGTTATAATCTCAGTTGTAATAGGTTGTATTAATGCAAACCTAGCATACATTTAAGTTTCTGATTGATGTTATTTTGGGCCGTTTTTGGCGAAATTTATTAATTAATAGACTGCTTTATTGTTAAGTTTTGGGTTGTTATACAACTCATATAGCTTATTCGTTTTGGAGATTACATCATTAATTATATCACTAAAATATTTTATACATTTATTAAACTATTATTTCTCTCTTATACATTTTATTTCAACATTTTTTATTGGTGGAATATAATATAAAAAAATACTTTCTTATAGTAATCATTTTTAGAGAGTTATCAAAATTTGAAGAAATTTACACTCTCTTTCCTACACTGCAAAAATAGTTATTATGATTTTAAGTTACAGTAATAAAAATTGCCGCACATTCAGTCACCCCAATAATTTTCTCATAATAGAACTTATTATTATAATTTCTAAGGTGTTGTTTTATTTTCTAAAAAACCTCTTAATGACTCTTAAGTCTGAATCGTTCAGACTTTTTTACACACCACCCCTTCTTAATCATAACTAAAATAAGACTTCAGACTTTAGACCTTTTAAAAAACAAACGACACCTAAGTCATAATAATAAAAGTCGTCTCATATACAATAAACTATTCGAGTTACATTATTCTACTCCAACTTCAAGCAAATCATCTACCATATATTATTAACAAAGACTGATTTCCAAATGTTTGAATGTGATACAAAAGTCATGTTGGCACCACTGATTTTGATTGTTTTAGAATTATAATAATTGGATTTGAAAAAACATATACTCTTTCAGTCTCAAATAAGTGTCAACATTTTTTTATTTATGTTTGTTCTAAAATAAGTGCAGACTTTCAAAAAATAGATAACCAGTTTATCAAATTTACCGTTAATTAATGCATAAATATTTAAGACTTTTTTTTGAACGGTGAAATTGTATAAAACTAGCAAAAAGCTAGAGAAATAAAACAATTACATAGAAGTAATGGCAATGGAAGGAGTAGTAAGCCAACCAACCCAATTAATAGCCAAATTGCTACTTCTATGAATTACCCAAAAGTAGGCATGGGTTATAATGTTCTCAAACAACACATCTGCTTCCTTGGCTTCGGGTTTCCAAAGAGAATACCATTCCGAAACACCCATATAGACCATAGAGTGGTAAGCGTAACGACCTCAAAACACAAAAACACCTCCCTCTTCAAACGAATTGAGTCGATCCAAGAGATCAAGTCCGAATAAATATGGAGATTCGGAATATCCATACGCCACCAGCGACCAATAAGAGCCCATAGGTCTTTAGCGACAGGACATGAAAAGAAAAGATGACTGCAGTCCTCCACTCCTATATCACAATTAGGACATAAGAGAGACGAAACCTCGATACCTCTTTTATCCAAATTTATCCGAGTAGGGAGCCGATTGAGATACAACTGCCACGCGAACACATTAACTTTGATGGGAATAAGTCTATTCCATCTAGTAGGATGAGAATCCACCTCCAAATGACTAGAATCAATTAAACGCCTAGATGAAGCCACTGAAAAATCACCTGACCCTTCTAACAACCACACCCATCTATCCTTTTGAGTGGAGGGCACAAAGGTAGACAAAATTTGTTGTAGTTCACTAAATTGGACCGCCTCAACCCCACCTCTCGGCGCCCTTCGAAGACACACATCCCAGCATCCTAACTCCAAACGAGACTTGACATTCGCCGATTTATCCAATTCTAGAGCGTAAACTCTAGGAAGTCGAATTTTAAAAGGAGAATCCCCAAGCCAAACATCATCCCAAAAAGCGGTCGAAACTCCATCACTCACCTTTTTCTTACAGCAAGAGAAAAGATCAATGTCTTTGTCCTTAAGAGAGTTGACCGATTTTATAATAGATACCCATGTTGAGTTCGAAAATTGCCTAGGCACATTCGAGCCAATTAGACCCTTCTCGCCATAGATGGATTTAATAATTTTAACCGAAAGTGCCTCATCCTCCAACCAAAACCGCCAAATCCACTTGAAAAGTAAGGCACGGTTAAACGCCATGATGCTACCAACACCAAGACCTCCGGATTTGAGACTAGCCATAACTTTTTTCCACTTGACCCAAGACATTTTCTTTTCCTCCACATCTCCAGCAGTAAAGAATCTATTTTGGGAAGATTCCAAGCCTTGCTCAACCACCCTTGGGGTTTTGTAAATAGACATGAAGTAAGTAGGAAGGCTCCCCAAAACGGACTTTAAAAGGGTAACACGACCACCAACCGAAAGAGTTTTAACTTTCCAATTGGATAGTTTGGACAATAATTTATCGAATACCACCTTCCAACCCTCCTTTTTGGACATATTACCCCCAACGGTTAAGCCTAAATACGAGAATGGAAGCTTCAATCGACCACACCCAACACAAGAGGCCAAACACTCGATTTCTTGCGAATCCACCCCCACACCAAAAAAGCTTGCTTTTATGAAGATTAATTTTGAGACCCGAGATAAGGAAAAAACATCTAAGAATACGAATAATATTCCTAGCATTCGCTAAAGATCATTCACCCAGAAAAATTGCATCATCCACATAGAAAATGTGGGAAAGAGGGTACCGTTCTTTACCAATAGTAGCACCCATGAAGAGATTTTTCGAAACTGCATCTTGAATAATGACATGCAATCCTTCCATGGCTAAGATGAAAAGGAAAGGGGAGAGAGGATCTCCTTGCCTTAGTCCACGACGAATGCAAAATTCCTTAGTTGGAGAGCCATTGACGAGAACCGACCCCATCGAGTCCTCAAGGCATCCAAGAATCCACCCACGCCAAACTATGCCAAATCCCATTTTCGCTAGAATTAAATCCAAGTAATCCCACCTTAAACAATCGTAAGCTTTCTCTAAATCAACTTTAAGAATCAGAAGCTTAGACCGTATTTTTTTATACCAATCCATAGCTTCATTCAAAATTAAAGGGCCATCAAGAATCTGGCGCCCTTTAATGAAAGTGGATTGCTCGCTACTAACGATATCCCCAATAACCATACTAAGCCGATTAGTAAGAAATTTGCCAATTATTTTATATTGGCAACCTATAAGACTAATCGGCCTATAGTCTTTAACAAATTTAGGATCAAGGGCTTTCGGAATGAGAGCAATGAAAGAAGAGTTGCATCCTTTCGGAAATTTACTGGACTCAAAGAAATCACTTACCAATTTCACCACGTCATTTTCAATGAGATGCCAAAATTTCTTGAAAAAATGGAAAGTAAAACCATCCGGTCCAGGGGCTTTATCCGCTCCACAATCCCAAACGGCTTTTTTAATTTCATCTCGTGCAAAAGGCTCCTCAAGAAATGAGGCTTGATCCGAAGACAGAACATTCAGAAACTCCACCTCTAAATTTGAGCGGGCTCCCCCTCCCCCACAAGCGTTGAACCGATCTTGAAAATGGGGAAAAAAATTCATCTTTGACCTTGGTTGGCTCCATAACCCAATCGCCATCAATCATTACTCCACGAATGGCAAGTTGACGTCTTTTCTTTTTAAGGATTCCATGGAAAAACTTGGAATTCTCATCTCCTTCAACTCCCCAACGGATTTTAGCTTTTTGCACCACATCCAAATTTTCTACCCTTTCCAAGTCACCCAAAGTCTTCATAAATTGGATACGAGATTCCATATCCAATCTAGAAGCATTACCCGAGTCAATTCGAGCGTCAATGTCCCTAATACTTGTTTTTAAACCAATTTTCACCTCCATATCTCTCTTTCTTTTATCATTAATCCACATGCGAATAATTTTCTTTAATAATTGGAGCTTCTTTTTAAAAGCAATCATACCATTTGAATCACGAACACTATCATCGCACCATGAATTTCTCACAATTTGGTCGAACTCGGGCATATCGAACCAAGAATGAAAAAGACGGAACGACGTAGGCCCGTAATCAAAGGATAACTCCTTAAAAAGAATAGGCCTATGGTCGGAAAGCTTACGATCGAGCACCAGACCCGAAATGTTGGGCATTATATCAAAAAGGCCATCGGACAAGAGGAACCGATCAAGCTTGCTCATTTTAGAAGCCCATTTATTTGTCCACGTGAAGGAGTACCCTCCAAGAGGAAGATCATGAAGGTCGGCGTCACGAATAAAGGAATTGAATCTATCTGCGGAGTTAGCCTGAAAAGCCGAACCTAATCTTTCAAAAGAGACGCGTACCTCATTAAAATCACCCATCACAATGACCTCCCCATGCCATCTACTAATCACACCCAAAAGCATAGACCATAAGTTGATTTTAAGAGTTGTCTCTTGAGGTGCGTACACCGAGATAACCAACAACGATAGTTTATTAGGCACCCAAATTCCTTCTATTGCCACAAAATACTCTGAAGAAGAAACTCGATACTTTTTAAATAAAGTGTTATCCCAAATGCATAAAATGCCACCGGATCTACCCCTAGCCGAACTAGAAGCAAAGTCAAAAAAAGAATTACCCCAAAGGAATTTCACCACAAATAAATCAAGCCTAATCATTTTCGTCTCTTGGAGAGACAAGAAATTTACCCTATGACAAACACATAACTCTTTTACCCATTTTTTCTTCTCCACACCCCCAACCCTTGAACATTCAGAGAAAGGACATTCATATTGACATCTTCTTACCTCTTGCATTGTTGATGATATCTTTGAGATCAGTTTCGCAACCTTTCATGGAGAATCCCAACGCCCGTCCAAGACCAATAGTAGCAGATAACTCCTCAAGCATAGAATAGCCTTCCCGGATAGATTTTGAAGAAGTAAACGAACCCCCAGAATGATGAGAACTTTGGGATACGAAAGACAACTTGAATTTTTCACGGCCCAAGGAAGCATTTGCCCCCCCCCCTTCGCCTCAACCGATCCTGAAGGCGCCGAGACAATATAATCCGACTCTACCGGGGCACCAATCTCACCACAGACAAGTATGTTCCTTGAAGTCAAGTATGTTCCGCAGGCTCTCATCAATGCCTCCCGACTCGTTAGGGGTAAAACCAGGTGGAAAGTAAGGGGTGTTATCTGGGGTCCCACCATCCTTGCTATGAACCTCTAGAATTTTCATGTCCTCCACAAGTAGTTTGTTCAGACTAAATGGGTCATCACTTTCGTCCCCTAGATCCACAGAGGCACTCTGTGATTTATCTTCATCAACATTATGAGCACCATCCGGAACTTCATTTTTAAGGAAGGAATCTGGTATTTCTTCCTCCTCGTTCTCCGACCCCTCATCCGACACCTTACCCCTTTCATCCTCCCCTTCCACCTCCGAGTCACTTTCCTCTACGAGAAAATCTGGAGTCCACCCACAAATCTCTTTCACTCGAACGTGGAAAACACATCCTCTCATGACCACTTTTAGCGTTTCATAAATTAATGAGGACCAAGAGGTTTGAATGCAAAGGCGGGTACTGTAAAGATTGTTACCATCCGAATCATACGAAAAGACAATTTGTTCCCACTTATTAGCTATTTTCGAGAACGATTTAGAATTCCACGCTTTGACTTGTAAAAGATAGAAATTAAATAAGGGTAAACATGTCATTTGGTTAACAAAAAAGTGTAATAATTATGGATGTTTAAAATTGTATATTGTTTCAATTGTGAACGCCTATTTTTTAACGGTGGGAGTAAGAAATTGTTGCAAAGAAATACTCATCATTGATTGTAAATTTAAAATTATCCAAGTATGTGCAACTTTTAATCTTATACCAATGATGGGTAAAAAATAACATTATATCATTTTAAACTTATTTCTAAGAGTATAGGAAAATTTGGACCCTCCAAATCACTTTATACCCATATTTTGAATTCATTGATGGATTTAGCTAAAAATTACGCAAGCAACATTACTACGTAATCCACTTTTCAAATTGAAATAATAAGAAAAACTGGGTTTTCAAGTTGCATAAACTGGGTTCTCTAACTACTTTATTCCCATTTTCATTTTCATTATTATTCCTTAAAATGAACTGAACGCCCCCTTACTTTTTACACTCTCAATTCATGATTTAATCTGATATTAAAGAGGTGTAAATAGCGTTACCCAATTCATTTATGTAACTTTTGTAGTGTATGTTTTTCTTTATTTCTTAATGTGAAAAACGGATTAGGCAAGTCGTGTAATTTCCCGCTAAATCCATAAAAATTTCCCAAAAACATATTTTTAATTAACATGTTAATTAAAAAAAACCTTTAACTAAATTAATTGAAATAAAAATAAAAATAATAAAAAAAGGGGTTGAAAATAAAACCACTTCCCGTTGCTTAACGCGACGGCACGCTTCTCACGTTTCTTCTCCACCTTACGTTTTCTTCTCTCTTTTTTTTTTTTCTTTCTTTTTTCTATCTATCTTATAAAAATCACAAATTACCACTTTCATTTCTTCTTACATAGTATTTAATTTCTCTCTCCGGCCACCACTTGTACCCATTGCCGTCGGTGGCGCCACCATGGATTCATCCACCACCGTGCTCTCCCACACGCTCCTTTCCCTCGTCCAACCCGACCCATCTTCCAAAATCGAAGCCGCTAGAGAGATCCGACGACTCACCAAGACTTCCCACCGGTGGCGCCGACAATTCTCCGCCGCCATTAACCCTCTTGTTTCGATGCTCCGGTTTCAGTCGCCGGAAGCCAACGAGGCTGCCCTGCTTGCTCTTCTTAATCTCGCCGTTAAAGACGAAAGGTATGTTTAAGTTATCGTCAATTTTGTTATGGGAATCGTGTAGCTCACTTAGCGAAGGGGCGGAACGACTTTGTTTAATTATATTAATAGCGTGTTAAAATTTTTCGTTTGCTTTTAACTGATGAGTCAGCTTTAAAATATCTTCTTAGTTTGTAGAAGACGGGTTTCGTGTGGGATGGGTTCAGGTTCTGGGTAACGGATTTATTGCTCAAAATATTAGGAAAAGAGAAAAAGAAAGTATATCTTTCTTGAAGTTTGTGATTGTGGTCTCTGCTTTTTAGTTATTTTTTTTTTTTGATTGGTTTACTTAAAGAAAAGAATCTGACCCAATTCAAGAAAGTAATATGTGGATTAGAATCATGGGTTATTTGTTCCAATTGATCCAAATAATTTTATTTTGATTGCAATCTCTTCATGGAAATAAACCCTAAAACTTGGATTTTGGCTTATTTTTCAAGAAATTAGTGTTGATAGTAATTCATTCTTAACAACTATGGTTCATGTTCAAAGATTCTTAATTTGAGGAAAAAACGGTTGATTACCATCGACCCGACGTTCCTTAAGAACCACATGTGATGAGGCATTTCAAAGCTGAATCAGCCGTTCAGTGGTTCAAGCTCGTCTTTTGTATGATTCGAACTTGAACCTATTGCGTATTTGAGCAAAGTCGTTACGTCCCTTTGTCAAATGAGCTATACGTCTGAGAGGGCGATCAAAGATTCTTAATTGAGATGTTTTTGGGACGTTTGGATTTCTGGGTAGAATTCATAATGAATGGGAATTTGAAAAGTTATTCGATTGTTAATTAGAAATTAAAATTTTGATTAATTGATGAATTAATGTTGAAGTAAATTGTGGTTGGTATTGTGGCTTGTCACTTTCTAGGGTCTACGTGTGCATCTTCTTTTGGTTTCATACATTTAATAATGAAGAAAACTTTTAAACAACTTTGTCTGTGGTCTCCTACCATTCTTTAATATCTTCAAATTTCAAAATTTTAAAAATGAATAAATTTAAAAATTCACATAAATATCTGTAGAGGAAAGACAATGAATAAAAGGAGTATTCATTATGAATATAGTGGTGACATAATAATTTGTTTTGTTTCCCCTTAGAATTATGGGGAAATTTGTTGAGAATTATCAATTGGGATCATTTGTGGATTGTAAGGTTATGTTTGACAAACTAGCTAATAAGCTAGTTTTTTAAAACGCTACTATGAGTAGCTTTTCAATAAGCTAACTTATGGTCATCAAAACATGTAAAAAAAAAAACTAGTTTTTTTTTGCCAAATCAACTTTTGGGAAAATTGTCTGAAGTAATCATTTTTAATCCTTCAATTCATTTATAGTCGTTTTTCTATATAATTGACTAAAATAGCCAAAATTATTTGCAAGTACTACTTTAGCAACTTGCGAAATCCACTTTGTATAAATTAAATTTTGGAGGGGGGCTGTCCAAAATGGCTATTTTTGACAATTTTTGTTATAAAATATCCAAATATATATAAATGGTTGAAATTTGAAAAAGATTGGAAATGAGATTGAAAAACTAGGGACTTGATTTGGTTTTATTCCTGTTTTGGATTGTTATTTTTATGGTGGTTGATTGAAATATTCTACTACTTTTGTTTTTTAATTTATAGATAATATTTGATATTGAAGGTCTACGGTTATTCATTTTATGCTTCAAACTTTTTGGCTTCCTTATGAATCACATGCTATGAATGAATCAAGTTTTAACCTTTTTCTTTCTCAAAAATAAAGATTAGCTTTACATGACACAAATTAAGTATTTCTAAATGTTTTAATAGAATGTTTTATGGGTTTATACTATGTAAAATGTTACAATAAGTTAATAGGATGCTTTTGAACGTTCGAATAAGTTTTTTAGGACAATTTTGAAATACAGTGTTTTTACCTGACATTATTTGGAAAAGTGTTTTTTGAACCGCAACATTATGTAAAAAGATGTTTTCATACGACACTTGTCGAAAGTGTCATAAAAATAGCTAATGCCATCGCTTTATTTAAAAAGTGTTCTGAAAAGCCAACGGTAAAAGCATTTTGTCAACTTATTGAAACACTTTTACATAAGAAGTACGATTGTTTGGTCTTCTATATTTAAGTCGTATAAAGCATGCTATCATGATAGTTAGACGTATTTGGCGTTCTATATAGTTGATTTTGTTAGAAAGAATTTCATTGAATTGAAGTTTCAAAAATTGTGCGATCTTTGATGATTTTCGGTTTCGATTTCTCTTCCTGAATCTTGTTTGCTATAATCGTTATCTGCAGCAACAAGATCAGTATCGTGAATGCCGGTGCCTTAGAACCGATCGTCGGCTTTCTTCAATCCGCGGATCAAAACATGCAAGAACACGCAGTGGCGGCATTAGTCACTCTATCTGCATCCCCGGTGAAGAAATCCGCCATCGGTGCATCCGGGTCCATCCCATTTCTCGTAAAATTCCTAAACCACGGTTCCCCGCAAGCCAAGATGGATGCTGTGGTGGCTCTTTCCAATCTCTCAACCGAGCCCGACAATCTTTCATCGATCCTCCAATCCCACCCGATTCCATCCTTAGTAAACATCCTTCAAACTTCCAAAAAATCCTCAAAAATCACCGAAAGATGCATTTCGCTTCTCGAATCTTTAATCGGTTTCGAGGAGGGAAGAATTGCACTGACTTCGGAAGAAGGTGGAGTGCTGGCAGTTGTGGAAGTTCTCGAGAGCGGTTTACCCCAGAGCCGTGAACACGCAGTGGGCACGCTTTTAACTATGTGTCAAATCGACCGTTGTAGATACAGGGAATTGATACTTAAAGAAGGCGTGATTCCGGGACTTTTAGAGCTAACGGTTCAAGGAACTCCCAAATCCCGAACAAAAGCCCACACGCTGCTTCGATTACTACGTGAATCGCCGTACCCGAGAACGGAACTCGAGGCCGACACGCTCGAGAACATCTTGACGAATATAATATCGCAGATCGAGGGAGAGGAACATTCGGGAAACGCAAAACAGATGCTAGCGGAGATGGTTCAAGTGAGTATGGAGCAGAGTTTGAGACATTTGCAGCAACGGGCTCTCGTGTGCACTCCGTCTGATCTATCGATCACGACTGTTTGTGGTTCGAAAGTCTCGTTGAAGTAAAATTTGTCGGTTTTTTCGGGTTTCGGGTTTTGGTTGTTTTGGTGTCTTTTTGTTGATCATAAAACATGTTATGGGGGCATTGTGGGATCATGATTTAGGTAAATATGGTAAAAGCCAGTCCAGGCCTTATAAGGTATCATGAGATTGGTGGGTGTTGGATATTTGTTTTCTTTTTCCAGAGATGGATTGGCTAAATCCATGTTAGTGATGCTTTAGGGACTTGTAACTATGCCATAGAAGGTTGTACACTGCATTGTATTTATCAATTTCTGTTCTGGAAAAATGACTTGCCTTTTTTGCAAATTCATTTTCCTCCGTCCCGAAATAAACGTCTATATTATTTTTGTTTATGTTTGTTCTAAAATAAGTGGACATTGTTTAAAATAAATAACTAAATTTTTAAATATATCATTAATTAATACATTAATATTTAAGAGTTGATAAGATAGATAAATTAACTGAGGGTAAAACTGTGAGTTGGTTAGCAGAAAAATGTAATAATTACTCATATCTAAAACTATGTATCATTTCTACCGTAGACATTAATTTTAGGACGAAACGAGTAATTTGTTAAAATTTGGAAGTTAGGGATGCATAAGGAAACGGTCGGGACATGAGTCGGCATATGAGCTTGATTGTCTACTGTGTGTTGCATGACGTCCAACGTCTAGCCCGACAAAATTTATTTGTGAGGGTTCTTGGTGTTTTTGAATTGATAAAATCTAAAATATTAGCCGATATTGAAACGATGTTGGTTGTAAAATGAATTTTTTAGTCAAATAAGGTACATAACTATCACTAATTAATCTTACCTTATTTGTGTTGCAAAGTCAAAGAAGATGTCATGACCCTCCAGCAACTCCAACAACTTTTCTATAATTTATCTAAAATAGAAAACCAAAAGTAAATTACATTCAACTCCAAGATTTGTTATTTTAGAAATTCTAAAACAACTTATATTATTATAATAATCTTTAATTTATCATCCCAATACACTTTAAAAAAAACTTAATATAAAATGATAAAAGTTAAATCTTATTGGTGAGAATGAATAAAATAATCATTTCTCTCTCCTACCATCAAGTTTTAAAGAGTTCTCTATATTTAGAGATTTTTTCATGTTTTTCTATTATAGCAAACAAGATAGCAATGATGTTGGAGAGATATAGAAAACAAAAATCCAATTTTTTTGTATTTTAGCAATGCTGTTGGAGATGCTCTTACATATTCTCTCGGCTTGTCTTGTCAAAGGATGCAATTGCCTTTGATTGATGTTGAAAATGTTGGTCGGTGGGCTAACGTCTTTTACTTTGCAGTGTTAAGATGAGTTGGGACTTATGGGAATATATGGAAAAAGTTGAAGTCTATGATATATTTTTAGACTTTGCAACACAAAAAAAGAGTCGTCATTTTAGAAATATGTGGGAATGTTCAATGGTCATTGGTGTTTTTAGTATCTCTTTCGTAGTCAAACTTGCTATGTCAATTGCTTTGAATAGGGGTGTAAATGAGACGAGACAATTCGTGAGTTACTCGATATCGACTCGGTCAATAGTCGAATAAGCTCGACTCGATATACTAACGAGTCGAGTCGAGTCATCTAATACTCGACTTGATAAGCTTGTGAGATACTCAAATATATTTTATATATAATTAACTTTATATTGTAATTTATAAAATATCATGTAAAAAAATAATAACTGTTATTTTATTATTTCATATAATTATCTAAACATAATTAAAAACAATTATTATAATTATATATATTCCAAAAGATTGGGGAAATAAAGAAAGAAAAATTAGTAATGACTTTGGTGAGAAATTCTCATCCCACGATTTCTGGGATTCACCTCCAAACCCTTTGGATTATAAGTATATATAGAGTTTTACCCTTCTACTCTATTTTATATCATTTAACTTGTTTGGTGGCTTGAATCTAAGGGTTGTGCCTAATGGCTTGAACCAAATGACTTTTTCACATGGTATATGCTAGGGAGCGGTTCGGCTTGAGTTTTTTAAGATTTTGGTTTACGTTTGTTTATCATTTTATCGAATCCGAGCTTGATTCGAGTTCGAGTTTGAGCTTTTGTTCGAGTTCAAGCTTGGTTCGAGCTTGAAACGAATTCGAGTTCGAGCTTGAGAAATGGTTTTCGAGTTCGAGTCGAGTTTGAATTTTTACTACTCGCAAGTTTTTGAGTCAAGTTCAAGCTTGAAAATTAGCTTTCAATTCGAGTCAAGTATAATGATACTCAATCTCGACTAGTATCATTTGAATAAGATTCGTGCTTAAATCATACTTTAACGTATATTTGTGTACTTGGAAGATTGTGCCACTAATAACATCCATAGGCATGAATTTGTATCACAGTTAACAGGTCTATGACTCTCCATCAACAATTTTCTCTTTTCTATTTATCTTATAAATGTATAAACCTAATTATTTCTCAATCATAACTTTTAAATGAGTTTCACACTTTTTATTGGCAATTTAATTAAAATGCCCAAAGATGAAAAATCAGTACCTAATATGCCCTAAATTTTGTCATTTTTGCCAAAATACCCCAAATGTCTGCGTTTTTAGTCCTCGTTTTTGAAAAAACGCGGGGTGGCACGAATTCGGTCTGCGTTCCACACAAAAAACGTAGACATATCCCTTGTCCAACCCAAAAAACGTGGCCATACCCCTCGTCCAAGCCAAAAAACGCGGACATGGCCCTCGTCCAACCCAAAAAATGCGGCCATACCCCTCGTCCAAGCCAAAAAACGCAGACATGCCCCTCGTCCAAGCCAAAAAATGCGCACATGCCCCTTAACCCAGTGAATTGAATCAAAACGCGGACCACTACCTTGAATTCAAGCCAAACGCGGACTATTCCCCGTGAAATGCGGACCAAACGTGGACCATCAGAATGGGTGCCACCCCGTGTTCTTAAAAAAACGAGGATTAAAAACGCGGACATATAGAGTATTTTGGCAAAAATGACAAGATTTGGGGCATGTTGGGTATTGATTTTTCATGTTAGGGCATTTTAATTAAATTCCCCTTTTTATTTACTAATTCTATAAAAAAATATTAACAATACCAATTTTTTAAAATGTACAATATGAAAATACCATGATTAAAATACAATATATATATATATATATATATATATATATATCACAATGGTGAAAATTAAAAATTCATAAAACTCTTTGGAAAACAAAAAAGAAAATCCAAGATAATTCGATAAAAATGTATATATTACAATAATTCGGAAAAAGAAAATTAGATTATTTTACAATTAATACACATTAAAAATAATAACGTTTTCCAAAAAAAGAAAAGAAAAACTCAATTAATTTACTATTAGTATAAAAAAAAATGGGACCCACCTAACGAGCAAGAAACCGTCCTTGTTTTTGTTTACCGACCTTTCTCTTCCCACGTGGAGGAGAACGCTCCCCACATCTCGAATAAATTCTTAAAATTGAAAAAGATAAAGATTTTATTTTTTATTTTATTTTATTTCAACAAAATTGTGTATTAGTTTTTAAAATATAGAAAACATCAAATAATTTTTTTTTCCTAAAACTTAATATAAGGAGAAAGAAATAATTTTTTTTATATTTATTAGCATCAATTAGATTGAGTTACTATTATGTTGTATAAGGTTTTTTTTTTAAGTGTGTTTTAAGGTAAACTTTAGGAAAATTAATTATTTTATTTATTTTTTGAAAATTAGTTAATCTCCTGGTCAATGTCTCTCAAATTTTAGAGAAAATAATCCATGGGTTCATGAAAATGGCTCGCATATGAACTCCATCTTAGAAATCAAAAAAAAAAAATTGGTGTAGGTTCGTAAAAGTGATTCGTATATACGAACTCAAAAAAAAAAATACAGTTTTAACCCCTCATCGTGAAAATGACTCGTATATAAGAACCTGTTAAAAAAATTAAAAGTTACACTTGAGATTTTTTGTAGGTTCGTAAAAGAAAATTAAAAAATTACACTTTCATATTTGAGTTTGGTGTATGTTTTATGAATTCTAAGTGGTAGGTTCGTAACCAATTACACTTTTATATTTGAGTTTGGTGTATGTTCGTAAATATTGCACTTGAGGATCAAAGTGGTTTGAATTTTTTTATAATGGGTTACGACTTACGAACACATTTTACAATGGGAGGCTAAAAGTGTAATTTTATTGATTTTTTTTTCCTAAGTTCGTATATGCAAGGGTCAAAAGTGTAATTTATTTGAATTTTTTTCCTAAGTTCGTATGTACGAACTAGTTTTATGAACATACACCAAAAATTTAATTTTTTATGATTTTCTAAATTTGTTTCGTATATACGAACTACTTTTACAAAGGTATGAGCAATTTTTATAAAAAATAGGAAACATTGGTTAGAAGGTAAACTGATTTTTCAAAATGGCTAGAAAATTTAATTTCCCTAAACTTTATCTATAAAATATTTTAATATAGTTTAATTAATGTTAAAATCTCTAAAATAAAGAATGCGTTGAAGTTAATATAAGTTTTTATTTCAATTTTAATTTCAATTTTTATATTAAAAAAATTATAAATATCTGTTGGAGATACTTTAAAACCATGTATCATCGATGAACCCATAGATTTAAATAGTTGTGGGTGCTCTAATAAGGGGGTGTTTACATGTGGCTTAATTAAAAAATCATTGACTTAATCGCACAGCCATAAAGGGTCTCTTGTCCCCATCAAGACACAAAAATTACACGATTGCCCTTTGAGGAAAGATACACCACATCTCCAAAAATCATCCCTGTTATTGACATTGCCTCACCCCTTTCTTCATCGATCCTAGCCTCAACGACGACCCTCCTCTCCACACCTCTCGCTCCCATGTGCTCCAGTCATTACCTATGATGGAGTTTTCCATCACGCCTGTCACTTCCGCACCTCTCGCTCTCCTACTCTTCTATTACTCATTTTAGGGGATCAAGAATTCGAACAAAAGGGGATTTTACTCGATGGTATGTGTTCAGGGTTCGATAATTCGAGCAAAGGGGGTTTTACTTGATGATTTACTCCTAGGTAGATCTTTATATGCATCCTTCGAAATAATGTTCTCTGTTAGTTCTGCTATTTGTAGATCCAAGCAATAATCAGTTATCTACCACCTCTTTCTTCAACAAGACATTCTTCGGTATATCCATATGTTATAAATTTGATTTCTTGAAACGCAAAATGTATTCTCTCCTAACCTGGATATAGTTTGGTTGCAAAATGGGCTGCAAATTATGTGCAACTAGAACCGTGGGCTTCAAGAGTAACCTCTCTGACACGAGAGATTGAAGAACAATTGGTGCCTCTCTTCTCTTCTCTTTGATTTCATTCATTTTATATTTTTTCGACCTTTTCATCTATTGAGTTGTATTAAATGATTCTTCTATTGTCTCAAGCAATCAATGATGATAAATTGGTTGTATAAATTGATCATAAATTGGTTTTGAATTTTATCTTTTGGATGATGTAACACCCTCAAATATGGAAATAGCAACTAATTTAAAAACTTTCTAAATACACCAATAAATAAATCATCTACCACTACAATTTAATATTTAACCTCAATACACACATTCTTTCTATATAAACAGTCTATAATAAAGACAGGTGCTACTAAAACCCAAAAGTATCGCTATCTCCAAATTGCGGAAGACTTCATCAAATGCTTACACTCGTGAATCACTAAGCACATCCCTTCATACGACTGCTAGAACCGAACCCCCTTCTGGAACCTAATGCACATGCCGACAAATAAAAAGATTAGGCTTAACGCCTAGTGAGCTCAAGAGTTTTACATTAGGGATGTAAATATAAAACAATAACTTTAAGAATGTTATTTAAATCATGATTTCCACAATCCCATACGTTTGGTTTGAAAGCAACCAAAACTGAAATACATTAAATCGTAAAACAATCTCCTTTCAACATTCACCCCTTTTTGTGATTAAGATCATAAAACACACACCTCTTTAAATAAAGCCGAAACCCAAAGTGCTCATAAAATATAACTGACCTCATAATGATCAAACACCAAAAACGTAGTTAACTCCATCTTCCCAAAATATCTCAATAACTCGAATGAGTTTCAATAACCAAAACCTTAAAACATAGATAAATACCCATACACCAACGTCTTCCAAAACATGGATTATAAAACTCCATAACCAAACCACAACTATTGGTGACGGGGAAGACACGATTACATTGTACATAACGGAACACAAAGTAAATCTCATAGTTATGTAGTAATTCAAAACATGTGGGTTACACATAAAACACCCACCGAGCTCAACTACTCCAAGTCTATCGCCTGAAAATATCAAGTCAACCACTCCAGGTCTATTCTTGAGAGTCCCCAAAACCGGGCAACTCGGGCACAATGGAATTACACCTTACTGTCCATGGGACGCTGCCCGATCGTATAGGCCCACACCATACTTACCATGGAGCCCGATGCCTATTCCGTGCCAAATGGTGAACCAACTTCCCAAACGGTGACAGAGGAACACCGTGCCTATGGATCCATTGCACTAACTAAACCATTACATGACTCAAAACGAATGAATCAAAGCATTCAAAACATGACATGCTCAACTAAAATGCAGTAAATGCTAATCTTAACCAAACGCTCAACACCGAGCAATTAAAACGGACAAGTGTCCTCAAAACCCAACAAAATCCAAACCGAACCACAAGCTCAACAAATCCAAAGACTCAACGTCGAAATTCATAAAATGAGATCAAATGTAAATACCCGTATTTATATAAACCCACGCTCCAAAACATACAATTAGCTACAATGTGGTTTAGATTGGGACAATTCATTCTCCAAGTGAGTTTACAACATTTATCTTTTCAAAACGTCCCGTAACACCAAAACCATGCATTTTTCCAAAACACAATTTGAAACACATTTATGCTCAAAATCTACTTCCATAAAATAAATCATTAAATACCAAAATACATGATTTATTTATCATAATGCCCAAAATCCCAAGGACGTGTGTTAAATGAGTTTATAAAGTTAAGCACCTTTAAAATAACCAACTTATCAGCAGTTACAAACTTCTCAACAGTTAACAAAACTTATCAACATTTAACAATTTCGTGTAAGGCATAAAATACTTTAAAACAACCATTTTGGCATGTACACCGTTTTCACAAATCAACTTGAACTCACCTCGCTAGATTTAGGCTAAATCTAGGTTTCACCCAATGAGCTCTTTTGAAGACCGTTCGAATCCTCAAGCCGGAAACTTCCACAACCTATATCCAAACATTTCAAACCATAAATACCCATACTCAACCATTTAGAATAATTTCCCCTAAACAATATACCAAAACCCCAAACGAGATCAAAACCCTAGTTTTCTCCAAAACTTACCAAATATGAGATTTGAGAAACCAAACACTAAGAAACCATCAATGGAGCATTTTATAACTTATTACAACAAAACTTACCCTTGAAGACAAAGAGACTTCCGAGAACACCCAATCCAACACTTCAACCCGAGCTCCCAACCGGTGAACTTGATGAGGAAGATGAAGATGAAGGTTTTGTGGGTTATCATCCCAACTAGCTAGATGATTAAGTATAATATGGTAGGAAGAGGAAAAACCCCCAAAATGGATTAGGGTTCGATTTTAGGGTTTGGGAGAAAAAAGGGAAGAAGATAGAAATGAGAAATGAGAAGAAATGGTGAAAATTCGGACATTTTAATGCCCTGGCCCCCGCTCGCGATAGTGCCCCGCGACCTTGACATGGTCACTGTCGCAGGGGCACAATCGCCCCACTTGTACCGCAAGGGGTGGAGTCCCCGCGACTATGCCACGCGATTGTGCCCTTTGGCACAGTCGCCGGGAACTGTCGCCCCACTCCCCCCGAACTCCGAAAATCCGACTTTTTGATGTTAGAGTCCTCGATACCCTAAGGGACTTTAAACGAAGTTTTCCCAACAAACCCCCACCATCTACGGGTTTCGAAAATGTCCGGGTGACCTTTAGTTATCAAAAATCCGGGATGTTACAGATGATACGCCATGTATTTGATGAATTGATGTTATATGTAAAATTTCAATTTAACAAGGTGTAATTCATACTCAAGGGTAAAAAGGTTATTTCTCCCATTCAGACAATAGATTCAAGAAAAAAGTAAACAACACCACATTTTTATTCGGATAGATAAATTTATCCATACATGACTTAATAGAATATTTAGTAAACAACCCCAAATAATGACATGCATTTGGGATGTGGCTGATGTGCATGTTAAATGATCTAAATATCTCAAGGAAATCCTTGAAGATGTTAGAAAAAGATAAAAATTTACTTCATTTTTAAGTAATAATTAAATGTAAAAAAGATAAGTTATATAGCTTCAAATTAAAATGGTTATAATTTATGTTGTTCTCGAATTTGAAAAGAAAAGAAGAATTTTTATTTATTTATTTGTGTTTGAGAGGGAAAGGAAAGGGAAAATAGAGAATTTGAAAGAAAAAAAAAAGTTTCGTGTTTTTGAGCGGGAAAGATTGAAAACAAAAAAAATGTCATTTTTATATAGAATTATAATTGATGGGTAGAATTGTACTTTTATAAAGAATTTTAGTTGTAATTATTCATTTCCTTTTCTTTCCATTCGTATAAACTAAAAACTCTAAAATTCGAGATTTTTTCTTTCCCTTACTTTTCTATCCTTTTCTATCCCTTTCCTTTGTAAACAAAGATTTGTTCTCATTTTCATATTCTGTAATTTTCATTTTTATTTCTTTGCCAGAACCAAACTGTCGCTAAGGGGTCGTTTACAAAATGCTTACCCGGTAAGTACTTACCGGGGAATTTATCATAGCGGATGAACATGACAAGAGGATAGGATCTTACCCGGTAAGAGTGAGGATAAGGATGGAGAGTCTTACCCGGTTAGAGAGAGTGACAACTCTTACCCGGATAAGCGCTTACCGGGTAAATTGTTGTATAAGATATAATCGTGATGATTAAAATCTTACGCGGTAAATCAAGTTAGTGTGTCGAGTTTTATTGGTAAGCGTTTACCGGATAAGCATTTAAGTAAACGGCCCCTTAGCGACAGTTTGATTCTGGCAAAGAAATAAAAATGAAAATTACATAATATGAAAATGAGAATAAATTTTCATTTCTCCCACCTTAGTTTGGTATGTTTATTATGAAAATGGGAATCAATTTGTTAAGGCCCGTTAAAAAAACATTGTCGGCTTGTTTCTATACATTGTGGGTTATAGGGGCTGGGCTTGCTTTGTATACATATTTAGTTAATTATTTTAATTTTTTTGAATATTTAATTACAAAACCATAAAAAAACAGATGAAAAAAAATGTCAGGATAATTATAGGGGTGTTAAAAAAATCGGAAAACCGAGCCAAACTTTTTGATCCGAAATCGAAAAAGCCGATAACCGAAAAAACCCGAAAATCAAAAAACCGAAAAAAAACGGGTATTCACAGGTTAGTGTCGGTTTCGAATTTTCTGTACCTGCGGGTACCCAAAACGAACCGAATATAATGTATACATAATATTTAGTTTATATTACTTACTTATTTATTTAATAACCTAAAGTTAAATGAGTAAAAATCTTTTACTTTTTGTTATCAATCATTACGGTGGATGACTAAATTTGGATGTTAACCAAAAAATGAATGTTATTAAATAATTAAACTTATTTTAATTTGGAAAGCTTTAATTATTTTTATATATTTGTGTGATTTTTTTAAATGTTATATTTTGGTACCATTTTTATATTGAAAATGATAGTATTTTTTATAACTTCGGGTAAACGTGGAACGAACCTCAATGATTTTTTTTATAACTTCGGGTAACCGTGGACCGAACCGCGGGTAACCATTCATCGATAGGGGTGTTCAAAAAAACCGCTGGACCGCTCAAAACAAGTTAAACCGGACCGTTTTTTGCGGTTTAGGTGGTCTGCGGTCTGGTCTGGTCTAAAAATCGCCAAACCGGGCGGTCCGGTCTGGTCTGCGGTTCGGAGGTTTTTTTGGGCGATTTGGACCAAACCGACCGCCAAATATATATCTATATATATATATATATTTTATTTTTTTATAAACATCTTTATATCATCTATTGTTTAGCCAAATATCCAATTTATCTTTAGACTTAAATATATACAAAAATGTCCAAAGATAATTTTAAATCGCCATGGATTTTATTTGCACTTTGCATATTACCTTTTTTTTGTGTTTTGTCTTGAGATATTTTGTTGTAGACTTTTATTTATTTCAAATGAACTTAAACTAATCAACCTTTAAAGTTTAAATTTTCATATGTTTTTTTATTTTTAAACTTTAAAGCCCCCTAAAATGCCCAAACCGCCTAAACCGGTCGACCAAACCGCCTAAACCGCGGTTCAACTTGACCGGTCTGGGCACTTGATGTCAAACCACTTGGTTTGAAAAATCAACAAACCGCTACTAGCGGTTTGGTTTGTGGTTTGAGGGGTTAAACCGTCCAAACCGGACCGCGAACACTAGGGATGGGAATGAGACCCGCCCCATTGGGGAACCCGGTGTACCCGCCCCGGCGGGAACGGGAATTCCCCGCACAACCGGGGATCGGGGATGGGGACGGGGATCCCCGAAAGTTAAAAACCGGGGATGGGGACGGGGACGGGTAACGTGATCCCCGCCCCGCCCCGTCCCCGCATATTTAATATATTATATAATTATCACTAAATATTATGTATATTTATTACTAAATATATTGTATGTCTATTTCTAAATATATTATTTATAAAGATTTAGATATAACTTTCATATTTAGAATAGTATTTTGATATTTTTTGTTACATTTTTTTTACTTGTGTTACTTTTTTAGATAAAAAAAATGGAGAGTCGAAAGCTTTTGATCAAATAATTACGTATGACGTTGTGACTTTGTTCACATCAATATTTGGTAGTACGTAGAAACATGTTTTGGAAATATGTGAGATTTAGACATCGACTATTATCGATCAAGTATATATAGCGCTCAATACATTTCATTTAAAATATATCAAATAAGGGGGAAAATCCCCGATTACCCGTTGGGGATCCCCGTTCCCCAGTGGGGACGGGGATGGGGATGTGTTCATATTCCCCGACGGGGACGAGGACGAGGATAGAAATTAGGATCGGGGACGGGGATTGGGGTCCCCGCCCCATTACCATCCCTAGCGAACACCCCTATTCATCGACATGTTAATAATTTACTGGTTTTATGAGTATTATTTGTATTAAATTCTATTTACACAATGTGTATAGTATAAGTGGGGATCAAATGAGAATCTTTTTTTACAAAAATACAAGAACACTTTTGGGTCTCCAAATTGTTTAACTCATACTTAAAATTAGAATAAATGAAAACAAATCATTAATGGTACTAATGTAATTATGTATTTATCAACAATTTTCTGTTATCTTAATGATTTGCCTTTATTCGTTAAATGATAGGGTTGATGTTAATCCTATTAGTATTTTTGGGGCATCTGCTTTCAGGTTTTACGAGACTTCTGATTTTAAAATCGTATGCCAATGCTTTCGTTGTTGATGATGATGTGATAAGGTTGTGATAAATTAGAGTTCTAATGATGTGATTTTGTTGTGATAATAACATGATTTTGCTGTGATAATACTATGATAAATCGAAGACTTCTTATGTTGATGCCTCTCTTGTCGATACCCCCTTCTCTATCGACTTTGAGTTTGCCCTACTTGAATGTTGTTTGATGGCTGTTTTGCCCTTTTGAATCTTTGTCGATTGTTACAATTCTGAATCTTGTAAATCTAACGGTTCAAATGATAAACCAGTGACAATCACGTCCATGATCATCAACTCTGTCTGCTCATTATGTGATTTCCAGTCTTTTAATCATAATAAAAACAAATTAACAAAAGATGATTACATGAAAGAAACTTAAAAGCATATAGTAGAAGTACTGAAATTACTTTCTAAACTTATATAACCATTCAAATTAATTCCTAATTAATTATTCGATGCCAAATTTCATTATAATTCACAGATTTTGAATCCATACACATCTATTTTCGATCGGTCTCGTAACAATATCCTAACATAATACATTTGAAACGGACAATATCCTTATTATTTAATTTATAAAAAAATATATTATTTCACTACCAATTAATGATTTGGGAATTCATCAACATACAAAACAAGTAACCAAATAATAAAAAAACAACAAAACTAGTAGTTAATACCTCAAACCAACAACCATTCTAAAACAACACAACCCACCACCACAATCCACCCAGTAAAGCCACCACCACCACCGCCACCGCCACCGGAGTATACTCGCAAGGTGAAAGGATGATACGCGTTCGAGGGTGGGTTCGTCACGTAAATGAACCTCGGTGGCGGTGGCGGTTTCACTACCACAACAGCTGGAGGACAATAAGTGACGGGAATGGTCGGTGGCGGTGGTGGTGGAGGCGACGGCCGTGGCGGTGGTGGTGGTGGTGGAAGCATTTGCTGGCCGCAAGGGTTTATGCAGGGGCATGATCCACATTTAATCGATGAGTCGGGTATCGGAGTTGGGGCCATGTTTGTTTGTTCGAGATTATCGGCATTGATGGATGGTAAAGCTGTTAGTAGATGGGAGATAATAATGATGAACAAAGCTGGAGCTTGGATTGATGGCTTCATTTTCTTCACCTGTTCACCTCTAGCTAGTGCTCGTTTGAAAGAAAGAGGTAACAAGGGCCGGAATTACATACATATATATATATATATATATATATATATATATATATATATATATATATATATATAGGGAGAGGTTCATTTGAGAAATGGTAAATATATGAGAAATAGAGAAGTAATCTTAGCCATTCATCTGGTCAACATTTGCGGCTTTGACCGCGAAGCACCGGATAATTTCTTGTGTGGTTTATAGAAGGTAGAGGGGTAATTTCGTAAAATACACGGGATGAGTTCATATATGAATCTGTATGAATCACAAAGATTCATATATGAATCTGTTAATTAGTTCAACTGATTCATATATGAATCTTTGTGATTCATACAAATTCATATATGAATCTGTTAGTTAGTTCAACTGATTCATATATGAATCAGTTAAAAGAGTTCAGTTGTGAATTGCACTGGTTCATATATGAACATATAGTTCATATGTGAATTATACATGTTCATATATGAACACAGCCCGTGTGTTTTGTAAAATTTACGAAATTGTCCTTCTATTTTTGGGATAGCCGCAACTTTTGACCAACCAAAGCCGCAACTTTTGACCGGTCAAAGCCGCAATATTTGACTAGTCAAATCCGATCTTGACCATATGAATGGCTAGGATTACTTCTCTATTTCTCATATATTTACCATTTCTTAAATGAACCAAACACTACACACACACATATATATATATAGTGGAAGGATATTTTGCAACCCTTAAAAAGGTTGCAACATTTGCAACTCATATCTTAACCGTTGGATTCATGATCGACGGTTATTTTATTTTTATTTTTCTGTTTTTTTTAATTAAAAATATTGGGCTTCATATCTATTGTAACCGCCGATCATGAATCCGACGGTTAAGATGTGGGTTGTAAGGTTTGCAACCTTTTTAAGGATTGCAAATTAAACAACCCCTATATATATATATACAAAGAGAGAGAGAGAGAGTGTCAGGTTTATACGAAATAGAAATCAAATAAGAGAATAAGAAAACGGTCAAATCACACACCTTTGCATACATCATTAGTGTAAAATCAAATATGATTTTGCACGTGGTTTGACTGTTTTCGTGTTATTCTATATTCTCATTTGAACCTTATATATATATACAGAGAGAGAGAGATGGGTTCAAAGAGAACGGTATATGTTTTAAAAAATACGACTTATGTAGACATAAGATTAAAATGTTAATTTTTGGTGTTCAGACTATTTATTTAGGATAAAAATCAAACAACAATATACCTTAATTTATTCTGATAAATTAATAATTATAGACAACTTAATAGATTCAGAACTTAATAGATAAAAAATCAAACAACCCCTAAATCTATAATTATAAAGAAGGTTAAATTTGAATTATGATAATCTTTTTTTTTTAAATACAACGGCAATTAGAGTTTTTTTTTTCTTTGGGTTCTCTAGAACCTTCCTATATATATATATATATATATATATATATGTTCTCAATACTTTTTTGATTGTTTATTCCGGAATAAGTACGACCAATAAAAGAATATGGTTATTTCTTCAATATTTAATTTGTAACTTCTGTAATCATTTCTTTTTAAATCGACATATCACCCGAAAGTTATTGAGATTTTTTTATTAATATCATAATTTTAATTGAAAACTCAGTAAAGATCAATCATTTACTTAAATGATCCTAATTGAAAATAAACATGTATATATATATAGGCTAAGGTTAATTTGCAACTCATATAAATATTACAACCCATGCAACCCATATCTTAACCGTTGGATCAATGATAAGTGGTTATTTTATTATTTTGTTTTTTTATATGAAAATATTGGACCCACGTCTACTTTAACCGTCGATCATGAGGCGGAACACAAATGCAATTTTTTTTGGGATATGGGGGGGCCAAATACATTTTTTTTGGTTTTTTACACTGCATGTATAATATTTCCTTCTTGGAATTTTTTAAACCACAGGGGTCAGGGCCCCTATAAGCCCTCATTGTGTTCCGCCCCTGATCATGAATCCAATGGTTAATATTTGAGTTGCAAAGGTTGTAAGATTTACATGAGTTATAAATTAAACTATCCTCAAGTATTAATTGAAAATGCAAATTTGAAATGACATTATTACCCCTACAAGTAAAAAACTCAATCTCCAAAGTGAAGCCCAAGAAAAGTGAAGTTACAAGAAGCTAATGGTTGAGAGAGGCAATTGAAAGGAGAATCATATACCATTTGTAAAGAAGTGATGAACAAAGGCTAACATCACTTTCTTATATGCTCATCATACCCAAAAGAACCTTCTTTTTCCTTTGCATTATTATGATTCCATTCCACTATTACTTGTGTGTTGTTTGTGAATCATGGTCATCTTTTTTTTTTTTAAATGGAGGTTTTGTTTGAAATATTTTGTCGTTTTACAGTTGTAAGAGTAAAGAGAGCATGACGTTAGATTCACGCTTACATTCCTTTTTTCAAAATGTTCGAAGAAAAAGTGCAGTCCAGTTTGTGATTCCTCTTGGTTTCAGGATCGTATATTTCATGCTTATTAGCTTTTCTTGCTTAATTTATTTCAGTATTAGATCTTTATTTCACTGATTTTAAATGAGGAGGGCATATTTGTTAACTTCGATCTTATCATTATCTTCCGAAAGGTTTCTATCAAGATGAGAGTCTTAGGGGCTGTTTACCAAAATTTCTATTAAGTCATGTATGGATAAATTAGCCTGTATGGATAAATTTGTCTGTCCAAATAAAAATGTGGTAATGTTTACTTTTTTTTCTAAACAATAGTCTGAATGATAAAAATGACCATTTTACCCACCGGTTCATCAGATTCATGGTTTGGTTTGCATCTCTCAACATCATCAAGCATAAACTTCAACACAACTTTTTTAACCTAATCACAATCAATTTTGTTATTCCAAGTTTTGTTTACGCCAGTTTATCATCAATTTACAAATTGACAATATATAACCAAAATACCATCTATGCTCTGTTGATTTCTTCATAAGTATCTATCCATCAAATGACAACCTCAACCTTTGCATTTTATCATCAATTTACAAATAGTATCTATCCACCAAACCAGTCGAACAAGAAACCAAGTTCAAATCTCAAAAAACCAAGTTCAAAATCGAGAGAGATGAGGGTTCTGATCAAGGATTGGAAGAGATGAACAGAGAGTTTCGACTATGGTTGGGAAGCAGGGTTGTTTACCAAATCGAAACCACTACCATGAACAACGTATTCTCACAGTCCCTCCGCCTCTGCCTAAAAACAAACCGACGGCTGCTCCCCCTTTCCGTCGTCGCTGTCCAGAAACAACCCAACGACAACCTCAATTGCTACTGTAACAGTTCTCTTTCTGCCCAATATGGTTCCTGGAGAAGAAATAGGAAGATCGAGGAGGAGAGTGTGAAGAAGAAGAGAGTAAAATGGTGGATATCGATGTCTTGAAGAAGAAGAGAGTGGAGGAGATTAGGAAGAAAGCGGCTAGGTTAGTTCTCTATTGAAAGAGCGCTTCTTTTTATCAGGGGTAAAGAGGTAAAATTTTGGGCTTAATGTGGACAAGTGACCTATTTGGACTGTGCGAATAAGCCCACATATTTTCCATTAAGCTGTAGTAAACATGTCAAAATGTATGTGCGAATAAGCCCAATCAGTTATTAAGCTCATTAAGCCACAAGTAAACACCCCCTTAGCCTTTAATGAGGTACAGTCAGGGGTGTGACAACGAGGATCCGCTCCATGCCCTCTTGTTTTCTGTTTTGGAGTACAATGCTAAAAAGCTTATTGTTAATCCTGAGTGTTTGGGCTAGTTTACACCCAACACGACTAATCATAGGGTTGTGAGAACAACTAAGAAAATTCTCATTGACCTTACATAACTACTTATAATAATGAGGCGCCCCAATAACCCAAACATTATTGCTAGTTGAGTTTGGCCCAATTTGACTATTAATTCAATTTATAAGGTGGTGAATAGCCCAATATCATAAGTGGATTACGACCCAATGTGATCACAAGTCAAATACTATAGTTATAAAAAAATAGGATGATGTGAGTTTTGAAAACATACTTGGTTTTTTATATCTATTATTATTAAACTAGAAGCGTACTCGTGCAATGCAGCGAGATACATCACGATTTTAATGTTTTATTTTATTTTTTGTTTTTTTTTGTTGATTTACAGTACGAATTTGGATGGTTTTGAGAAAGTGATAATGTTTTTTTTATAAATTTGTTTAATTTAGACTTAATAATATAATGTTTTTTATATAAAAAAAATTAAGTATTTTCTTAGAATTCAATGATTATCTTATATATTTTAATGACATCTAGAATAAATAACCAATTACATATTTAATAATATAATTTTTGTTAATATTAATAGTGATACATGGAAAAGTCTGCATAAAAGGAAGACTCTGTACATACCAAATTGTTGGGTATTAGAAGCATGCAGTAGTAATATGTATCTTGTGTTTTGATACTTGTAAATTAAGAGATTTTTAAAATCTTGCATAAAATGATGGTATCTTGTGTTTAATAAATTGTATTTAATAGTTTTTTATTCATGCTTTATAATATAGGATAGATAATTCATTTTTCGTCGTGTATTCTTTCGTCTTAAGTCTTTCTTGGCATTAGCCATTCTGTATGGGTAAATGGGACAAATGAAATAACAAGTTAAAATGGGGTCAAACAGAAGAATATATTTTTTAGAACCGTTTAAACATATCATTCTTTGTTAATATTATTATTTTTCATTTTTATTTCAAAAGTATAAATATAACTGTTTTTCTGAGAGACAACATATTGTTAGAACACAAAAACTATACAAAAGCCGAAATAAAACTCCCAACAATAACACCTATGAGATGCAATTAAGAAAGGGATTGAAAAGTCTAAAAAAACAACCGAGCACCCAAAAAACACAAACAAGTATGAAAGCCAAAGAACTGCATAAAATAGAAAAGCCAAGACGCAGTACTGAAGGCAAAAAATGACTCTCGAAGAGGTTGCATGGAAAGAGACAACAATTTGTTGTTTGGATTACTGAACCACGACCCTCACTAAATGGATCCCTTTCATAAATTTTTAGAAACCCAATCGAAAACACAAACATGCATCTGAGAAAAAAGACTCAAACTTAAGGATGATTTTTCCTAGGGGTGTGCAAAACCTGAATAGTCCGAAATCCCAACCCGAACCTGAACCGAAAATTAGGTGTTTGTGCAAAACCCGAAATAATATACATATATATTTTAAATATTATATAATATATTTATTTGTCTAATTATCTTTTGAAAATCGTAAATTTTAGTTGGTCAAAATATTTTCTAATTTCTAAACTTACTATTGATTTCATTAATCTTATAATCGATTGTATTCATCCTCAAAATCGGTTGAATTTATATATACATTTTACTTTATAATAATACCTGAACCCGACACACATCAACCCGAAACCCGACGAACCCGAAGAAATCCGAAATCCAAAACCTAAAATTCGGGTCTTGATTTTCATATCCAAAATCCGACCGGATTATTGGTTTGCCCACCCGAACTCACCCGCCCTGCCCAATGCACACCCCTAATTTTTCCTGAACACTATATTGTTATGATGACCCCAAATCAAGTAGCTGGCAGAACACATTTTTGCTTGCTAAGACTATTGTTTGGCAAACTAGCTGATAAGCTAGCTGCTGACTGATAAGCTAACTGATGAAAAAGTCACGTTTGGCAAACACTAGCTTATAAGCATGCAAAATTACCAAAAAGGACATGTTGGAAAAACAATCAATTACAACTTTTAATAATATAATAAAAACAAATACATAGTAATATCATATATTGAAATTTATTATTATATATATATTATAAATTTTGAATTCTAAACCAAATTTTAAAAAAAAATCTACATTAACTTATAACCATTACATATAATATGAAAAAAAAATAATCAAATAATAATTACAAAAATAATAATAATTGATAAATAAAACATATTTATCAATATTAAAAAAATTGATATAATTCTAAATAATTCTAAATAATTAAAAATTAATATCAATATATAATTAAAATTTATGTTATAATTTTTAGATAATATTAATTAATATATAATAAATTTTAATAATTAATATTTATTTATAATTAATAGTTAATATATAATAATAAATATTACTGAAAACATAATTGAAATAATTATAAAAAACTCATCATAAGCTATTTCAAGTAGTTTATCAAAAAGCTAGCTTATGGTCATGCAAACATGGACCCAAAAAATAAGCTATTTTATAAGGTAACTGTTGTAGGATAAGCGTGCCATCGTCTAAAGGATATGACGATAGAGATAGAGATAGAGATAAATATATTAGAGTTAGATTAGAACTGAAATATCTTCTAACTATCTACTTGTAACTCCTCCCTATTTAAAGGGCTTATGATTAATGAGAAATATAGACTTCTTCTCTCTGTCTTATTGTTATTCTCTCCATATTGTTGTTCCATTTGTTTTTCCCTTTAACACGTTATCAACACGTAAAGCTCAAAGTTGTTTTTCATCGTTTCTAAACGATTGGTGCACGTTGTCGTTGAACGGTTTGCCGCAAAATTGCATCGCTACTGCGTTATCTTTTGCTCATTGCCACGCATGTCAAAAAAAATCTAGTAAGTTTTCTATCAATTTCTTCATAAGTGAATATTATGAATCATGTTTATTTTTTTTCTTTAGTTTTCTGTAGAATACTTCCGTTATTTTCGTGATTGATATTAATTGAATTCAAAAAAAAATCGAATTCATGATTATTTATTTATTTTTATTGAAATAATTAAATAAATGAAAATTATATTGACGTAAAAAAAAACCTATATTAAAAGATAATTATTGGAATTTATATGTGATTTTAATATGATTATGATCTAATTATCTGAATTATTAGGATAATTGAATGATTTTGTTTTTATTTTTTTTTAATTATCAAAAGGAATTAAATAAGTAATTTTTAAGTATCCACAAGGGATAAGTATTATTGTTTTATTTAACTAAAACAAAACTTAATTTGTTTTTTTTTCCCATTAATTTACGTTTTTGTTTAATAAATATTTATTATATTAACTTTTATTTAAGTTTAATATACTTTATCTATGCGAGCCAATCTTGACTTATTTTCTGACATGTTTACTTAATTTTATTTAATTCGACCAATTAAATATATATTTTTTTAGACTAGTCCAAATAATGAATTAGACTATTAATTATTTTAATATTTGTTTCATCTTATTTATTTTAATTGTGTTAGTATAACTTTTATTGTTTTAAAATATTATTATGATTTATTAATGTTTATCAAATTAGATTAAAATATTCATATATTTAAATGATTATCCATTTAGTTACAATATTATATATTTATTTACTATTTGTTTGTGTTAATATTCAAATGTTTATCCTAATAATTGTTAGTATAATTCAGATGTTTATCTTAGTTATGACTTATAAATTATCTTTGAAATTTACAATTTCAACCCCGATAACTTCTGTTATTTTGCCAAAAGGTTCAAAAATAACATGAAAAATGTTAAATTCAAACATTTATCTTGATTGTGAGTCCATACTCATAATTTTAAACTATATAATTATTTTTTGGAAGTTACACATCCAAGCTCATATATTTTGATATTTACCAAAAACTCCAAAAAATGCTATTAAGGTATTAAAATTGTTTCATATGCCAAATTATAGTCACTTTGGCCTCTTGCCAAAAGATCCCAAAATACCAATATGGTATGATTTTTTTTGACCTCATGTCAAAATTTACCAAATAACAAATGTTATCTATGTATTTCATTGATGAATTAATCGCAATACATCGAAAGGATTTTGTCAAACGGGTGTAAATAGCCCTAAGGTTTGTAGGGATTTAAGAAATCCATGTGATTCCCCTACTACCTGGAAATCCAATAGATTGAGTGATTTTTTTTTGCAAATTGAAATATTGATGAAGTATTATCAATAAAACTAAAGCATACAAAAATCCAATATTGTTATGATGATGAAATTTCATAACCAAAATCCATTTCCTTATCAAAAAGAAAATCATATATTATTATTTATATATGTAAATGGTTGAAACAACTCATCCCAAAATCAACGACATAAACTCAAAAGAATATGAGTATCATAAATGAGTACATAAACCTCCTTTTGAAAAGGTACAAGAAAATATCTAAAGTCCATCAACTCCCCCATTGACTCTAAAATCAACCTCTTGAAAAGGTACAAACAAATACCCTCATGTTTTGAGACGACATATAAATCCTAAGTTTCATAGGATACCTTTACTAGAAACCCCCAAAGAAATGTGGGATGTTCCGAAAGGGATAATCGGGAGTACTGATGAATATGTACTTCCCGAACTAGTCGTACAGTGGAATGAAACCCACTTACTCGATTACAAAAAGGTAACTATTTTCAACAAAGAAATGTTATATCCAAAACGCGTCTCAATCTCTGTGGCAAGGAGCTCACAGAAGATGACATGATTCCTAATATCATTTCCACATTTCATATATAAGTAAATATTAATGAACCAATATAAGTTGGAATGTAACATTTAGACAAACTCATCAACCTACTGCAAGTGGTTGAGAGACATAACAAGGTTCTTTCGAATAACACCACATATGTCGGGATAAAGAAAATTCCTGATATCAATAATGAAAGTGTTAGAAGTGGAAACAACTCCAAATGATCATGAGTTAAAAACCATTTCACACATATGACATTTTTGTACCATGTGGACGAGACCCTAGAAAGGGTCAGGGTATTGGTAAGAGCCAGGAAGGATTTTTCAACACCTGGAGTAGGATACAACTACTACCCAGGTGATAATGGACAATCAATAAGATATGTACTAAAAAGTGCTTCTATAAAAAAGGGAACACGATGAAAATGAAATATAACATATTTGTTTTAATATCGAATATGTAACCATTATAGATGTAAAGAAATACATCAAAACAAATACAAAAAAAAATTCAATATTCTCCGTTCCGTGTAGGAATGTATCGAGGAGAATTGATTTTTTTTGACCTATCACACCCTTGAAAAAAAGATAGACTAATACTTGTTTTATAATACATCCAACCAAATTACTTAGACGATGGACTATCACTCTCTTGTTGGTACAAAATTAATAGGAACCTTGTAAAGATATTCGTATCAAATGGAAATGGAAATGAACATATATACATAAGTTCTAATGAATATATGAAAGTAAACATATATTATGGAAACTAATGTGTCAAACTAGTAGATTATTGGGTCATCGGAACATATTTTGTCACCAATAAAGAACTTTTGGGGGCAATAACACATATATGTTTTGGCATGACCATGCGGGACACCGTGGTTATGACATAGTGATATGTGTATTGCAAAATACACATAGACACATTCTCTTTCGAGTGAAAGGCAGAATGAAGAAAATTGCAACTGTTGACTTCTGTAGCATAAGAAACAATATTGCTATATGCCCTCTCGAATACCTAAAACTTTTGTATATAACCTACTCCTTAGCCAAGACATGATTGAGACCATCCTAAAGCTAAGGACATAATACAAAAATATTCCATTGTTACAACGAATACAAGGTGATATTTATGGACATAAACATCCAGAATGCGGGCCATTAAAGTACTTTATGGTTCTGGTTTCGACACGATGAACGCATGTCGTATTATTGTCCACATGAAATACTGCACTACTAGCACTAACTATACGTTTAAGGTCTCACCACCCTGATTATTTCATCAAGTCTACATGACTTTGAATGCTGGAGAATTTATATCATAAGGTTTTGATGTTAATTGCATATGTATTAGGATCAATGTAAAGTTTCCTATACCCCATGTGTATATATAAAATGGTTTCATAGAAGTTGTTATCAAAAGAATATGATGACATCTAGGGTATTAGTAATGCGCACCAATTTACCCACATCTACCTGGGGTTATGCAATTATTATATGCAGTTTTTTTTTCGTTTTTAGACCCACTACTTGCTCATGCGTACCAGTTGGTAACTGGATATAAGCCTGATATTTACATTTATGCATGTTTGATTATATGTGCCAATTGTGCCCCCACAACGCATCAAAATGGGTCCTTAAAGACGATTTGGTATATGTTGGATATGAATCCCCAACAATTATCCGCTAATTATAATATTTGACTAGTGATCTCTTTACCGCTAGATTTGCGGGTTGTCACTTTCATGAGACAGTCTTCCCATCGTTAGGGGGAGATAGGAAAAAGGATTTTCCATGGGAACGACAGGAAGTGTCATTGAATATTCCCACTCTGTCTCATTTCGATCCCCAAAACTTCACAACGTAATGTTGAAGTCAAACGAATCAGACTCGATACCTGATACGTTTAATATTCCAAAAGTGACAAGATCACATATATGAGCTGCAAATATACTTGCAAGGTTAAAAAGTCCCCAACAGGGGCACAACGCCATTGGAAAGTGCGTTGCAATCACACATAGTGGAGGTGTGGTTGAGGTCGTAGCTCCCAAACGGAAATGGGGGAAGCTACTTGGTTCGATAGATACTCATCTAAAGGAAGAGAAGAGTAAGGCACAACTATTTGTCATCAATACATAAACCTCTCATGAGATTGTCTCTGATTAAACTATGTCTATGAATCATCACTGGAGAACGCTCCGAAGTTAATATTGATTCTAGAGATGAATATTAATCTCAAATGAACTATGAGAGCACATATGAGTCGATGGACAGATCATATATAATTATTGATGATATATTTCGCATATATTATTGTTTATGAGGTGATAGAGCACATTGACATCGAACCATGCTCAGTTGGAAAATATCAACAAAGAGCAAACTGGCCTAAATAACCAATCCAGGAGAATCATACTATTTGACAAATGAACAGGTATTTGGTTTGGTAGTGCTAACCCACCAAGTGTAAAGCCTGTAAGACATAGATAAATCATTTGTCCTAAAGCGTAATGAGAATAATTAAGTTATAATGTATGAGACTCTCCTTTGGCGCAAGGTTTCTCACAACGCCCTGGATTGACCACGAGGAGACTTACTCTCTCATGATGGATGTTATGACATCCGTATAATTTACTAGCCTAGTAGTTTCCGAATGACTGGAAATGCAACTCATGAATGTGGTTACCACATATCTATACGGGGATCTAGATTTAGAGATATATAAAAGTGTTTGATGATATTACATTACCAAAATCAAGCAACTCTAAACCACGAAATGCGTTTGCAATAAATTGAAACGCCCACTTTATAGATTAAAACAATATAAGTGGATGTGGTATACCCGCCTAATGGAATACTTGATTGGGAAAGGATATATAAGAACGATGAAATGTTCTCTTGCTTATTTATTATGGAAAACAAGTTCCATATTTTCAAAGTAGCTCTATATGTCAATGTTATGAACATAATAGGCACTCTTGATGAAATGAGAGGAACCACAAGCTACTTGAAATCTGATTTTGAGAGGAAAGATCTTGGGAAAACTTGGTTTTGTCTAGATATTTGAGCTAGGACACCGAGTTTGTGAAATATTAATTCACCGATCGCATATGTCCAGAAAATAATCAGGTAATTTAATATGGACAAAGCGCATCCGGTTAGCACTCCCATGATCGGTCGAAGTGTCGGATATAAGGAAAGATCCATTTCGTCTAAAGGATGATGACGAAAGATGCTGGGAGCTGGAATTCCCTATCTAAGTACAATATGCGCATTATCGTACTTAACATAATACACTTGACCATATATTGTATTTCTCAGTGAACTTGTTAGCTAGATTTAGCTCAGCGCCAACGCAAAATCATTGGAATGATATTAAATTAATCTTTTGGAACCATTGACATGGTTTATACTTTCCCTATAGAAAGAAAAATGGGATTGATAATGGAACTTCAATACCTACTTAGAATGTAAGCAGCAAAAGTACTAGCTAACTCTTATAGAAAAACACCAAATAATGTCTTGGTATGTGTTTGCTGATATTAGGTATCTGTCTGACCCATACAAATGATGTTCCCAAACTGAATAAAGAATTACCACAAGGAACACGTCGATTGATTGGAAGTAAACTAAGCGATCCTTTGTAACTACCTCCTTGAATTAATCCAAGAATATTACTCTCCATGAGATAATAAAATAATGTATATGATTAAGGACTATCATTACATATATTATAGGAGTTAGTAATTCTGGGTTCAACCAGTATCCTACTTGCATATATGGAAATAATGTATCATGTATCGAAGAAATGAACATAAGATACATAAGGGGTAATAACACAAAGCATATTCTGCTTAAGTTTCTATACAATCAGCAATAAAAGACTCTCCTTTAGATTCAAGTGAATCAAGTAAGGTGTCAAAAGAATGTGACATATTTTACCAAGTCATTACCTAAAACCATATATTGGGAAACGTGTAGAAAGTAAATGGAAATGTTTTCCAAATTCCCTTGGTTAATGCACGAATCAGGGGGAGTAGTAGACAAAAGGGGGAGTCTACTATATTTGTGATATTGGTATGTTGTGCTCTTTCCTTCAACCAATGTTTTATTTTTCCCATTGGGTTTTGTTCCCTGGTGTAAGGTTTTAGTGAGGCAACTGTTTATATACCATCATGTTTTCTTAACTCTCAAGATTAAAGTATGAATCTAAGAGAAAACTAGACTGAAGGATAAGTCTATGTATTGCAAAGAAGCTGGTGCGTTGTACTCTTTCCTTCGTCGTATTTTTATTTTTTCCCACTGGGTTTTATTTTGGCGTAAGGTTTTAACGAGGCAACAACTGTGCACCACCACTCCTTTAACTCGGCACAAGGGGGAGTGTTGTAGGATAAGCGTGCCATCGTCTAAAGAATATGACGATAGAGATAGAGATAAATATATCAGAGTTAGATTAGAACTGAAATATCTTCTAACTATCTACTTGTAACTCCTCCCTATTTAAAGGGCTTATGATTAATGAGAAATATATATTTCTTCTCTCTGTCTTATTGTTATTCTCTCCATATTGTTGTTCCATTTGTTTTTCCCTTTAACAGTAACTTATTTTTACGAAACGATACCTAAATCTTTATGTAATTAATAACCCGTTTGATAATTTTTAACTTGTTTTACTTTTAGTTAGATCTTTTAATTTTACATATTTGTCTCTTTAAAGAAATTTTCATTTATGTTTATTTTATTTAAACTTTAAACGATGACTAAAATAAATATAGAAAATTTGGTAACTAAATTACAAACCACATAAATATCATATTGTAAGCAACAATTAATTCACACAAACATTCCTAACTTTTCATTTACATTTCCAAAAATAGAAACTTAACACCCCCCCAACAAACCTTTACCCAACCGTCAACCGCCGGCCGCCGTCACCGGACTTCTTCTTCTTCACATAAAGATCAACAATCCTCTCCGCCACCTCCACCTCATCCCTACTTTCTCCGATCAACTTATCCACCTCCGCCTTCCGCAACCTCACCTTAACCTTAACACCACCACCACCACCACCATCCGCCCTAACCTCCGACGAAGACATCATCAAACAATCCAACCTCTCCTTCGCCGTCAAATTCACCCCAGACAACACCCTTCTAGTCACCACCACCGGCGGCTTTGGCAACTCCACCAGAAAATAAATCTTTCCGGCTTCCAAATATTCTTCCGGGTCTAGCGGATTTGCTCTGATACCATATTGCATAACTGCTTTGGATTCCAATAGAACATGGCCGGGGTAATCCTTGATGACTTCAAACACTTGTATTGGTGTTTTCAATTTAATGATTTCGCCGTCGATCTTCATCACTTTGGCTCTCTTCCTCCCTCCACCACCACCACCACCGCGGCCGCTGGCGGTAAAAGTGTTCCCCATTGCATAGAATTAGAGGATTCGTTGGTTGGTTTTTGTTTATGATTAATATATAGTGGGGTATGTAAATGTAATGAGATAGAAATACAGATTGAATACTCAATTGAATAATAAGTAATTAATTTATTATTATGGAAGTGGATTATGATGATGGAAATGGGAATGAAGACGGCAGGATTGTTGTGTTTGGATGAGATTGATTTGAGCAAAAGGAAGTGGGGTAGGCCAATTGAAGTGGAACCGGTTCGGTTTTTAGTTCAAATTGCAAATCTAATTAATAATTATCCGTTGGATTTTAAATTAATTTTAAATGCTTTATTTTTTTAATTGGATTATTATTATTAATTTATGGTTTTGTATTGTATCATCGATAGGAGTCTGTATATGTGCCTTGGATTGCACAATTTGAGGCATTGAATAAACCAATATAATTATGACAGTTTAAAAAAAATCTCAATCCACTCTAATTACAAAATGTAACCCAAACCTGACCTTACGGGTAGTTGGAATGGATTGGGTTGGCAGGTTGTTATCATTTTTTAAAATAAGTATGCGTCTTCGATTTTTGATGACTTAAGTATTGTTTATACATATAGCAAATAGCTAGTTAATATATTTGAATTATTGATACACAATTACATACAAATTATGTTTGAAAAAGATGGAAATATCTATGTTTACACAACAACATTCATGTCTACTTATATCTTGGGTCATTCAAAGGAGAACTCGGTTATCTGTGGTAACCGTGAGATCCAATCTTAACCACAAATCAGAAGATAAATTAGGAAATCAATAAATTTGGTAATTTTAATTAAAATTTTAATCAAAGGTATTTTAATGATCTCTATCTTATCTCCTCTCTCCAGCAAATATTATTCCGATGAATACATGATACACACTGTGATACACTTTATAAAATCGAAAATACGTGATGCACACTGTGATACACTTTGTAAAGATCGAAAATACATGATAGCACATTATGATACCCTTTTGTAAACATCGAAAATACGTGATAGCACACCGTGATACACTTTGTAAAGATTGAAGAAACATAAAAAAAAGTGATGCACACTGTGATACACTTTGTAAAGATCGAAAATACATGATAATACACTATGATACCCTTTTTTACACATCGAAAAAACATCAAAAATATGTGATAGCACAGTGTGATACCCTTTTGTAAAAGAAAATGAGAAAATTTAGGAATTAGGTTATATGGTAGAGGGAGAAAGAGATGATATATATAAGAGAAAATGAGAGATTTTAGAAATTAAACAAATTTACTAAAATATCATTTTCTATTTATTTAAAATTAATATTAATAATTTTAAATGTGTGGCTTATATTGGATCTCACGGTTATCACAAACGGCCTAGTTCTCATTTGATTATGCACCTCTCTCTCTCTCTCTCTCTCTCTCTCTCTCTATATATATATATATATATATATATATATATATTAAATATTGCTTAGTTTCACAATTTGTAACGTAATCCAATTATTTTGTTGTTAATAAATTTAAGTCACATTGCAATAAAATGTAAACGGTGACCAAGCATTAGCAAAAAAAAATGGAGAAATGATGTTAAGAAAATGACAAAAAACAAGAATGAAGCTTGGATTAGGTAAATATAAATAAAATTTTTAATTGTATATAAACATAAACAATATTTTATCGAGCAAAGTTGTTCATTCGCAACCCTAACCAGCCCCATACAAAACCTGTCTCCAAAAACACCAATGTGAGGGAACATTTTTTAGCTCACACAGAGATTGAGGCTACCGGAGGGGGAGGAGGGGAAACCCGAGATTTTTTTTTCTATTTGGGCAAAATCGCCTCGTCTCTTAACCAACTGAACTATTCGCCAAGAGATTATCAAAATTATATATTAGCATCGAGTTGTGTTAGGTTAAGTTATGACTAACCCAATTTCAACCACATTAATTGGCTGGTTGGGTTAGACGGGTACAGTCCTAATCATCGATTTTTTTTGTACCTAATCATTGAAAGATGAAAGCAAACAAAATTAATATATAACGTTTGAATACTAAATGTTGAAATATTCAGATTGTTTGAAAAATGAATGAAATAAAAAACAACAATAATGACAAATGCCATTGTTATTTTTATTTCTAATAACGACACCGACAACGATCGAAAAGCGATTGCAAAGGCAAGGACAATCGAAAGCGAGATGTTTTCACATTTTTTCGTTTTACAATATCACACTTATTTCTACTTTTCATGTTTAAATTGAACAAAAAAATCTTAATATAAAACCATCTTATAAGGTCAAACAATGGTCAATGTGTATACCCAAAAAGCATCTGATAGCATTATGCCAATTTGGAGTCTTGCATATCCTTTTTTTTTATTATTATAAATTATAATTATGAGTGTTCTCTTTAGTTATGTGTGTGCATCAACTAATCCTATGGAGTCTGAAGTTAACAAACGGACGACAGTTTTAGTGACCCTAAGTGGTTTTGAACTGATGATCTTTGAGGAGCAAACTAAAGTCTTCACCAGTTGAACTACTCCAAAAGGTCGAGTCTTGGATATTTCTGCTTTGTAGCGGCATAGGATGGTTAATTTGTATATCTTGCAACTATAGTTGTAACTTGCTCGAGATTTTCCAATATAAACTAAAATCTGGTTTAAGTCCAAATTAATTAAGTAATGTCTACATGTACAATGAGATTGGGATTGGGCTTAACAAAACATTTCTTAAAATCTAAAAATTGCTTTTTTCTTTTTCTTTTGAAGAACAAAAGATGGATGATATAACACTAGATTGGCCTTTAGAAATTGGGAAAAGTCCAAAAAAACCCAATGGACTTTGGTGTTTGGAGTGATTAAGTCCTTAGACAATTTTTTGGAACAAATAAATCCTTAGACATTTCAAAACATACTAAATAAATCCTCGAACTTTTTGAAACCTGTTAATTACATCCTTATTACTTAAAAATGTAACTTGCAACCTACATAATAGATAAAACTACAAATAAAAAAAACAAAAAATATGTCACCTACTTTATCCCCCTACTGATTAAAAAATGAAAAAATTAACTAAAATAGTCAATCTCATCAACAAAATTCATTTTTTAAACACTTTTCAAAATCTCTTTTTAAAATAGTCTAAGTTTATGCATAATTTTTTTTTGCTTTAACAATTGTTTTTGGTAAAAAAATAAAAAAAAATAGAAAACATATTTATAATTTGTTATTTAATTTATTTTATATCTTCTGCTTTTTTAATTTAAGTTAACATTTTATTATATTAACACACATAATCATATATTAACTAAAATACATAAAAAAAAATATGTTCTTTTTTCATATTACACCACTATAATTGTCTCGTCAATGCGTTTAAAATGAGTCTAATATTGAACTTTTTTGATTTAATCTCATATTATTAAATATCATAAATACGTACGAATTATATTTAATATTTACACTTTCTATCCTTTTATGGTTATTTATTTAATAATATAAGATTAATCTGTAACTATAAGTATTAAAAATAGTTCGTACGTATTTATGATATTGAATAATATAAGATTAAATTCAAAAACAATATTGAGTTCATTTTGAACATATCGACCAAACGATTATAATTATATAATTTGTAAAAGAAGATACCAATATTTTTTATATATTTTAGTTAATATACGATTATATGTGTTAACATAATAAAAAAGTAAAATGAAAAAGTAATGCATATAAAATAAATCAAATAACTAACTATAGCTTTATAAGGATGGAAAGTGTATTTTTTTTTTCTTAAACTATAAGCAAAGTGAATATTTATACATAAAATTTCTACGTAAGGATGTTTTTTATTTTATTTTTTGAAAAAAACAATTCTTACATAGAAAAAAAAACATTATGTACAAACTTTAACTATTTTAGGGAAAAAAAACTTTGAAAAGTGGTTAAAAAATGAACTTGATTGATGAGATTGACTTATTTCAGTTAATTTCTCCATTTTTAGTTTGTAGGTGGATAAAGTAGGTGACATTTCTTTTTTTAATTTGTAGTTTTACCTGTTATGTATGTTACAATTTACATTTTTTAAGTAATAATGATGTATTTAACAAGTTATCAAAAGTCCAAGGATTTATTTAACAGGTTTTGAAATGTCCAAGGATTTATTTGTTCAAAAAAATTGTTCAGGGACTTAATCACTTCAAATCCTAAAGTCCGTTGGGTTTTTTTGAATTTTTTCTTAGAAATTATACATGAAATAAACCACTTTAAAAAGCTCACTTTACTGAAGTAGGTTTTTTCTTATCAATTATGTTAAGCTCACAATAAATTTGCCTTTAGAAGTTATTCTCAAAATAGATAATTGATGTCATCAAGTTAGGTCATCAATATGCACTGTAACTAAAGTCGACTTAACAGAGTTAGCAATAAAAGAGTACACTACACTGAATTGTCCTATTGTACATGAGATGGAGTTTCCATAACAAAAAATTCGAGTTCAAATTTGGTTGTGTCCGACCTACTTTAGGTCTCTGAGATATACCTCACTCATGATGGTCGCATGACTAGTAAGATAGGAATTCTTTGAAGGGTAGCACAATTTTTTTTATCCCACAACAATGAAATGGTTTTTTAGTTTATTTACTAGTCATAATTACTTTTAGTTTTTTTTATTTATTTATTTACTAGTCATAACTATTTTTTTAATTTTATACATAATAGTATTTAAAAAAATTTATTATTATTTTGATAAGTTTTCTTTACAGAGTTAGTTATTTAAATTTTAAAAATTAAGATTATAAAAAAATTAGCAATCATAACATTTTAACAAATCAAAATAATAATATAAACAAATACTAGCAAATCAACACATCTTAAATCAATCAAAAATTTTAAAAAATGTTACCGTTAATATAAAATCAAACATTACGAACTTGACATTAAATATTCAGTCATCTAAAACAACATGTTCTACTGTAGCTTTGGATTTTGATAATCAGTGTACCGTTTTATTCGAGCCTGATACGGGGTTGCCCATCCAATTGCACATGTATACCTCCAACGTAACCATTGTGGAGAAATAGTAGGCATCGGATACCCTCCTTCTAGTTTTACTCGAACATAATGGTTTCCATTTACAAACCCGATTGCAATAGGAGAATGTTTAGTCCAATGTTGAGGTTTAGACCAAAGCGGTAAGTAAAAACATGTAGTATCCGATCATACTTGAAGCAATTAGTACTCCCATCTTAGGCATACTCAACCAATGATCAATTGGTGCAAATCTGTCTTCATAAAACCTAATAATAAAACAATATAAATAATATTATATTATTTAATAATAATTATAGTGAATAAATAAGTCCTTACAAAAAAAAAGATAACATTATATAAAATAAAATATCATACCTTGTCGACGGAAAAACTCGATTCGTCAAGGACATGAAATTCAGTTCTCTCATTTAAATCCGACAATTCCCTAGTTTGATGTTGATCCTCAAATCCATCTTGACATTGTAACTCATCCTATAACTCTTCCCACATCTTATAACTTGCAAAAATACATATAACAATATAAGTTTATATGTTAGTAAGTAAACTAACAATGACTTATTTTTATAGTAGAAAAATGGGTAGTTGGGTGTTAAAAATTTTAATTTTTCAATAACTAATTAATTTAACATTTACTAATTAAAATAAAAAACTGATTACTTTAATCTTTATTTTTTATTTTTTCATATATATAAGAAAAAGTAGTTTTATAGTTTTTTAAATAGTTAAAATTAGTTTTATAGCGATTATAAAAAATAGGAACATTAATGTAGGTGGAAACAATAAGTATAAAATAGTCAAAATTTATATTAGATTTAAGTCAAATATATCTATAATATATAGATAGCTTTATTTTTATAGTGTTTATGAATTTGAGTCTGTCTAGTTGACATGGATAAACGTACATTTCATAGTATATTTATTAATTATTCATCAAAACTAAAAATATAGACAAAAAAAAAAAAATGTTGGGTGAATCAAACTCAATCCCATTTCGCTAATTCAACATACTCAAAAAATTCACTTATATTTACTTAAACTCACTTTTGACATGTTATTCAATCTACAAATTTTATAACACCCCTGAAACTAATAATTATGTTCAAAGAAAATAGATAAAGATGCTTGTTTTATTTTAAAAAATGATTGTATCTTATTATATAAAAGTTTTTGGCAAAAATAAGGACTTGTTTTGCCATTTCATTAAACTTTTGAAATTTCATTATGGGTTGAAATCGCTTTTAGAGTACGAATTGGTTTTTGTTTTTGTCACATAAACGATTGTAGCAAATCTCCTTTGATTCTTCTCTCAATTCTGAACAAAACCTCTCTAAAAATTCAAAACAATATCTTGAAACGAAAGAGAATTTGACTCATAAGTGAACTATAATTTGCACAAGTAAAGCATCTAATTTTAGTCATGTATCAAAACCGGCTATAAAACGGTAACATTTTTTCCGAAAAAATCCGGCTGCTTCAGGCCGTGCCCATTTGGCTATCTCTAATTTCTACCCGCACGCAAGCGGGGCTGCAATCTGCTTCTGGTGGGCTAACTAAATTCTTTAAATAGCCCATTTTAAAATTTTGGGCTTCCCATTTATCCAAAATCATTGAAGGTGGACAAGTTGATTTTGAATCCAAGTGCATTTTTTTTCAAATTATTTTGTTTTTATGTCGTAAAAGTTATTGTTATATAATTTCTAGCAAGATTTTATCTTGATGAGTATATAGTTATTTTATGTCGATGTTAGAATTAGATACAAAATTAACACGTCTATAACTGATTAATATAATGTACACAAAACAAGAAAAGAAAAGCATATACTTATTATAGGTCATACAAATACGATATTTTTACCAAAATGAAGTGTTCTTACCTATCAAACACTTTTGAATACCCTCATACTCTGTAACATTGTTCTAAAAAACGTGTCACTATGGTATTGTGGTTTTTTATTGACCATCTTTTCGTTTGAACCATATATACATACTAACCAAACATGTTTATTCTCATTTATAAGTACCCATTATCCAGGGTTCAAATTCAGGCGTTGCCAAAGCCCTTGTGATCATGGAGGTTCACCTGCGATGACTGCAGGCTATTCGTGGTCGTCCGAGGATTAGTCGGTGCCCATAAACTGATCCGAAAACCCACGGTTACCCAAAAAAAAATATTGACAAATTGTTATCTTACACTATTTTTCATATTCAAATGTTTTTACATCATTTGAAAAATAATTGTAGTTACTTATTTTACGATAACTGTAATTATAAATAAATTATAAGTTTGAATTAGGTTTGTTTGGGTTGCCATGACCACCTTTCGTGGTGAGTTGAGGGGCCAAAGGAGAAGCTACTTTCGGTCGGCATTTTGTTCTTTTTCATTGGCTTTATTAATTAAATAAATAAAAAAGGTAACTTTAATTACCATCCATTTTTTAAATCCTTTTATCCAAAAACACATTTTATTCTTTTTCAAGACGCGACTCCTTGAGCAAGTAGTAGCTTTTAAATTAATTATTACATTATATATATATATATATATATATATATATATATATGGTGCGTTTCTTTTCCAACCCAAGCAATTTATACAAACTATGTAAACCATTATATTAGAAAACAATAGATATATTTATGGATAATAATTATAATTCATTAATAATGATTGTGATATATATGGAAAATGTTAAGTTTATTCATTATAATCATGATTTTAAATTATGAAATGTTAAGTTTATTCATTATAATCATGATTTTAAATTAAGAAACATAATAAAATCATATATTCATTAGACTTGATGAACGACTAAGATTGGTTTGCATAGTTTGTACAAATTGTTTGGGTTGCAAAAGAAACGCACCATATATATATATATATATATTGGTAACCGTGAGTTTCCGGGCCAGCTTACGCGCACCGACTAATCCCCGGGCGACCACGAATGGCCTAGAGTCATCACAGGTGAACCTCCTTGGCCACAAGAGTTTTGGCAGCACCTGGATTTGAACCCTGGGTATATTACATTATATATTATATCTCTTTGTAAATAATATATATATATATATATATATATATATATATATATAAAGTCAGATTCAAACGAAAACAATGGTCAAAGAAGAAAACACGATAACGATCAAATTACATGTGATTCACAAGACATAGATCGTGGCCAAGTCACTTGCACACTCCTTGAGTTGACAGTGTTCCGTAATCGCATGTGATTTCAGTGGAAAATCACACGCGAATTGGGGGTTCTCGTGTTTTCTTAATTTGACCATGTTCTCGTTTGAATTTCTCTCTCTCTCTCTCTCTCTCTCTCTCTCTCTCTCAGAATGAATAGGACCACGGGAACCTCACACATTGTATCACGTGTCCCTCTTCAGAATGAATATTCAAATCACAATTCATGATGAATAACACATTTATATTTCTGATGAATATGCCACTTGTTACGTTGTGTATGACTCTTGAACTTCTAATCATTTTTAAGTTCCTAACACAACATGCGTCTATATATATAATGTCATCCGACACTTATAATATATATATATATATATATATATATATATTTAAACGGCGGAATTTTATAAAACTAGCAAAAAGCTAGAAAAAGAAACAATTACAAATGAGTAATGGCAAGGGAAGGATTAGTAAGCCAACCAACCCAATTAATAGACAAAATACTACTTCTATGAGCTACCCAAAAGTAAGCACGGGTTATGATGTTCTCAAAAATCAACGCCTTCCTTGGCTTCGGGTTGCCAAAGAGAATAGCATTCCGAAACACCCATATAGACCATAAAGTGGTAAGCGTAACAACCTCAAAACACAAAAAAACCTCCCTCTTCAACTGTATTGAGTCAATCCAAGAGATCCAATCCGAATAAGAATGGAGATTCGGAATATCCATACACCACCAACAACCAATGAGAACCCATAAGTCTTTAGCGACAGGACATGAAAAGAAAAGATGACTGCAATCCTCCACTCCTATATCACAATTAGGACATAAAAGAGACGGAACATCGATACCTCTTTTATCCAAATTTATCTGAGTAGGAAGCCGATTGAGAAGCAACCACCACGCGAACACATTAACTTTGATGGGAACAAGTCTATTCCATCTAGTAGGACGAGAATCTACCTCCAAATGACTAGAATCAATTAAACGTCTAGCTGAAGCCACTGAAAAATCACCCAACCCTTCTAACAGCCACACCCATCTATCCTTTTGACAGGAGGTCACAAAGGTAGACAAAATCTGTTGTAGTTCACTAAATTGGACAGCCTTAACCCCACCTCTCGGCAGCCTTCGAAGACACATGTAACACCCTCAAATATGAAAATAGCAACTAATTTAAAATTTTCTAAATACATCGATGAACGGTTCATCTATAGCACAAATTAATATTCAACCTCAATATACACATTCATTTTACATATACAGTCTATGATAAAGATGGGTGTTAATAGAACCCAATAATAGTCACTATCTCCAACTGCGGAAGACTTCACCAAACTACTTACTCTCGTCTAAGCCTAATGCTCAACTCTTCAAAGTACTGCAAGAACCAAACCCCAACTGGCACCTGATGCACATGCCGACAAATAAAAAGGTTAGGCTTAACGCCTAGTGAGCTCAAGAGTTTTCATTAGAGATATATAAAGCGATAATTTTAGGAATGTTATTTAAAATCATAATTTTCCCAAAATGCAATACAACTAGTTTGGAAACAACTAGAAATGAAGTACATTAAATCTTAAAACAATCTCCTTTCATCATTCACCCCTTTTTGTGATAAAAGTCATAAAACACACGCCTCTTTAAATAAAGCCAAAACCCAAGGTGCACGTAAAACATAAATAATATTATAATGATCAAACGTAGATAACTCAAACTTCCAAGATATCCCAATAACTCGAATGAGTTCCAATAACTGAAACCTTAAAACATAGATAAATACCCATACTAAAACGTCTCCACAAACAGGGATTATAAAACTCCATAACCAAAACCACACCTATTGGTGACGGGGAGGACCCGATTACATTGTACATAACGGAACACAAAGTAAGTCTCATAGTTACGTAGTAAATCAAAACATGTGGGTTACACATAAAACACCCACCGAGCATCAACTACTCCAAGTCTTTAGCTCGAAAACATCAAGTCAACCACTCCAGGTATTTTCTTGAGAGTTCCCAAAACCGGGCAACTCGGGCACAATGGAATTACACCTTACTGTCCATGGGACGCTGCCCGACCGTATAGGCCCACACCCTACTCACCATGGAGCCCGATGCCTATTATGTGCCAAGTGATGAACCAACTTCCCAAACGGGGACAGAGGAACATCGTGCCTATGGATCCATTGCACTAACTAAACCATTACATGACTCAAAACGAATGAATTAAAGCATTCAAAACATGACGTGCTCAACTAAAATGCAGTAAACGTAAATCTTAACCAAACGTTCAACATCGAGCAATTAAAACGGACAAGTGTCCTCAAAGTCCAACAAAATCCAAACCGAGCCATAAGCTTCACAAATCCAAAGACCCAACGTCGAAATTCATAAAATGAAATAAAATATAAATAACCCGTACATATATAAACCCAAACTCCAAAATATATAATTAACCCCAACGTAGTTTAGATTGGAACAAATCATTTTCCAAGTGAGTTTACGACATTTATCCTTTCAAAACGTCCCGTAACACAAAACCATGCATTTCTCCAAAACATAAAATGAGATACATCTTTACTCAAAATCTACTTCCATAAATAAATCATTTAAAATACCAAAATACATGATTTATTTATCATAGTGCCCAAAATCCCAAACATGTGTGTTAAATGAGTTTATAAAGTTAACACCTTTAAAATAACCAACTTATCAGCAGTTAACAAAACTTATCAGCAGTTAACAATTTTGTGTCAGCATAAAACACTTTAAAACAAACATTTTGGCATGTACACCGTTTTTACAAATCAACTTGAACTCACCTTGCTAGATTTAGGCTAAATCTAGTTTTTCCCCAACTAGAGCTCCTTTGAAGAACACTTGGATTCTCAAGTCAAAACTTCCAAAACCTAAATCCATACATATTCAACCATAAATAAACATAATCAACCACAAAGAATCATTCCCCAAACATTTTATACCAAAATCCCCAAATGTGGCAAGAACCCTAATTTTGACCCAAAACTCCCAAAATTATCCAAACCGAAATTTAGAGAAATCAAACACTAGGAAACCATCAATGGAGCATTTATAACTTATATCAAGGTTTAGAAATGGAAGGGATACACTTACCACTTAGGTTTTGATGAAAACTTAGAAAACCCAAAAATGATCTTGAGGTTGAAGATGAAGATGGAGATGGTGAATCCTTGACCATAGATTTCAATCCTACCACTTGATGATGTTCCACCTCCACAAAATCCAAAGATTTGAGCCAAAATGAGTTAGGGTTTGAAGGGAGAAGAGAGAAAATGATTTGGGAGATGATAGGGGAAGTTTGGGTGTGAAGAAATGAGGAAATAGCTGATTTTCCCGACTTAACAGCCCCCTGGACTGTTTGGGCGACTTTGCCAGGCGACATTGCCCAGGGCAATGTCGCTGGTCATAGTCGCAGCCAGCCAGCCTTCTTCTCGTTTACTGTTTTGGCCGTAACTTCTTCGTTATAGCTCCGTTTTCGCTCCGGAAAGAACCGTTGGACTCGTAATTGAATCCTTCATCTATCTAAACTATAAAATCCAGGATTCAAGTCCAAAATTAAATATCTTATTTTTCCTCAATATATCGATTTCTGTATTAACTTGAAGTGATACCTTTCGAAAGTCGGGGTGTTACAACACACATCCCAGCACCCAAACTCCAAACGAGATTTGACATTCGCCGATTTATTCAAATCTAATGCGTAAACTCTAGGAAATTGAATTTTAAAAGGAGAATCCCCAAGCCAAATATCATCCCAAAACGCGGTCAGAGTACCATCTCCCACCTTTTTCTTACAAAAAGAGAAAAGATCAATATCTTTGTCCTTTAGTGCGTTGATCGTTTTTATAATTGAAACCCATGTTGATTTCGAATTTTGCCTAGGCAAACTCGATCCCATTAGGCCCTTCTCGCCATAGATGGGTTTAATAATTTTAACCCAAAGTGTCTCATCCTCCAACCAAAACCGCCAAATCCACTTGAAAAGCAATGCACGGTTAAACGCCATAATGCTACCAATACCAAGTCCTCTGAATTTGAGACTAGCCATAACTTTTTTCCACTTGACCCAAGACATTTTATTTTCCTCCACATCAGCACCAATAAAGAATCTATTTCGGATCGATTCCAAGCCTTGGTCAACCAACCTTGGGATTTTATATATAGACATGAAGTAAGTTGGAAGGCTCCCCAAAACGGACTTTAAAAGGGTAACCCGACCACCAGCCGAAAGGGTTTTAACTTTCCAATTGGAAAGTTTGACCAAGAATTTATCGAACACCACCTTCCAACCCTCCTTTTTGGACATATTACCCCCTACAGGTAAGCCTAAATACGAAAATGGAGGCTTCAATCCATCACACCCAACATGAGAGGCCAAACACTCGATTTCTTGCGAATCCATCCCCACACCAAAAAGTTTGTTTTTATGAAGATTAATTTTGAGACCCGAGATAAGGAAAAAAACATCTAAGAATACGAATAATATTCCTAGCATTCTCTAAAGACCATTCACCCAGAAAAATTGCATCATCTGCGTAGAAAAGGTGGGAAAGAGGGTACCGATCTTTACCAATAGCTGCACCCAAGAAGAGATTTTTTGAAACCGCGTCTTGAATAATGACATGTAAACCTTCCATGGCTAAGATGAAAAGGAAAGGGGAGAGAGGGTCTCCTTGCCTTAATCCACGACGAATACAAAATTCCTTAGTCGGAGAGCCATTAACGAATACCGACCCCATCTGTAACACCCCGATTTTCTAAAGGTATTATTTCAAGTTTATACAGAAACCGATATATTAAGGAAAAATAAGATATTTAATTTTGGGCTTGAATCCTTGATTTTATAGACTTGTTGGATAAAGGATTCAATTACGAGTCCAACGGTTCTTTCCGGAGCAAAAACGGAGCTATAACGAAGAAGTTATGACCAAAACGGTTTTCGAGAAAATTACTAGCGAACTGGAGGGGGCACACGGGCCGTGCGCTTCCCCTTCACAAATACGCACGGGTCGTGCGCCGGGCAGAAGGCCCAGATCAGGTTAAAAACCTGATTCAGCCGCATTTTCTCCTAAAAACTTCACTCCTTCATAACTTTTGCTCCACAACTCCGATTTTGATGATTCAAGTGGCCACTGTTTCGTTTTTAAGAGCTCTTCAAGGATCTAGCAAGTGATTATAAGTCTATTGGATTATACAAGAGTATTTTGTGGTGTTAAGCTCCTCATATCTCCCACTTCATCTTCTTCACCAAGTTTTCTTAGGTTTTCATCCACCCTTTGTTCCCCCTTTTCATAGATTGGAAGTTTGTAACCATTTTGGTGATCTAGAGGTGTTTTGGTTGGTGGATTCAAGCTTGGGTCAAGGTAATCTTTTATTCTCTTAATTTATGGAAGTTAGGGTTTCGGTATCAGTTGAAGTATTCATGTATAAGGTTGGGGATCGATTATTTATGGTTGATTATGTACACTTATGGTTGGAACCTTGTGGATCTAGGTTTTGGAAGATTTGGTTTGAAGAATCAAGTTCTTCAAGGAAAGCTCTAAGTGGGTAAAATCTAGATTTAGCCTAAATCTAGCAAGGTGAGTTCAAGTTGATTTGTGAAAACGTTGTACATGCCAAAATGTCTATTTTAAAGTGTTTATGTGTTTTACAAGAAATTATCAAACGTTGGGTTAGTTGGTAATCTTTTATTATTTGAAGTATTTAACTTTATAAACTTTGTAAAACACCCACTCTTGGGATTTTTGGGCATTTCGATAAATGTATTATAAATTAATGGGTTTTGATGATTTATTGCATAAATGGGTTTTGGTCGAAAATACACTTTTAAATGTTTGTCGGGTTTTATGCATCATTCATGAAATGGAATGTTTTATGAAGTATTACTTGCACGTTTATGTGAAGTACTTGAAAGAATGTGTATGGTCTCATTTTATGATTTTCATTCTTATCAGCAGTTAAACTTGGAAATGCATATTTGCAAATAAATGAGTCTTTAGACTTCGGTCCGGTTTAATAGCCCGATTGTGAAATACTAAGTATGATGGCGGTTAATGCGCATCAATTGAGATTTACATGTTTGAGTGCGTTAGTCATTCAATTTGAGTCATGTACTGTTTAGACTGTAATGCAGTGGATCTATAGGCATATGAGTCGGTCTTTATTATTTAAAAAGAAAATGGGCTATTAATTATATGTTGGCCAGAGTTAGTCTTGGGATTTTCGAGGAGATTACGATGAGGGCTCGTATAGTCCAATACCCAGTCCTAGATCTGCGAGTTAAATTCTGAGCCTGTATTTTATGGGATAGTCACTTCCCATTTGTAGCTAGTTGAGACATTGGATCCTCAGGGGCATTTGGTACGGTTATGTGGGACCGGTTACTAGCCATGGGTCGTAAATGTAATCCTAGCGAATGAGCATGATTAGGATCCTCGGGGGCCCTCCCTCACATCTTAGTACGAGTCGGCGTGCTCGTGGCCATGGGTCCTAGTATGGTGAGCTCAATAACTTGGAATGTGGCCTACTTTTGTGTTTCGCCACTAGCCTTGGAATTCGGGATTCCCCCGTCACCGTGAGGTGTTGTTTTGAGGTATTTGATTTTATCCTCGTTTTCAGTGACGTTTGAGATTTGGGTTATCTCCTTATGCTATAATTTTGGAGACTTGAGTTTACTCATATTTTGGTCGTTTGTTTTTATAAAGCTTATTCAAATGTCATTATTTGAGCATTACCATTATTCTTGTTTTAAGTAAGTGTTGGATTGCATTGTTTCATGAAATAATGTTTGGCGTTGAGGCGTCCATCTATAAAATTCATATTGTTGGTAAATGAGTTGTTCTCTTATTTCAAAGTAAATCATTTAAAGGATCATGATTATAAGTTACAATGTTTCCATTTTACGCTTTCCTCTATAATCATGATATAAAACTCTTGAACTCACTAGGCGTTAGCCTAACCTTTTTATTTGTCGGCATGTGCATCAGGTTTCATTTCGGGATTAGTTCTAGCGACACCGTGAAGTGGTGAGTGCTAGTTGTGTGCTCGATGAAGTGATTTAGCTTGATGAAGTCTTCCGCATTATTGTTGGAGATAGCGATTTAGTATTGGGTTATAGTAACACTCGACTTTAGTTAGTCTTTATGTAAGATTTTAATTATTTGTTGAAGGATTCAACCTAGAAATGTATTTCAATTATGGACTGGTAGTAAGAGATTTATTATCCTTTAAGGTATTGTTGAAAGCTTTTAATTAGTCGCTCTTTCCAAATTTGAGGGTGTTATACCGTCAAATCCTCAAGGCATCCACGAATCCACCCGCGCCAAACTATGCCAAATCCCAATTTCGCTCGAATTAAATCCAAGTAATCCCACCTTAAACAATCGTACGCTTTCTCAAAATCAACTTTAAGAATCAGAAGCTTAGACCGTATTTTTTTATACCAATCGATAGCTTCATTCAAAATTAAGGGACCATCAAGAATCTGACGCCCTTTTATGAAAGCAGATTGATCGCTACTAACGATATCCCCAATAACCATACTAAGTCGATTAGCAAGAAGTTTACCAATAATTTTATATTGGCAACCTATAAGACTAATAGGCCTATAATCTTTAACAAATTTAGGATCAAGAACTTTCGGAATGAGAACAATGAAAGAAGGGTTACAACCTTTCGGGAATCGACTAGACACAAAGAAGTCATCCACCAATTTCACCACGTCATTTTCAATGAGATGACAAAATTTCTTGAAAAAATGGAAGGTAAATGTAAGAATATGGTCAGAAAACCATGTCCCTATTCATTCACATTCACCGGTATATATAAAGATAATATTTACACTTTGGTACCACAAACTTTACAAATTAATACCTTAGTCTAATATACCCCCTCAGTCTAAGGAGGAGTACGACAGATGCTTAGACTGGATCTGAAGTCGTGAAAGAGTACTCGTGGTAGGCCTTTGGTGAAGATATCTGCTAGCTGTTAGCATGACGGGACATGTAAAACCCGAATCTAGACGCGTTGAACCTTCTCTCGGACGAAGTGGATGTCGATCTCAATGTGCTTGGTCCGTTGATGTTGGATTGGATTCTCCGACATATAGATGGCGCTAACGTTGTCACAGTAGACCAAGGATGTGCGTGTGGGATGATGGCCAAGCTCGAGAAGGAGGTTTCTGAGCCAACAAATTTCGGCAAAGACGTTAGACACACCTCGATACTCAGCTTCGACGTTCGAACGGGAGACTGTTGACAGACGCTTAGAGGACCATGACAGTAAGTTGTCTCCCAGAAATACACAGTAGCCAGAGGTGGAACGACGGGTGTCCGGATAACCCGCCCAATCAGCGTCGGTGTAAGCCATAAGAATGGATACTGAGGTACGACTCATGTATCCCATGTCAATGGTGCCTTTGACATATCTAAGAATGCGTTTCAGGGCATTCATGTGTGACGTCCTCAGAGCGTGCATGTGCATGCAAACTTGTTGGACGGCGTAGGAGATATCAGGACGTGTGAATATGAGATACTGTAGGGCACCTGCGAGCCTGGGGTAGGTGGTGGGATCATTGATCAATTCCCCAGAGTTGTGTTTGAGCTTCCCGTCGGTGTCAACTGGAGTGTGGACAGGATTGCATTCATTCATGTTTGCCCGAGTAAGAATGTGGGGTCACGCTTGACCGAGATACCCAAGAAGTAGCTGAGATGGCCCAAGTCCTTCATAGCGAACTCATTGGACAAATGAGTTAGGATGTGGCGTTTGAGAGCCGATGATGATGTAGTGAGAACGATATCGTCGACGTAGAGAAGAAGATAGGTCGTGTCTCGGCCGTGTCTGTAGATAAATAGGGAGTGATCGCAGGCACTATGTTGAAAACCAAACTTAGTGACATAGTCAGTGAAGCGTTGATACCATGCACGAGGTGCCTGTTTGAGGCCGTAGAGAGACTTCTTTAACCTGCAAACATGCTTAGGATAAGACGGATGCCGGAATCCCATGGGTTTATGCATGTACACTGTTTCTACTAAGTGTCCATGGAGAAACGCGTTTTTAACATCCAGTTGGTTGATTTCCCACTGGTGGGATAACGCAATGCTGAGGACCGTGCGAATGGTTGCCGGTTTGACGACCGGGCTAAACGTTTCGTCGCAGTCGACGCCAACCTGCTGTGACCTGCCATCACAAACTAAGCGCGCTTTGTAGCGCTCAAGAGATCCGTCAGATTTGGTCTTATGTTTGAAAATCCACATGCACCGGATGATATTCATCGCCGGTTGGGGAGGTACCAATTCCCATGTATTATTGTCGATAAGGGCATTAAACTCATCAGTCATGGCTTGGTTCCAAACGGGAGTTTTGAGTGCCTCGGTAGGGGAGCAGGGCAAAGGCTCAAATGGGGCAGAGGTATGGAGATTGAAAGGTTGTTTTGGTTTTGAAATGCCGATCATGCTACGTGTGTGCATGGTGCGGGTGGGTGGTGGTGGTGGGTCTTGGATAGGTGAGGTTGTGGCAGGTGGGGGAGGTTGGTGTGTGTCGGTGGGGTGTGGGTTTTCTCGTGGTTTGGGTCAACGTGAGTAGGTTTGGAAGGTGGGAGTCGGTTGAGGTGAAGTTGGGGACGTTGAGGGAGGGGGGCTTTCGGCTTGTGGAGGATGGGGGGAAGGGGTAAGAGGTTCATTTGGGGATGTGGATTGGTTTGTGGAAGTGACGGATTCCTAGACATACGGATGGAGCTCATTGGATTGGTGGGAGTGAAGAAAGTCGTAGGAAGGGGGGGAGGAGTGAAGTGTGGCAAACGGAAACACGGTCTCATCGAACACGACGTGACGAGAGAGGATGATTTTGCTTGTGGAGAGTTCGTAGCATTTATACCCCCTATGATTGGAGGGGTAACCGAGAAAGATGCACGGGGTGTACTTGTTTTCAAGTTTGTTTTCAAGTTTGAGCACAGAAATCGTGAAACGATTTATTGTTGTACTCGGTTCCATTATCGCATTGGAAGCTTTTAACTGCACGTTCAAATTGGGTGCGGATGAGTGTGTGGAAGGATAGGAAGGTGGAATGTGTATGGGATTTGTGTGTGAGAGGGTAAGTCCATAGATAGTTGGTGTAGTCATCCAAAAACAAGATATATTAACGATGACCCCCGGAGCTTAGAATCGGGGAGGTCCATAAGTCACTATGCATAATATCAAAGGGTAAACACGTAACATAAGTAGAATCATAGAAAGGTAATTTAATATGCTTGCCAAAAACACACGATTGACATAAGTGTTTATCCGAAAAAGTTTTAACAGAAATAAAATTGCGTTTATTTAATACTCGTAACAGAGAGGAACTGGGGTGGCCCAGACGCTTGTGCCAAAGATTTTGCGTCAAAGCAGCAAAAGTAGTAGGTGGTGTAACTTGAGCGGAAGGTAATGAAAGAGGATAGAGATCGCCAGTGCTGTCACATCGGATGATAGGAATCCGTGTCTGAAAATCCTTCACAAGAAAACCAAAACGATCAAATTCAATAGAAATAGGATTATCAGTGGTTAGTCGGCGAACAGAAAGAATGTTTTTGATAAGTTTAGGTGCGTGAAGGATATTGTTGAGTTTTAAAGGTGGGTAAGGTGGTTGGAGGGTGGTGTGACCGGTTCCGAGGATAGGTATTTGAGAACCATTGCCAACGACGATCTTGTTTTGTATACCATTATAGACATAATTGGAAATCTTACCTGTGGTGTGTGACATGTGGGTCGTGGCGCCGGAGTCAAGGTACCAGTTCTGGTCCGGATTTAATGTCATTGTGTACATTGCTTACTGTATGAGTGCTCGGAACCCGGATTGCCGTACGGATTAGCGCCAAGGATACCTGCAAAATTAGGGTTTCTGGGAAAAGTATGATACCTGTTGGCCGGTGTCGTAGGGAATGATGCAGAAGGGGTGTTCCATGGTTGTGTTGGCCATGGAGCATTCCACCCGATGGATGGTGGCTGTGGATAGTAGCCCGACTGAGAGTGTGAGGCACGTCCGCGACCGCGTCCCCGACCCCCTCTACCAGTATGGCGCCCTCTGCCGCCGTAGTCAAGAGACTCAAACTGTCCACGCCTACCGCCACGGTACGAGGTTTCGGTTGATGTACGTCGATCCTCCTTAGTGGCGGTTGTTTAAATGTTCATGGTTGTCGCTTCAGTCGTGGCCTTGGAGTTTTGATTCTTGTGAGTTTCGATTCTTGTGAGTTTCTTCCAAGATCAGTTTGGATCGGGCAGTGTAGAAATCCGGAAGAGGGGTGGATTATTGGAGTAAGGTGGCGAGGCTTTCGTATTTCTCGCCAAGTCCGTTGATGAGTTGAAGAACCAAACGGTCGTTAGAAACAGGGGCATCAACGTTGGTGAGTTGATCGGATAAAGTCTTAAGCTCTTGACAGTAAGCGGAAACATTAGAGAAAGACTCCAACTTGACATTATTGAATCTGTTTTCTAGATACAGAGCCCGTGAGGGTTTGCTATCGATGAAAATGTTTTCCAACGATGTCCAAGCTTGAGCGGCTGTTGAATTTGGTTTTAGAATAGTAATTAACAAGTCTTTAGAAATCGTACCGTAGATCCATTGAAGGATAATGGAATCCAGACGTTTGAAGAGAGACACATCATCTGTTTTCTCTTTGTCTTTGCCGGCCGCAGGTTTGGATGAGGAAGATTCGTCGGGAAGAATGTGATGGATGACATCGTGTGCATGACAGTGGATCTTGAATAGTTCAACCCATGACGTATACTGTCCGTCGTCCATCTCCAGAATGATCGGGATGAAGTTCCGGATGTTGGTGACACTGACAGCGGGATGCAGGGAGGCCATGAGTCAGAAGTAGAAACCGGGATTTCTGGATCGATCCTGTGGTGAGAACGGCAGAAATCTGGGTCGATCTGTCGGAAGTACTATTCAAGCCAGAAGTACTGTTCACGACGGAAGTATTGTTCACGGAGCACTGTTCACGTCGGAAGCACTGTTCACGGAGCACTGTTCACGCCGGAAGATGGCAGAAAATGATGGCAGAAGACTGGAGCAGCAGTGGGTCGACTAGAGCAGCAGAAGATCGATGGCAGAAGGGACAACAAAAGACGACGACTAGGGTTTAGGTCGACTGGAGCAGCAGTAGCAAGAAGATGACGGCTAGGGTTTGTTAGGTATTTGCGGCTAGGGTTTAGGTACGCTCTGATACCATGTAAGAATATGGTCAGAAAACCGTGTCCCTATTCATTCACATTCACCGGTATATATAAAGATAATATTTACACTTTGGTACCACGAACTTTACAAATTAATATCTTAGTCTAATAGTAAAACCATCTGGTCCCGGGGATTTATCCGCTCCGCATTCCCAAACTGCTTTTTTAATTTCATCCCGCGTAAAAGGCTCCTCTAGAAAGGAAGCTTGATCAGACGAAAAAACGTTCGAAAACTCTACCTCTAAATTTGAACGAAGTCCCTCCTCACAAGTGTTGAACCGATCTTAAAAATGAGAGTAAAACTCATCTTTGACCTTGGTTGGCTCCATAACCCATTCGCCATCAATCATAACTCCACGAATGGCTAGTTGACGTCTTTTCTTTTTAAGAATTCCATGAAAAAACTTGGAATTCTCATCTACCCTTTCCAAGTCAACCAGAGTCTTCATAAATTGGATACGAGAGTCGATATCCGTTGTAGAAGCGTTACCCAAATCAATCCGAGCGTCAATGTCCCTAATACTTGTTTTTAAGCCAATTTTCACCTCTATATCACTCTTTCTTTTTCATCAATCCACACACGAAGATTTTTCTTTAATAATTGGAGTTTCTTTTTAAAAGCAATCATACCATTTGAATCACGAGCACTATCATCATGTAACACCCCGATTTTCGAAAGGTATCATTTCAAGTTTATACAGAAACCGATATATTAAGGAAAAATAAGATATTTGATTTTGGGCTTGAATCCTTGGTTTTATAGTCTTGATGGATAAATGATTCAATTACGAGACAAACGGTTCTTTCCGGAGCGAAAACGGAGCTATAACGAAGAAGTTATGACCAAAACAGTTTCGGTACGTGCTAGGCTATAATGCCCGACGATTGTGACAGTGTCACAATCGCCTGTCATGGTCGCCAGAGCCCGAAAACTCTCGGTACAATCTCAGCGATTGTGCCCGGCGATTGTGACATTGTCACTATAGCCTAGCACAATCGCCTGGGTGTATCAGAGTGTTAAAATCGCGATTTTCAGCCCCAAACTTCATTTCTTCATATCTCTCTCATTTCAACTCCGATTTTGGTCATTCAACTTGCTACGGTTTCGTTTTTGAGAGCTCTTCAAGGATCAAGCAAGATATTGGAAGTTTATTGAAGTATTCTAGAGCATTTTGTGGTGATTGAAGGTTTGTAATCATTTTGGTGAACTAGAAGTGTTTTGGTTGGTGAATTCAAGTTTGGGTTAAGGTTTTGGAAGATTTGGTTTGAAGAACCAAGTTTCTTCAAGAAAAGCTCTAAGTGGGTAAAATCTAGATTTAGTCTAAATCTAGCAAGGTGAGTTTACTAAACTTTTGTTAAAACTGGATACACATCATATTTGTTTAATTGTTGTTATTATCACATATTTGCTCAAAATGGTCATCTTTATGGGTTTAAGTATTTGATGGTATTTCCATGATATTATGTGAGATATATGTATATGAAGTATCATCCCATGATTTACTCTATGTTGTGTAATTATTTGGGGATTTACATTATGTGTGCCCACAATGGGTATTTGACATGATTAAGGAATATATGTTTGGTATAACATGATGATTTCCATTCGGAATACACTCTTGGTGTTATTGTATCTACAACGTGGTTATGTGGATATTTAAGTCTTATGTTAGACTCGAGCTATTAGGAGGGTGAAATATACTTGGTTGAAAGATACCTAAGGACCTCCTATATGCATTATGTTGGACGAACCAAGGCAAGTTCACTAGGAGGATGTAGTCTCAGGGCACCACTGTGATGGTATGTGCCCAGTAGACCTCCGCCACTCGGAAAGTTTCCTGTACGGTCTGATCTCCGGGTGGGTCGGGCCTTTGGGGTGTTCCTTGTTAAGGGCATCAAGGTGCATCGACTCTTTGGAGTGGAATTGATTGGTGCTATGGGTCTCCCCCGTTGACTCCATACATGTTGAAAACTGGTTAACTACTGATAAGAATTGTATATGTTCTACCATGTTATTTATTGTTCAACTCACTAGGCTTTTTGGCCTAACACTTGTTTGGTGTCGATATGTATCTCAGGTTTTAGCGGCACCGGTTCTAAGCGAGCGTACTGCTTGGGTGAGAGATTTGGGAATATCGCTTTTGGACTTACTATTGGTATAGAATCATTTGGGTCTATAAATGACACCCTTGATTGTAATATCTTTTTTGGTTATAGAAATTAGATTAATTGGTTGTTATTTATTATCCGTTTAATTACGATTATATTTAAACAGGTTTGTGTATTTTTCCCATTTTTGGGAGGCTCTTGCTTTGGCAATTTTAAATACCGCATGTCCGTTTTTCGGATTTTTGTTATCCCTATTTTTAGGGTGTTACAAGTTGGTATCAGAGCTCTAGTTTAAGTGAACTAGGCATGAATGTAAGATGTCTAGACTTAGACTAAGTACGTTAGGCAATGATTTGTGACATGGGTATAAATTTTTAAGATGGGTTAGTCTTAGAGTCGACGGAAACTATGGTTATCAAGCGTTGTGGCGATGGTAACGAGAACCTTTATGTATTATATGTTCATAATCTCACCTAGCTAATATTATTATGAGGATATTTATACGTGATGGTGCTTGAAGTGCCGTTAGTGTGACAATTGGTAATGTAGTGGTACGTTCTCTTGTGCTTGGTTTACTAACGTTATGTTATTTGGTAGACGTGGTAGTACGTTTCCTTCGTGTTCAATTATGTTAATCTCCTTTTTATCCATCCTTGTATTTGTATGAACGGCCTTGGTATGTCGACTGTTGGGGTGGTAAGAAAGTTTCTGAATGGGTAACCATTAGAAAAGTTGATATTTGATGATTTTATTATTCGTTACTTGGAGTAACGGTAAGTATGGTGATTGCATTAAATGGACAGTTTCGAGTCGGATTAATTGGTTGGATTAGAACCATAGACTTTTTGATCTGATGTATGTGAGGAGAAATTGTAAGGTGAACCTATGAAGTCCGTGGTTTTGCCTTAAGATGTTGAGCATCTGGATGACGATAGTGTAACTAGAGAAATCGAGGAGCGTGAGTTCAATTTGATTTGTGAAAACGGTGTACATGCCAAAATATCCATTTTAAGGTGTTTATGTGTTTTACATGAAATTATCAAATGTTGGGTTAGTTGGTAATCTTTGATTATTTGAAGTGTTTACCTTTATAAATTTTGTATAACACCACATTTGGGATTTTTGGACATTTTGATAGAGGGTCATAAATCAATGTGTTTTAACGTTTTATTGCATAAAACGATCTTTGGTCAAAGAAATATACTTTTGAATGGTTGTCGGTTTTTATGCATCATTCATGAAAGGGAATGTTTTATGAAGCATTACTTGCATATTTATGTGAATTATTTGAAATTATGTATATAGTCCCATTTTATGATTTATATTCTTAACGGTAGTTACACTTGGAAATGCATATTTAAAAATAAATGAGTCTTTAGGACTTCGGTCTGGTTTAATAGCTCAATTGTGAAATACCAAGTATGATGGTGGTTAATGCGCATCATTTGAGAAGTACATGTTTTGAGTGCGTTGGTCATTCAATTGGAGCCATGTACTGTTTAGACTGTAATGCAGTGGATTCATATGTATATGAGTCAGTCTTTATTATTTAAAAAGAAAATGGGCTATTATTTATAAGTTACTTATTTTAAAGTGCTTATGTTTTACATTAAATTGTTAACTGCTGATAAGTTTTGGGTTATTTGGATATATTTAACTTTATAAACTTATGTAACACACATCTTTGTGATTCTTGGGCATTGTTTAGGTAAAAATTCCAATAGACTATTGTCATACGACCAGAGACAATTGACGCCCTTCCTTTAAGGCGACCTTGAATGGATATTCCTCGAACGAAATTAGTCGTACGACAGGATTTCAGTTACTAAAACTACAACATATTTTATATCATGTTTAATGCAGGATTCAAAGACATTCATGACTAAAGATTATAACGGAAGTCATCATCAATAGCAATAGACGTAACGGACGCTATCATCAATGTTAAAACGGCTATTTTATTAAAGATATGCATTCAAGACTTGTTAATGGACAATTGGAGTATAAATATGAAGAATGAACTCCACATTCGGACATCTAATCCTCAGACTTTACAAGCTCACAAATTACTTTCTCAAGCTCGCTTAGTTTCTCTCGAAGTTCATAAAGCTTATTGCTGTTTGTCGTACTACGCACGACCGAAGTCTAAATTATACACGACGCACGACCGACTTTACTTTATTGTATTGTTTTACATTATATTACACTTGTAACACTTGTTCTCAAGGACGACGTCCCTGATTGACATCCATAGTGCACGACGACTCACACTCGTCCGCGGTTTTTACCCATTTTAGAGGTTTTCCGCGTCACCAAATCTCTCGTCTCATTTTCCTTATTTTTATTATTGTCGTACGATTATTAAAGCTACTTTCTTTGATTGGATTAAGCTCCACGTTTACCTTAAATTTTCCTTAGGAGATTTTTGGCATAAACAGTTTGGCGCCCACCGTGAGGCCCCATCCAAAGAAAATCTTCGATAATCTTACGACGGACTAACGTTTTCCTTCTAGTGTTCTCTTTTTTCAGTTATTCAGGATAATGGCATTCCAAGGAACTCAAGATCATATCGTGGCTCAAATGAACATGGAGCTGACCGCTGCCCGTGCTCGTATCGACGCCCTAACAACTCAAGCTCGACAAGCAGCTGAAACCATCGAGCATCTAAGAAACCAGAATGGAAATAATGTGACGGGGACTACAAATGCTTACGTTGGTGCTTGGAATGTACCCCCTCCATTGCCTAATTATCCTCGTCCACCTTCAATTAATCCTGCGACTTTCGTAATACCAACCATGCCTATGGCTTCTATTCCATTTAATGGATACGCCTCTGATGCCTCACAGCAGAATAGCATCAATGGATCAGGTTATGTTCCATTGGGTGCTCCAAATGGTGTTCCGTTAGATCCCGTTTCACAAAGACTAAAGCTCTTGGAAGAGCAGAATGAACGTGTCTTGTCAATGTTGGCCAAATTATCGGGGGCAGCAGTTCCAATCGATGTCAAACCACGTACAGGGTTTCAGGCGTCACCGTTCATTGATGAGATCGCGTTAGTAGACGTTCCAAAGAAATACAGCATCCCGACCTTCACTCCAAAATATTCAGGCGTCATTGATCCAACAGAACATGTCGCCCAATACAAACAACTTATGTGGACTGTCTCGATACCGTACCAATTTCAAGAAGTCTGCATGTGCAAAAGTTTTGGAGCGACCTTGACCGGAGCAACTTTACAATGGTTGATTAATCTCAAACCTAAAACTATTGGGTCTTTTGCAGAGTTGGTAAATCAATTCACTCAACAATTCGCTAGCAGCCGAAAAATGGAAAAGCAGACGAGCGACCTTTACTATGTCGTACAGAAGAATGGAGAGTCCATCCGAGACTACTTTAACCGGTTCAACGCGGAAATGATTAGTATCCGAAATTGTGACGTGAAAACAACAATTGAAGCGTACAAACGGGGTCTGGACGATAGTTCAGGGTTGTATCTCGACCTTACGAAGTATCCTTCAGAAACCTTTGAAGACGTACGAGCGAGGACGCTTGCTCACATGAGGGTCGAGGATGACCTCGCTTTCAGAAATAAACACTCGGGCGACCGAAAAAGCCTAGGTGTTAAAAAGCCAGACTTTAAACCAAAGTCGACCAATCGATCAGAGCCTGGTAAACAGATTTCAAATGTCAGATTTGAAAAGAAAGGGCCGATGACTTCCAAATCTGTCCAGTATCCTATGGTGTCATCTTATGGCTTTCCTGGATCAGCCAAGGACGTCGTCGAGTCCCCGAAGCAACTTCAGCAAAACGATCGATGGCCAAAGAAAAGCGACAAAGACAGTGATAAAAAAGACAAGACAAAATGGTGCGATTTCCACAATGACTTTGGTCATATAACGGATGATTGCATCGCTTTAAAGAAAGAGCTGTCCTGGCTTAACTCAAAAGGTTATTTGCAAGAATTGACGGAAAAGAAAGACGTACGTCCCACATCCCCAGAGCATGCCAATGTGATTAACTGTATCACCGGAGGTTCTGATATCTGTGGGACCACATATTCAGCCGCTAAAAGACATGCCAGTCACGGTCCCGACGACCGACCAATTCCAAAGGAGACACGACTCAAAGAGGACGCAAAACTGGAGGCTATGCCCTTGACGTTCGACCAGGCGGATCTCGATGACGTACATCAGAAACATCATGACGGACTAATTATCCAATTGAGCATTGGAAATTGTCTGACAAAAAGGATACTCGTCGACAGAGGTAGTTCAGCTAACATTATCTTTTTTGATGCAGTGAAAGCGATGGACATCGACAAATCCGAGATTACACGGTGTTCGACCACACTCGTTGGATTTAATGGTGGAGCGACAAACACCATGGGGGAAATCACACTCCCAGTATATGCTAAAGGAATCAACAGACAGACGAAGTTCAATGTCGTCGATTGCTCATTAGCTTATAATGTTATCCTTGGGCGACCTTGGATTCATGACATGAAAGTTGTACCTTCGACGTACCACCAAACTTTGAAATTTCCCACGCAATGGGGAGTACAGGAGATCAAAGGCGAAAGAAAGGTTGCTAGGGAATGTTACAAAGTTTCCTTGAAGCCTCCTAAGCAAACAGTATAGCAATTACAGAACCAGGACGTTCCTGGGACTGACGACGACTATCGCTTGGAAGTTGTCGTCCTAAACCAGGATAAGCCTGATCAGATGGTTTACATAGGTTCGACGCTCGACCCTTCCTTCAAAAAGCAACTAATTTCTTTTTTGCAGGACCACTATGATTGATTCGCCTGGACGCACGAAGACATGGTGGGTATCGATCCGAGTATTATTTCTCATAAACTCAACATCGATCCATCATTCAAAACCGTTCAACAGAAAAGACGGAAATTTGCTCCTGAGAGAAATAAGGTTATCAACGACGAAGTTGAAAATTTGCTTAAAACAGGAAAAATATGAGAAGTCAAGTATCCAGATTGGCTCGCTAACGTTGTTGTCATCCAAAAGAAAAATGGTAAATGGAGAGTATGCATCGATTTCACCGATCTTAACAAAGCTTGCCCGAAGGATCCATTTCCATTGCCACATATCTACTCTATGGTCGACGCTACAGCCGGACATGAATTACTCACGTTCATGGACGCATATTCGGGGTATAACCAGATATTGATGCATTCTGACGACCAGGAAAAAACAGCCTTCATGACAGATAAAGATATTTATTGTTATAAAGTAATGCCTTTTGGTCTTAAGAATGCAGGTTCGACATATCAACGATTGGTGAATATGATGTTCAAAGAGCATTTGGACGACACTATGGAGGTATACATCGACGACATGCTTATCAAATCAAAGCATACGGACGATCATATAGGACATTTGAAACAGTCGTTCGATATTCTGCGCGAATATAAAATGAAGTTGAATCCGACAAAATGTTCTTTTGGAGTTCGAGCTGGCAAATTTCTTGGTTATATGGTTACACGACGAGGAATCGAAGCTAACCCAGATAAAATCAAAGCAATTGTCGAGCTAAAATCGCCCAGAAATTTTAAAGAAGTCCAACGTCTAACAGGACGTGTAGCAGCAGTGAACCGGTTCATCTCTCGGTCGTCCGACAAATGTCATTTATTCTACAATGTCCTGCGAAAAAATAAAGGGTTCGAGTGGACTGATAAGCACGAAGAGGCGTTGCAACAACTCAAGAAATACATGATGTCGCCTCCTTTCCTCTCTAAACCTGAGAAAGGTGAAGCTCTTCAACTCTACCTATCCGTCAGCATTAATTCGGTAAGTGCAGTTCTTATACGAGAAACCGACGGACGACAATTGCCAATCTATTATGTAAGTAAAACTCTACTAGACGCAGAAACCAGGTATTCATCTATAGAAAAACTTTTACTTTCGTTAGTCATGGCCGCTAAGAAGCTACGACATTATTTTGAGTCACATCCTATAATTGTGGTAACTAACTTTCCATTAAAGTCTGTGTTAAGAAAACCTGAATTAACAGGACGACTAGCTAAGTGGAGCATCTACCTCATCAATTTTGATTTGGATTTCAAGCCCAAGACGACGATCAAATCGCAGGTCTTAGCAGATTTTGTCTCAGATTTCAGTCCAGAACTGGAAAGCACAATGTCGTCCGATGAGTTAATTGTGGCGAATTTGCACGACACCACTTGGACGCTCGACGTTGATGGTTCGTCGAACATACGCGGAACAGGCCTGGGTGTCGTCCTACAGTCCCCACAAGGGGGCAAAATAGTATACTCCATACGGTGCGATTTCAAAGCTACAAATAATGAGGCAGAATATGAAGCACTAATTTCAGGAATCAAAATTGCTCACGACTTGGGGGCAACACATTTGCATGTCCGGAGCGACTCGTCCTTAGTTGTTAACCAAGTTAATGGAGAATTTGTAGCAAAAGATGCAAGGATGATTGCTTATTATAAAATAGTGAAGGAGGAAGCAAAGAAGTTTAGTCGCTTTGTAATCGAGCAAATACCAAGAGATCAGAATACCCAAGCTAATGCACTAGCCAATTTGGGGTCAGCACTTAATCAAACGACGTTCGACAATGTCCCAATAGTTCACCTTACAATACCATCCATTAAAGACGATGGTAATATTTTGGTCGCACCGATTGAGGAAGAAAACTCTTGGTCGGACGACATTAAAAATTATCTGGAGAACGATCAACTGGCTGATGACAGAATGGAAGCAAGAAAGGTTAGATTTAAAGCATCAAGGTACCTTATTATCAGAGGACAGTTATATCGAAGATCTTCAACTGGTCTGAATCTGCGATGTGTCACCAACAAGACGCAAGTCCAAAAAATCCTACAATATATGCACGACGGTGAATGTGGAAATCATTCAGGAAGTCGCAGTCTAGCCAACCGGGTATCACGACAAGGTTACTATTGGCCGACATTAAGGCAAGATGCTATCAGGTATGTACAGTCGTGCGACGCATGTCAAAGACACGCAGGTATTTCTTATAAACCCTCTGAACCCTTGCACTCGACTTTGATCCCATGGCCCTTTATGAAATGGGGAATGGACATTGTTGGGAAATTACCACCTGCCCCCGGGCAAAAGGTATTTCTTTTAGTTTTAACAGATTATTTCTCTAAATGGGTCGAAGCAGCGGATTTCTCCCAGGTTTGGGACAAAGAAGTCATTTCTTTTATCCAAACTAACATCATTTGTAGGTTTAGAATTCCATCTGAAATAACATGCGACAACGGAACACAATTCATCAGTGATCGAACGCGAAGATTTTGTGAAGAAAGGATAATCAAGTTGGTAACATCGACGCCTCGATATCCACAGTCGAATGGTCTAGCCGAGTTAAGTAATAAAACTATCATCAATTCAATCAAGAAAAGACTCAAAGCTGCTAAAGGGAAATGGGTGGAAGAATTGCCTTCCGTTCTATGGGCTAATCGTACGACACCTCGTACGTCCACAGGACAAACTCCCTTTTCCTTAGTCTATGGATGTGAAGCTGTGTTACCTATTGAGGTACGACTACCGACTTCAAGGCATACGTCCGTTGAACATAACCTGGTCGATTTAAGTTACGACCTCGACGCTCTAGAAGAGCTTAGAGAAGTTGCACACATTCGCATGGCGGCACAGAAACAAGTGATCGAGCGACATTTCAACAAAAATGTCCAAGTCAAAGTTTTTCAAGAAGGTGACTACGTTCTACGTCGAGTATTTCAAAATACTCAAGAGATCAATGCAGGTAAGCTTTCCACTAAGTGGGAAGGTCCTTATCAAATCTCTAGTGTCGTGGGTAAGGGTGCTTATAAAATTCAAACCCTCGACGGTCGAGATATCCCACGAAGTTGGAATGCAGTTCATTTAAAAAGGTACTTCTTTTAAATTTTATATTTATTTCCTTCGATTACTTTTTAAAGAAGCTTACTGACTTAAGCATCGAAGGGTCGTTGGTCAAACCAACGACCACCCCACTAATGTTGTTTTTCGCAGGGACGCACGACTTATTTGAAATCTTTATGTCGAGTAAAACTCATGCGATCACACGTATATGTTCGATCTTAATGGGTTTCAAAGGTTAAATTATGTACTTGATGTTTAATACTTAGAATCCAGAACCATTACTATAAATTACCTAAGGGTGATCGAAAGTTTCAGTTGATTTCTTTTTAAGTGATGGTATGGTTGAATGCTTGATATAATGTAATTGTTCATTTATTTAAATTATTCGACGTACGATTAATGATAAAAACAAATAATAAGCATCGATAAACAAAAAAAACTTCTTTCATTGGATGTCAAAATTACAAATGTAAAGGACGACTACATATGACCGACCTACAAGTGAAAGCTTTAAAAGAAGCTAACTAGGAGGAACGTCAGGTTGTTCCTGGATAACGACGGTCTCCTCTGCTTCCACCTCTCCTACGACATTACCTTCCTCCAATTCGTCGTCTTCATCCAAGTCCTTCTCAGTCCCGACATTGTCGAGGTAAGCCTGGAGTTCTTCAGAGGCCGACGCCATAGGATCCTTCCCCTTCAAGTGACGCCGCATTAAAGCAGCTCGGGCCGTGAAGCGAGAGAAAGCCTCGATTTGCTTATTCTCCATCTCTAAATCCCTCACATCACCCTCCAGATCTTCGACCCTCTTCTTCAGAATCGCAATCTCGTTAGCAGAAGCAGCAGCAGTTGTAGTAGCCTTAATCTTTTCGACTTCCAACTTGGTCGACAAAGCCTCCAGCTCAAGAAGTTGGTCCCTGAATTTGACCTTTTCACGATTCGAAATCTCTAGTAGACTTCGAACATCAGTGAGTTCGGTCCTAAGGCCCTCGACCTTCATTTTTTCAGCGTCGACCGCCTCCAGGGCAACCTTTTTCCTTTTCCAGAGCCTCGTCGGCCCTTTTTTTGACGTCAAGAAAAGACGCCCTAAGACCTTCTGTTTGAGCATAGAAGCTCAAACAAGCTTGGAAAGCCTACATGACTAATTGTTAGTAGTGAGAAATGAGCAACAAAGAAGAAAGACAAATAAGACTTACCATGAAGGTTAGACCAGCGGCATGCGCTCCCATGTCCTCAACCCGAGATTCCTTGTACCGATCGTAGAAAGTTGGGAGAAGGAATTTTGCCAAGTGGGGGAAAATTACGTCTCTTTCGAGAACGTCATTCGCCATAAAGTCAGCCGGGAGAGTGGCTTTGAAAATCATCTCTCCCACTTTTTCCTTATTCTTCCCCTCACCTTTAGAGGAAGAAGAAGGTGCGACAGAGGGCTTCTCAACGCTCGACACCCCCGTTGATGGGGCATCCTTCGTCACCTTGGTCGAGCCTTCCAACTCGACCCCAGCAATGGTTTCCTTCACCGGTGTCGCCCCTGAAAGGGACGATAAAGTGGCATCGCCCGTCTTCTTGGGCGAATACCGAGGCTGCTTGCCTCGGACACATCTCGGATCTACCCCCGTGGAGGGGGCAGATCTTTTCCTCGCTTTTTCTCTTCCCTGACGGGCGAGCTCCAGTTGCTCGGCTCGCTTAGCGGTGGCCGACTTTATAGTTGCGTCTTCTAAAAAAAGAGAACAAGTTAAAAATAAAATAACGTATGATGTATAAGAGAAAGGTACTGTCGAGCGACTTACCAGTCATTTCTTCTCTCTCTTCTTCTTTCTCTTCTTCCCTTTCCTTCTCTTCTATATTATCTCCTTCTCTAGGAGAACCCTCGACAGGCGTCACTTCAGCTACAAAAACGGCTTCGTCTCCTTCGTCGTTCGATCGAAGGGAAAACGAGCGATCAATAACACTTCTATTTAAGATTCTCTGAACCTTGTCGAGAGAATCTCTCCTTGGCTTTACTCTGTTGAAATCGATCACTGTCAAACAAAGAATGACGTCAAAAAAAACGCACGATAAAAACACACGACAAAAACAGTAAACCTACCCGATTCGTTCCAGCCTGACGACAACCATGGTTGTCTTCATCACTTACAGACGCCACCTGGAGGAAAATATACTGACGTTTCCACCCACGATCGTTCACCGCGGTGTTAAGTATCAGTACATTGTCCCCCTTTGAACGAGGAAACAGACTATACCGGTGATAATTATCCGGTCGTACACTATAGGCTGTCAAGAGGTCATTCACATTGAACGGTACCTCCCATTCAGCCGTAAGTCGATCGATCACCTGGACAATCCGCCAAAATTGAGGCATTAATTGTCTAGGCGTCAAGTCAAAAGCATCTAAAAATGTCCTGACCAAAGGGCTAAATGGCCAAGAGAAACCTATCTTAAAAGGATATTCATATAAAACGCAATATCCCATCGGAACTTCGTCCGGCTTTAAATCCTCCGATGACACCAGATTTATTTCATCTGGAAGCTTAGCCAAACTCTTAAAGTGATCTATATGTTCTTCCTCACTATACAAACTCACGGGCTCGCTCGACATTTGGAAGTCTGGGATATTTAAAGTCCCACACCAGTAGCTAAGAATATCCCAAGCTTTTCTAGGTTTTCTAGCTATGGATTTCTTATGCATAAATCGATACAGAGGGAAGAACAAAAAATCGTACCTTAAATAGTGTTCTAAACATCGAATTTTGAATGGAAAGGATTCTGGTCGCTCGGAAAGTGAATCTCGCCGAAGGTATGTGTTCTTTAAAAAAGGTAAGCGTAAAAAAAAAGAAAAGATTAAGGGTAATCTTTATTTATACTGAAATTTGGAAACTGAATCGTCAGGAAATCAAATCGCCAATCGACACGTGTCGTTCGTGTCAGGCAAAACCCTTGAGTGCACTTAACGAGAGCGTGACATCTGTCCTTCATTAGCTGTCAAGTTGTGCATTCTGTTGTAAGTGACGTCAGTATCTAGTTGGAAGCGAACCGATTTGGTTCTATTCGAACTACCCGCGTTTCTTTTATAACACGTGTCATGATTTTAAAATTTAAATTTCAAAAAAGTTGCCGCTTGAATTTTAAATTTGGGGGCAAACTGTTTAGGTAAAAATTCCAATAGACTATTGTCGTATGACTAGAGACAATTGACGCCCTTCCCTTAAGGCGACCTTGAATGGATATTCCTCCAACGAAATTAGTCGTACGACAGGATTTCAGTTACTAAAACTACAACATATTTTATATCATGTTTAATGCAGGATTCAAAGACATTCATGACTAAAGATTATAACGGAAGTCATCATCAATAGCAACAGACGTAACGGAGGCTATCATTAATGTTAAAACGGCTATTTTATTGAAGATATGCATTCAAGACTTGTTAATGGACAATTGGAGTATAAATATGAAGATTGAACTCCACATTCGGACATCTAATCCTCAGACTTTACAAGCTCACAGATTACTTTCTCAAGCTCGCTTAGTTTCTCTCGAAGTTCATAAAGCTTATTGTTGTTTGTCGTACTACGCACGACCGAAGTCTAAATTATACACGACGCACGACCGACTTTACTTTATTGTATTGTTTTACATTATATTACACTTGTAACACTTGTTCTCAAGGACGACGTCCCTGATTGACGTCCATAGTGCACGACGACTCACACTCGTCCGCGGTTTTTACCCATTTTAGGGGTTTTCCGCGTCACCAAATCTCTCGTCTCATTTTCCTTATTTTTATTATTGTCGTACGATTATTAAAGCTACTTTCTTTGATGGGATTAAGCTCCACGTTTACCTTAAATTTTACTTAGGAGATTTTTGGCATAAACAGACATTTTGATAAATAAATCATTTTGATATATTTATTTTACGATGTAATATATAAATGGAAGTCATTTTATATAATTGACATTTGGTGCATACGATTTTATAAACCGTTGGAAGTTGCATATCATTCAACTATGAGTCATTTTGGCAACATGAAGAGAAATAGTTCATTTGGAAAACATTTTGTGTCAACCGATGATAAGTTTTGGTTATTTTGAAATGTTAGTTTTATGAACATGTTGAGACACCCATTTTGGGATCTTTGGGTATTTTGATAAATAAATGATGTGGAGATGATTCTTTGATGATTTTACATATATAATTGGAGTTCAATTGACATAAGGGTCATTTTGTGTATTTAATTTTATGAAGCTTTTCGGAAATGCATATTATTGTGTTATGGCATTTTGAAAACATAAGAGTATGAGTTCATTTGAAAAATGGTTTGTCTCAACCAGCGATGAGATTTTGGGTTAACTACCTTTTGGGTCGTGGTGTTTGCATAATTGTGGTCAAACGTATTTTGATGCCTCTACTGGCTTTCATTGGGTATTCATGTAAACTATTGGGTCGTTGACTCGTTTTAACCAAATGAAGTCTTGAGGAAATTTGTCCGGCTTAAAAACAGTGGTGGAAGTTTTATTGGCATCCAGTGGTATTATTTCCCTTTGAGTTTAGTGGGAGCAGTTTAGTTGCACATATCACGTATGCATATTTTATTGGAAATTTCCGTTATGGTATTTCAACCAATATTTCAGAACGATGAGAGCATGTTTATATTTGGCTTTGAACTCGAAAACGACATAAATTATTTCATGTTTTAACCAGGTGCATACGCATATCAATCTACTAGTTTTGTGAAATAAACGGTCGCATGCAAGTTTTGTGTGAAATCTTATTTCGTGCCACGTGGTGACTAAAAGAGAGAAAACTTTAAGAGTTCGGTATTATGAGCATGTTGTCTCGGGTTTTGCAAACATTTTATTTATAGAGTTTGTAATTAAACTAAATTACTCTTGAAATTGTTCAAATCGCATGCATATGTCTTTACTAAATTTTGGGGAATAAACAGATGTACGCGAGTCACGATGGGAAGTTTTATTTCATGACATTTCTGGGTGAACTGCAGAAATTTTGAGGTTCAATTTTGTGAAAATTCCCTCATGTAGTTTTGTATGAAAGTCTTGTTATACACTGTTTTAGTACGTAAAACTATCTCTCATTCATTACATAAATTAAACTGTTGGTGTGAGTAATCGTATGAAAAATTTATGTTATTTCGGATGGAACTTTTGCCCATAACATATTTCAGTTATTGATTTTACTAATAGGAGTTTCCGCAATGCATGAAATGAATTCCCGGTTTACATGTCGTTGTAATTACGATTTTGGGTAGGTACGTTTTATCGGTACGGCCCAAATTTGAAACGCGAATAACATATATATATATATATATATATATTTACGTTTCTATTGTGTTGCTACATTTGGGAGATCATCGGACGTATATAGGTCTTGTTGAAAATTTTATCTTCCGACGTTTTGTGTCAAAGTAAAAGATTTTAAAGTTGAAGTTGTGAAATCCTCTTTGGGAGTTGTACACACTTTTATTGCACATGTTATGGAACGGAAAGTTATTTTCATACGCATAGCATAATTTGATGCATGCTAAGACCCTGGCAGCCCGTTTGAAAATTTTGTTACGCATCTTTCGTTATCGTTTATTTAGCGTAAGTATTGATCAAATTTTGAAACCTATCGAATGCACGATGGTGTATTTTCACACACGTTTAATTGTTATAAAACTTATGTATTTGAGAGTTTTATAAATTTTAAATTGGCATAATAATGTGAAAAACCTTGAACTCATTGGGCTATAGGTGTAAGCCCCCTCGTGTTAGAAGTCGATATTCAGGATTAAAAGAGTCCTCGGAGTTTGAGGCGTTAGACATGTGCTTTCTCCCTGTTAGTTAAGTAACAATCTTTATGCTTCGTTAAACCTACGGATTAAAATCGTGTTCGGTTGTTTGGATATGGTCGGTTTTGGAATTGTGGGAATTTGGTATGATGGCATGCTATATGTCGGTGGTGTACTATATTGTTGGGTATTCGTGAATAATGATGATGTTATGGTTTACTGGTAAGGATGTTGGATTTGGGTGACTACTCCCAAGAGTAGGTGTCAACTTTGAATCGACATTGCTAATCGGAAAGGAAATATTTGGTAGTATGCCCACGTTTGCAGAATGGCCATCTCGAGGTTAGGTGTTGGCGCTTGATATTGAGGACAATAACTGTTGGTGTGCTTCAATGTATTTCCATTAGATCTGGTGCATCTGCAAGACGAGCGGTAAACTTAAGGAAATTATATGTCGATAATTAAGAAATCAATCATGGGTATTTTGATAATTGTCAGGACTTTCGCTGATTTGGAAATCGATGCTTGAGTTCATGGTGGGAGTTTAGTGGTAATGTTTATTGGAGACATTTGGTGATAACGTTGAGGTAGACTTTAAGTACAAATCTATTATTGAAGAGACCTTGATGCGTCGTATTTAGAAGTAACTAAGGGAAATGTTTGCTTTGGAGTATTCTTGGTGGAAATGACTGGATAAGGCCGTAAGTTATTCTTAAGGTAATATGAGCAGCATAAGGTTGGGAGGCAACCGAGAGTTTATGGTTAAGAAAAGGATCAGGAGAGGACTTGATGTTCATTTTGTCGTCGGTGAGTTATGTCGAACCTTGAGATTGAATTGTGATGGCTATTTACGAGAAGTACAGTAACAACCTCGACCGAGATGTAATCGGGTTCGTATATGAGGTAAGGTTTAGTGAAGGTATTCCTTTTGGACAGGGAATCATTTAACCTTGCCAAGGGCGATATTGGGTGATTGGTTGGTGCTAGATTTCAAGGATGAAATCTCTTTTAAGGTTGGGAGGATTGTAACACCCCGATTTTCGAAAGGTATCATTTCAAGTTTACACAGAAACCGATATATTAAGGAAAAATAAGATATTTGATTTTGGGCTTGAATCCTTGGTTTTATAGTCTTTATGGATAAATGGTTCAATTACGAGACCAACGGTTCTTTCCGGAGCGAAAACGGAGCTATAACGAAGAAGTTATGACCAAAACAGTTTCGGTACGTGCTAGGCTATAATGCCCGGCGATTGTGACAGTGTCACAATCGCCTGTCATGGTCGCCAGAGCCCGAAAACTCTCGGTACAATCTCAGCGATTGTGCCTGGCGATTGTGACATTGTCACTATAGCCTGACACAATCGTCTGGGTGTATCAGAGTGTTAAAATCGCGATTTTCAGCCCCAAACTTCATTTCTTCATCTCTCTCATTTCAACTCCGATTTTGGTGATTCAACTTGCTACGGTTTCGTTTTTGAGAGCTCTTCGAGGATCAAGCAAGATATTGGAAGTTTATTGAAGTATTCTAGAGCATTTTGTGGTGATTGAAGGTTTGTAATCATTTTGGTGAACTAGAAGTGTTTTGGTTGGTGAATTCAAGTTTGGGTTAAGGTTTTGGAAGATTTGGTTGGAAGAACCAAGTTTCTTCAAGGAAAGATCTAAGTGGGTAAAATCTAGATTTAGTCTAAATCTAGCAAGGTGAGTTTACTAAACTTTTGTTAAAACTGGATACACATCATATTTGTTTAATTGTTGTTATTATCACATATTTGCTCAAAATGGTCATCTTTATGAGTTTCAGTATTTGATGGTATTTTCATGAGATTATGTGAGATATATGTATATGAAGTATCATCCCATGATTTACTCTATGTTTTATAATTATTTGGGGATTTACATTATGTGTGCCCACAATGGGTATTTGACATGATTAAGAAATATATGTTTGGTATAACATGATGATTTCCATTCGGAATACACTCTTAGTGTTATTGTATCTACAACGTGGTTATGTGGATATTTAAGTCTTATGTTAGACTCGAGCTATTTGGAGGGTGAAATATACTTGGTTGAAAGATACCTAAGGAGCTCCTATATGCATTATGTTAGACGAACCAAGGCAAGTTCACTAGGAGGATGTAGTCTTGGGGCGCCACTGTGATGGTATGTGCCCAGTAGACCTCCGCCACTCGGAAAGTTTCCTGTACAGTCTGATCTCCGGGTGGGTCGGGCCTTTGGGGTGTTCCTTGTTAAGGGCATCAAGGTGCATCGACTCTTTGGAGTGGAATTGATTGGTGCTATGGGTCTCCCCCGTTGACTTCATACATGTTGAAAACTGGTTAACTGCTGATAAGAATTGTATATGTTCTACCATGCTATTTATTGTTCAACTCACTAGGCTTTTTAGCCTAACACTTGTTTGGTGTCGATGTGTATCTCAAGTTTTAGCGGCACCGGTTCTAAGCGGGCGTAGTGCTTGGGTGAGAGATTTGGGAATATCGCTTTTGGACTTACTATTGGTAGAGAATCCTTTGGGTCTATAAATGACACCCTTGATTGTAATATCTTTTCTGGTTATAGAAATTAGATTAATTGGTTGTTATTTATTATCCGTTTAATTACGATTGTATTTAAACAGGTTTGTGTATTTTTCCCATTTTTGGGAGGCTCTTGCTTTCGCAATTTTAAATACCGCATGTCCGTTTTTCGGATTTTTGTTATCCCTATTTTTAGGGTGTTACACATCATACCATGATTTTTCCACAATTTGGTAGAATTCGGGCATATCGAACCAAGAATGAAAAAGACGGAAGGGCGTAGGCCCGTAATCAAAGGATAATTCCTTAAAAAGAATAGGCATATGGTTGGAAAGCTTACGATCAAGCACCAAACCTGAAATGTTGGGCATTATATCAAAAAGGCCATCGGACAAGAGGAACGGTCAAGTTTACTCATTTTAGAAGCCCATTTATTTGTCCACGTGAAAGAATACCCTCCAAGAGGAAGGTCATGAAGGTCGGCGCCACGGATGAAGGCGTTGAATCTGTCTGCGGAGTTAGCCTGAAAAGTCGAACCAAATCTTTCTGAAGAGACGCGAACCTCATTGAAATCTCCCATCACAATTACCTCCCCATGCCATCTACTAATCATACCCAGAAGCGTAGACCATAAATTGATTTTGAGAGTTGCCTCTTGAGGCGTGTACACCGAGATAACCAACAAAGAAAGGCCATTAGGCACCCAAATTCCTTCTATAACCACAAAATACTCCGACGAAGAAACACGGTACTTTTTAAAGAAAGTGTTGTCCCAAATGCATAGAATGCCACCGGATCTACCCCTAGCCGAACTAGAAGCAAAGTAAAAAAAAAGAATTTTAAGAACCACTAAATCGCAATCCTAAAAAATAATTGTACAAGTGTTGCTGATAAAAAAAATTAAAGACAACTTTGCGAGAAGACTTGATGGTCGATCTTATGAGGTAAGTTCAACTGACAATAAAGTTTGGACCGTTGAAGCTCCTCCTTATACATCACTAGTTCGAGTCTTGCAATGGTACTATGGTTTTTCACGATTATTTTTTTAAGGCCTATAAAATTAGTCGAGGTGCGTGTAAATTGACCCTGACGCTCACAATAACAAAAATAAAAATAAAAATTCACTTTGTATTTTAAAACAGGCCATTTGCGTATATAGCGTAACACGTATCCAAACTTAAACAATAAGAAATCAACTTTATATATTGGTTGTTTTCAGTTATTTTAATGTTTAAACGTTGGAGTATTTCTTATTGTTACTTATGGATTAATTTGTCTAGAGGACTGAAACTTTTTCCCCCCTAATAAAATGAATATAAATCTACAAATGATAAAAAAAAATCATATATTTAATATGTTTTTTTGATACAAAATTATTTAAAAATGTTGGTGTTGCTAATTTAAAGTCAAAAAATGAAATATAAAGTTAGTTTGGGATGATGAAAATTAACAAAAAGAGGTCTTTGGTGTGTAGCTCTGTTGGCAAATGGATTGGATGACTTTGTCCAAATACAAGACAGATTTCGAGTTCGAACCTCCTCCGCACGGGCCTAGACTTAACCATTGAGTGAACCAAAAAATGTCACCTCACATTGATGCAATACCTTTAGAGACGGGTTCTATTTGGAACGGATTAGAATTGTCGATAATAACTTTATTTGCCCAAATAGTTACCAAAAGAAAAGAAAGCAAATGGTTAATAAAATGATTGCGTTTAAAGTGAACTTTTTATTGGATAACAACTAAACCATGTTTTGGTGCTTCTAATAATCATTTCATATCCCTTTGTTAATGTGTTCCCTTTTTGGTTTTCATTTTTATCCTTATATATTTAATTTATTTATTTATCTTAGTTTAATTAATTTCTAAGTAAATGAAATAATTGATTTTCGTTTATTATGTTGTGTATGATATTTCTAGAAAAAAATATTAAATGTAATATGACAGAATAAAGATTTATTCGGTAAATTTACTTGATAAAATGACTTTTTGTTTAAAATTGGGTTTTTGGTTTTTTGTCGGTGGTCTTTCTTTAACATTTTATTTATTTCAGTTAGTTTCTAGCAAGTCTCTCATATAGTCAACATGGTAATTTCAACTTCTAGATCAATGATTGTTGTTTTTAGGAGTTGATCAAATTAGGTTTAAATCATATATGGCGGTTTCCTCCATTTCAAGTCAACTGTTTCGGTTTTGTAGCGATTATGTCAAGTGGTTTTCATGCTTTATAAGCATTGCATTCTTGGCTCACACTTGTGGTTGCGACATCTTCCCTTGACAACCATCCCTCTCATGAATGCTTTGGAGTCGTACACGGGTTTCATCATTTACAATTCTAGCATGTCAGTAATTTCTTCACTTAGTTTTTTTTCCTTCAGAATCATGGCAAACAATTTCGGATATTTTAAGTCTCATTATTAGAGTTTGGCGTTAATCAAGTGGTGGTGGCGACAAGTCGACTGACTTAGTGGGGGTGATCGTCAGGGTTTTGCCTGTAATTTTAATTTCTTCAAGTTATTTCAGCTTGTTTGTACCAATATTTTATTACTTTTTTGTTTTGATTAAATAAATAAGAATTATGAGTAATAAATGTTAATTGAACTCATAAAAAAAACCTTTAATTGTGTATACCTAATTACCTATTGTCTTGGATGTCCTTTTCACCTAGACCATGCGGCTAATGGGGTCATATAGGTTGATCAAAAGTCACCACTAGTTATGTTTTTAGGGAAATAATTCATTAGGGGTTAAAAAGTAATTTGATGAAAAAGATCTCTTTTTAATTTTGTATTATCGAGTAAAATAAGGGCCTATTTGGTTTGCAGGATTGTAATGGAATGGATTGGATTTCAATGAGGGATTCGAATTTGGATGAATTTGGATTTGGGGGATTTGAAATCCCGTGTGTTTGATTTGTAGGATTTGGAATGGATTTCAAATCTATTCCTTTACAAGTCTTGTTTGATTTGTAAGATTTGGATTTGGATTTGGATTGAATTTTTTTATTATATGTTTATTTTATAAATAATTTATTTTTATTGGTAAACGTCGGATTTAGATTGATACAATTTGAAGTCTGGATCACGCTTTTAGAATCCATCGGATTTGGATTTCAAATCCAGGCTCAATCCCAAGGATTTCCAAATCCATCATATGAGAGATTTTAAAATGGTCAACGGATTTGAAATTCAATCAACGAAATCCTTTCCTGCAAACCAAACGCATGATTGGAATGGATTTGAAATCCAAATCCATTCTAATCCCGCAAACCAAACGCGTCCTAAGTTGTAACCTTTGTATTGTACAAGTTATTTATTTTATTAATTTACTCTCTGTTTCGATCATTTCTTATCCACTCGTATTATTAATTTTTTTGTTCAGAAATAAATATCAAAGATATTTAAAAATAAAAGTAAAATGTTATCGATGGCCTCTGATATGATCAAACTGGTACGTGTCGAGAATTTCGAATCAAGTGATCATGGATCACAAACTCATTGATATTTAACATAATTATCACTTGTTTATTTATTTTTTTACTCTTGCTTAATTTTGTCGTAGGACGGAAACAACTAGATTTTACTTGGTGGACGATAAAGAAACATATTTGAAGATATAGTACTAACAATATTGAAAATATCTATAAAATATGACACGTAAATGAAGAGAACTTCGGATTTTACATGATTTACATTAAAAAAGAAAACAAAATACAAATTGTAGTAAAATGAACAAATTAGAAACAAATGATTAATTTGACACCAAAGGCCACATTGTTTTGCCGAAACGAACACACCATTCAATATTTCTTGTTGGTTATTAATGAATTTATTTCTACTAGTTCAATAGTTATGACTGTTTGAAGTTGACATATTTTTAAGTTAATGTTTTGTACTTTCATTGTGAATTAACCAATTGATCTACTTTCCACATCATTTTCACCAAAATGAGGAGAAAAAACTAAATAACGTTTAAAATAACATCCCAAGTTCCAACTCGGTCTCATTAGGTTGATCAAAATCAATTTACGCAATTTATACTAAACCACTTAATAAATAATTTGTGGTCTTTAATTGGTTAATTATAAACCTTTATCCCCATCCTCGTTATCCACAAGTAATCAATTATGGGTTATTAAGGTATCGCATTTTCAAGTTTTGTGTCATCTTGATCCTTTAGTTAAATTGTATAAGTAATATCTCCTCGTACACGAGGATGGGGATAAGATTTTATCTCCTGGGAAAGTTGTCTTACAGCTCCACTCCTAAATCCAGTTGAGCCTCTCGTGTTTCTCGTTAGTTTGTTTGTTCCGTTGTTGGTGTTTGTCTTTCTTTGTATTTTTCCTCTTCTTTTTTGATTCTTTGGGTTGCGGG